>JASDQU010100532.1:128968-178261 GCA_032191745.1 Picea mariana
CTTCAGGAATTCAAGGCTTCAGAGGCTCTTACTACCTCACGCCTTATTTCTTCCGAACATCGAACTAGTGAATTGTTTCACGGTACATCTTCGGAGCTTCGGGACTTTGGAACTTCGGGCTTCAGAAGTTATGACTAATCCACACCTCGTTCCCTTCAAATGTCAAACAAGCAAACTCCCAGAGAGGATCTTCGTTAGCAACCACACGCCATGGGGATGCTAAGTGGAAAAAAATAAGGAGTGGACACGTGTCCCTATCTAACAAGTGACACGTGTCATATACTATATGGCATGAACACTCTTTGAAAATCATGGAACACAATGACACATGGAAATAATTAAGTGTGTCCACACCACCCTAGGTGACATCAACATGCCACATCACTCTAGTGTTTTGTGACTTCATAACTTCAGGCTTCAGAAGTTTCTTCCACAACATCTTTCAAAAATCCTGAATGCCAAACTTTCAAATAGGTCCACGTCACTCTAGGTGACTTCATCATGCCATATCATTCTGGCATTCCAGGACTTCACCACTTTAGGATTCGAAAGATTCTAAACCCACATATTTTATAACTCCTGAATTTTGAACTTCTGAACAGGTGTTTCCCAGAGCTTTGGGCCTTCAGGGCTCTAGGAATTTGAAACTTTCTATGCCAGAGCACGTCAAAACACTCGAGCATCAAACTTCTGAACAGGCTAATCTCTCGACATGTGTCTCTGATTAAGGAATGGTTCATATTGGTTCTGAACTTCAGAACTTCGAGCTTCTTTCCTTCTACGCAACCACAAACAAATTTCCCCAGAGTGTCGAACTGTCAAACCACTTAGGGAATCCAATGGTCCACCTTCTCCCAAACATTCTACGGTGTAGGACCACTACGAGAATTTGGAGCTTCGGGACTTTGGGGCTCTAGGAGACTTATCCACACTATACCACAAATATCTCGAATGCCAAATTCTCAAATACTTTCTAATATGTGGACACATTTACTCAAACAAGAATGGTCCAAATTAGCTCCAGACTTCAGGAATTCGGTAGATTTCCCTCCTCGTAGCTTAAGGACTCACTTCTCTAAGGGTGTCAAACCTCTAAATTGTCTTGATATCTACAACTCACATTCGCTCACATGCAGATCTAATGGCTAGGATTTGATATTCACTACTGCGCCTCACCTCCTGATATGTGCTTGATCTAATGGCTCAAATATGTCCTTGGCCAAATTCAACAGTCGAGCACTTCTCCCAGTGATCTACAACATAGATCCACTCTGAAAATTCAAAGCTTTGGGGATTTTATATCCTTTTCATCAAAGACTTAAAATTTGTCGAAGAAATGAAGTTTGAAGGACTTGAGGGGTTAAAAACCACACTACTTTCCCAGTTATGACAATTGTGAATGATATACCTTCTCCCGAACAGATCTGACAACCCCAAATATTAACTTTGTGGCCCCAAAACCATAGTTATTGTGGTTTCTTTTCTCTACTGGATTTCTCGAACCGCTACATCGTCTGAGCTTTCAGACATAGTTAAGGTTCTCTCAATGCCCTCTTGGCACTCATGGACATTCTGAAACTCCAATTTTATCCATTTTGACAACAATTCTCTGTGAACATGTTTCTTTAATTTCCACTTATACGACCCATCCAGGCTCAGTGTTGAAAACTGGAGCTATGATACCAATTTGTAACATACCCAGCCACCCATAGGTTGGTAACGCTAACTTCAATTCCCCTTCTGGACTAATTTGACCCCTGATATGACTTTAATTAACAAGGATGTATGAAATGTTCACATGCATTGATCATGATTCATGCTAAACATAAAAGGAATTAACCATACGACATGCACAGAAATAACCAGCAAGCATGCATATTATAGATGTGAAATTCATAGATAATTAAATACACATTGGAAATAAATATACACAGGTAAATAACCATAATAGAGAGCACTTATATTTTCTAAAACAAGACACCAACTAGTTTCTATGAATAGAGACAGGGCTATGAATCCACAAGGACGGTCCCAGAGTGTCACTCGACTTCCCAAACCAGTCATAACTCAAGCTTTCAAAGGATTCTCAGCACCCAAAACAATCCAAGTACACCAGCTCTCTTCTACCCAGCCTACATAACCCAAGAGAATGGATCCCCTTCTCTTATACGTAGTCCCTCAGGTTATCCATCTCCTTCCAGAGCTCCAGTGAAGCTAGTACAGAATATCCATGTTGGCACTCTCAGGACTCGCAATTGTAGATAAAACTGAGCACAAACCAAATCATCTTAGACATGTAGGTTTTGATTCATGGCTAGAATACACCAGCAGTATCTACAGCCAAAAATACCCTGGATAACCTTCAACAATTTGTTTTCCTTTCCCAAGCCAAGACACAAATGAGAAAAGAGGAGGGGGTGGTGGAATGAACCCAAAATTGAGAGTAAATGAAATTTCTGAATGAAATGGTAAGGTAATGTCTTGAACAATGTGTGAGTGAGTGAATGGGAGGAGAAAAACAACCAGCAGAAGAACTAGAATGAGAACATGAGCAAGAACCCCCCAAACAAACCAAGGATGGGCTTATGTAATTATTGAAATTAAGGAACCNAACTTTTATTCTCCATTAAAAAAATAATGGGTAATTAAAATATAAAAATAATTACTTATCCCCTCAAGCCCCCTCTCTTGTGGTATCATAGCCCCCTATAACTCTTGTCCTTGTCTGTCTAATAGCCAGTGATGTGTTTTATATTAATAATGATCAAAACATTACATTTCCTAGGCACATTGGCCTCTTAATAATTGTTTAGGCACTCTAACCTTTCATAACTTAACAAAATACAATATTTAATACGAGGCTCAAAACCCAAGGTGTTACAATCACCTACGATAATTTTTTATATGACAACAAAAACTTGGAGGAAGTGTCTTCATACAAATATCTAGGCATCGATATTCATCACAGCCTCAATTGGAATTATAACATTGAGAAAGGATAAATGGAAGGTGGAAAACTTATTATGGGCTTGAAAACAATTGTAAACCAGTGGATCTTTGGGTATGAGATAAGAAAAAACTCCTCTTTGAGACTATCATTACTCCAATTATTTTATATGGATGAAAAATTTGGAGATGCGGTATCTAGAGAGTCATGGAGAAAGATAGAGAAGATCAAAAAGAATTTGTAACATATAATCTCAAAATTAAAGGAAATACACCCTATCCTATCCTCCCCACATAAGCAAGTCTTTTCCCCATTGAGAGAACACCTATGACTAGATACCTGATGTATGAGAACAAGGTAAATAACATGGCGGAAGAGACTTCCTAAAATTTCTTCAAACTTCAACCAAAACCAGCTTTAGTTCAAGAAGGTATGGAACAAGGGGGTAAAATCATGAAGGTGGGTTACACTTTTGTGAGAATCGGGTCTTCAAAATTCCGAGCATCCTTTTTTCATCTGAAGTCTTTATTCTTTCGACCGAAAGATAGGTTTTTTTTGGCTGAAACATTTTTCGGTTGAATGTTTAGACATCAAATCGAACGGTGCCCTCGACAATCGTGTACAAGATTTTCCAGACGGATTTTTTTGTCCGATGCAACCTTTTTCGGCTAAAATATTCTTTCAGCTGATGTTTTCAGCCAAAATATTTTTTCGATCGAAATAATTGTTCTATATCCCCTGCCTCTCGACCATTTGATCATTTTCCAAACTGTTGAGAGTCTACAAGCATATGTTCTTTATGGGTGGTGTTTGTTGTTGGTGATGGTGGTTGTTTCTATTGGTGGCGTTCGTTGTTGGTGGTGGCGGTTGTTTTTGTTGATGGAGTTGGTTGGCAAGGGCTCCAGCTAGAGGCTTCACTAGTCTAGAGGCGTCACTAGTCCAAGGACTTCACCAGTCCAAAGGTAATTCTAAACCTTGGTTTTTTGTGTTTTATGTTAATTTTTTTAAGAAAATTATATTTTGGAACATGGACATGCCAGTTACATTTAAAAAAAAAAATGTATTTAAGTTTTAAAATAATAATTATATTAATAAGTAAAATATAATAATAACTAACAATCCAACTATAACAGTCAAATCCATGCAATTCAACTTATTTAAAGCTCTTCATTCACTTCCTACAACAATATCTCTATGCGCATTTTGTTCGTTGTTGTTGGTGGCGGTTGTTATTGTTGGTGGCATTCATTGTTGGTGGTGGCAGTCATTTTTGTTGGTGGCGTTGGTTGGAAAGGGCGCTAACTAGAGGTTTCACCAGTCTAGAGGTAATTCTAAACTTTTGGTTATATGTGTTTTATGTTATTTTTTTTATGAAAATTATATTTTCTAACATAGATAGGACATTCAGCCCTATCCATGTACATGGACAGGCTAGAATTCAGGGATGTTCATGTACATGGACAGACCAGTTACATTTTAAAAGAAATCAATATATTTAACTTTTTAAAATAATAATTATATTAATAACTAAAATATAATAATAACTAACAATCCAACTGTAACAGTCAAATCCATGCAATTCAAGTTATTTAAATCTCTTCATTCACTTTCTACAATAGTATCTCTTTGCAAATTTTGTATGTATCATATGTTTGATCAAATTTTGCATTCAAGTTCATGTTTTTTTCAAAAAAAAATATTTGCAAAATTAATTTATTAAAAGTAAAGCTTCAATTGTGTCCATTGCACAATCTGTCATAGAGAAGTGAATTTGGGCCTATCCATGTACATGGATAGGCCCGAATTCGGCCTCGTCCATAAAAGTTTTAGCTAGCGAGGTAGCATATTTGTTGGGTGAATCTATAGTCTAGGGTAATTAAACATAAGGGAAACAATAAAAAAATCTACAGAGATATAGGTGATAGTATTTTTTATTCAAGTTCTTGCTATTGTTTCCAATCGTGCACCTAAGTGCTTTGTTAAAATCCTGAAAATAAATAATGATTAGCCAACACCCTCAAAAATTTAGCTACACCATAGACTACTCAACCTTCCCTAGCACCAGATGAGTTATCTATTTCTTCCCAATTAACCTTCCCTAGCACCAGATAAGCTATTTAGTTCTTCCCAATCTACTAGACAATATTTTCACTATGTCATTTATGAAAACAAATAATGTGATTACCATAAAAAAAAAATGGAAACACTATGGAAGAATGTTTTACTTACCAAAGAGTTAAGTGGTTTCAATACGAGGAAGAAGGTTAAAAGGGTATTGTGCATCCAAAGAATTCCAATTGTAGGATATTTTGTAACTAATTCCCTCTTCATAAATAACTATTAAAGCACCCTTCACAACCTTCCACTTTCACATCCCAATGTTAGCCATCTAACCATCACTCTACTTCCTCATAAAGGAGCCCCATCTGCCTAAACCACTAGTAAGACAAAATATCACTTCATAATTGGCTTCATTAAAAAATGAGTCTTATGAAATTAAAGATTCGACCTTGTTCATGTACATGGATAGGGCCTAATTCGACCTTGTCCATAAAACAAGTTTCCATAATAAATAATAAACAAAAATTAAAAATTTAATTTTAAGAAAAAAATTCCAATAACCAATATTTTCTCTTTTAGAAATATGTCATCCTCAAATGGAAAGAATGTTAGTTTATGATATTTTCTCTTATTTTATAGAAATTGTAAAAATCTATTTGAATATCAGTTTAATATATTTTGTTTAATTGTATTTTAGATAAGGACATAGTTCAATTTTGTTGAAGTATTTAGGACTGATAAGGGAAAACAACTGGAAGTATTTAATGGATTGTTATTTATTAGACTATATATGTGAGAACAGGTAGTGTTTTTACTATAGATATTTATAGGCGTGCTTTACATGAGTATATTTTTTTATGCCTTATATCAAATACAAAATATATCTTTCATTTTTTTCTTGATATAGATATTTTTTCTCTTTGGAAAACAAATGTTGGATTTAAACATTTTTACTTAGATTTGAACTCTAACCATAGATCGGAAATATAAATATCCCACCTTTGATATGGGGGTAACTTGGCCTTAGACTCGATAACTTGGAACTTCTCAATAAATTCTTCAATATGCATTTCCCTCTAGAAAAATGCATGAATTGAATTCCATATGGCTCATCCGAGTTGCAATCTTTTATTTGAGTTAATGCATGTCTACAAAATTGCTAAAATCCACTCTAAAGTTTTTACCAATCTATCTTTATCCCAAAGTATGAGCTACCCCATCTAGATGCTAGAGTGTTACATTCAAATTATCCTCTTGGTTGTACATGTGTTACACCTTGAACATGAACTTAACTAGGCAACTTCACCACCAAAATTGTGTTGTGATATCATCATCTAAAGATTGTAAGTGGGTCTCTAGGAGTTTCATGGTGGTGGAAACAATTGTTTCCTAGAGGTGTGTGGCCCTTTGTTCCAAAGGGTTTATCTCCCCCTCTTCATATTGAAATATTGGGTTGAAGTATAAGTATTCAAGTTCCCTAACTCATTTTCCCTACAAAAAAAACTTCATTTCATTTATTAAAGCTTCATCTAGCTATTCCTTAGTCACATAAGCTTTGGATCTAGTCCTCAACCTTTTTGTAGTTTCTTAAAATATATTGAGATTGAAAACATAGCAAGAGTGAAAAATGGTTGATCTCTCAAACCAAATTTCATTCTACCCGTAACCAAAGGTGTAGCCATTGTTGCAATTGAAATGGATTTCACCTATGAATCTAAGTAATGGAGGAAGACTCTCCAAGAAACACCATAAATTGGTTGATTTGTATATTGATATAATGATAAATATATGAGAGAGGGGAAATCCCCTATTAATTTTTAAAGAGGGAAGATGACCCTAATAAGACTTTGTACCATGATTTCACCAAAAGTTGTACCATGGTTTCACTACCTCCACACCTCCAAATGGTCATATATCCATTTCATTGAATCCATCATTGCCTTTTGACTATTTCTCTATCTCCCATTCACTCTCTCCATAATTAAGAGTGAATGGATGAAAAAAAAAATAGTGATAAGGAAATGATGGATTGAATGAAAGGGACTTATGACCTTTTGGAGGTGTAGATGTAGTGAAATCACAATACAACTTTTGGGAAGGTAGGAAAGATATTTCCCATTTTTCATTGGACCACCTAGTGATCTCATCTTGAATACACATGTCTCACTTATTTGAGGGTGGGGGGGAGGGGCGGGGGGCGGGGGGTGGGTATTGAGTAAAACATACCCTCTTATGTTTTACTCATTATTCCCCCTACCACCACCCCCACTCCCACTCTCACCCTCATACCCTCATATATGAGGATGCGGGTGAAGGGAGATAATAAACATATTATGTTTTACTATGAGGGTGTAGGTGGGGGGAGATAATGAGTAAAACATAATTTTTTTACTCATTATTTCCCTCCATCCATAGCTTCATACTATATTTTACTGATTATTCCCGCCCCCCACCCACCCTCATATGAGGATATGAGGGTGGAGGTGGGGGGGAATATTGAGTAACATTCATTGTATGGGACATACAAATCTCAATGAGTTGTCTCTAGAAAGGAAAAACATAGTTTCTAATCATTCCTTTGCATGAAAATGAATTTGCACACAATCTTGAATGACCTACATAAGAGAAACCAATATTGTGTTATTTTTCTTCATATAAGATATGATCAATATATTATTACAATGATGAGTGTTCCATATATAGGGAACATATGGTGATCATCCATGAAAGGATGCTTCCCTTGAATAATCAATAACTATTTGTTATTATCATTTACTTATTGTATATGATATTTAATAATCAATAACTGTATTATTAATTATTATTCTAAGAGAATGTCTTCCCAATGTTGTCCAAACATCAACACTCCCTCTCAATGAGAGAGACATTCTGCATCATGCCAAGATTGTCTTTGAAGTATACAAACTTCACCCTAGACTCGTGACATTTGTTTGTCAATCTTGGGAGACGTCTCTCTCCCACCTAAACTGAGGAGAAAATCCTTCCACGGCTCTCCCTCTGAGCCAATTAACTCTCTCTAAGATCAAGCTCACTCTTGGTCCGCATGTAATATCATATAGCATATTGAGTCTTTATTATTCCTTGTCAAATCACCATGACTAGGACAAAGATGACACTAGGATATTTCACCACAAGTACACACCTGTGAGGGAATGTCATCTTGATGCTAACTAACACATGAAAAGAACTTCAAGCACCTCAAGTCCATATTATTCCTTGTCATGATCAAGGAAGGACTATGTCTGGGCCCATTTACCACAAGTGCACCTTTATGACAAATGTATCATATCTCCCTTGGTCTGCAACCCAATCTAGGAGAATTTTCTCCTAATGTTGAAACATCAACACTCCCTGTTAGCTAGGGAGGTATCTTTCCATAGTAGTACACAACTACTATCCAGAGACACATAGTCTCCGCCAATGGTACACAACCACCATAGTAGAAAAAATTTTGTCACACATGGCACTCCCATGTGGACTTCTAGAGGCTACACCCTCTAGAAACACTAGGGTCAAATCCCATAGTGTGTGACATCTAGGGTCAACTCCCTTGACATGTACTCATGTTCTCTCCACATGGAACGTTGGGATATAAGCACAAATTAAATTATCCCTTCTCGAATAAGTGTCCTCACATATCAACTCAACTAAATTCACAGAGGAGTACGATCTAGAGAATGTTTGTTACACATGGCACTCCCATGTGGACTTTTAGAGGCTACACCCTCTAGAAACACTAGAGTCAACTCCCATAGTGTGTGACGTCAAGGGTCAACTCCCTTGACATGTTCTCATGTGCTCTCCATAAAGTACGTTGGTCTATAATCCTAACCACACTTATCCATTCTCGGATAAGTGTCATCACAGATCAACTCAATTCAGTCATAAAGGAGTACAATCTGGAGAATGTCTTAGGAAGATGCAAACATCAACATTCCCTCTTAACGATGGAGGCATTCTCTGCCATGCCAATTCTGTCATGGGCGTACTTGAACTTCATCCTAGTTTGGTAAGAACATCAGAAACCTGCTCATCTATAGGAAGGTACTCCACCAATACTTCCTTCCTCTGTGCCATGTCTCGGATGTAATGGTACTTGATCTCAATGTGGTTTGATTCATCATGAAACACTGGATTATCTGAGATCTTCACACAACTTTTGTTACCATAATGAATAACGGTGGAATCCAGCACATGTTAGGATAAATCTACAAGGAGCTTGTGAAGCCACACTACTTCACGGACTGACATACTTAATGCAATGTACTATGCTTCTGTTGTGCTCAAAGCCACAAAAGTTTGTTTCCTCCTACACCAGGAAACCATGGAAGATCCCAAAGTGAAGCAAAACCCGAAGGTTCTCTTTCTGTCCACTGCACTCCCCTCCCAATTAGAGTCAATATATTCCTACCATGTCATATCAATACTGGAAGTATATCTCAGACCATGTCCAACTATGACTCGCAAGTATCTCAACACATGCTTCGTAGCAATCCAGTGTGCCTATCTTAGCTTAATTATAAACTGTCTAAGTGCACTCACTGCATAGAAAATATTTGTTCTGGTATTAACCAAATACATCAATTATCCAATTAGTTGTATGTACCAATTCAGCTCAATTACGTTAGAATTGGAAGAAGACACACTTAATTTCTTCAGATTCGTCACCATTGGTGTAGCCACGGGCTTCAAGTTCAACATCCTAAACTTCTTCAATATATCAACTGTGTACTTCCCCTAACTTAGGAAGATCTCATCAGTTTTCTACCACACCTCTAGTCCCAAGAAGTAGCACATCATACCAAGGTCCTTCATCTCAAACTTAGAGGCCAATTCATACTTGCATTCAACAATAAGGCTCTCTGTATCGATGAGGAATAAATCATCAATGTAGAGGACCAAAATCGTGGACTCGCCATTAACAGTATTGTAGTATAGGCTAGGATCAGAAACACTTTTGTTGAAGCCAAAAAGTCATTAGGTGTCCATCAATCCTCGCATACCAAGCTCAAGGTGGTTTCTTGAGTCCATACAAGGCCTTCTTAAACCTGCACACATGAGACTCCTTCTCATGTATCATGAAACCATATGGTTGCTCAATGTATATTTCTTCCACAATCTCTCCATTGAGAAATTTTGTCTTTACATCCTTCTGATGTACTCTCCAACCAATGGATGTTGCAGGGGAAATAATCATCCAGATAGAAGTGTATCAAGCAATAAGAGAAAATGTCTCCTCATAATCTATTCCCTCCACCTAAGAGAATCCTCTAGCAACAAATCTCATTTTGTGCATCTTGATGCTCCTATCAATTATGTGTTTGATCTTGTAGATCCATTTGGAAGTCACTACAAACTTCCCCTTAGGTCTCGAAACAATATCTCACACATCATTCTTCATGATGCACTGATACTCCTCCATCATGGCATCTCTCCATACTGGATGGCTAATTGCCTCCTCATAATAGGAAGGTTTAGAATTAATGATGTGGCTCATAGCTACGGCATAGCACGAATATATCTGAGGTATCTTTCTCTTTCGAAAGGTACCATCTCTTCATGTCTCTCACTCAATCTGTCTCTGACCAGGGATGTAGACCCGGTATTCCTTCGAATACTCATTGTACCCCACAAATGTACACTTTCTACCTGAAGGTTCTATCTTGGTCATTTTCTCCTTGAGTACATGAATGTATATTGAACACCCAAATATCCTAAAGTTTCCAACTTCAGGCTTCACTCCTGTGAAGGCCTCCTCGGAAGTCATGTTCCTCAAGGACTTCTGTTTTGAACATACACTACATTCATGGATGCCTCTTCCCACATAAACATAGGTAAATGTTGATCATGAATCATCACCTTGGCTATCTCAACAATAGATCTGTTCTTCCTCTCTGCAACCCCATTCTATTGAGGGTTGTGAGGAATGATGTACTCCCTCTTGATCCCTTCCTCAAACATCTCTAGGACACATCGAGGTTCCCTCATGGAACCAATGTCCCCCAAGACATATTGAGGTTTCCTTATGAAACCAATGTCTTGGTTCCTTCATCTAGTAATCCACTGATTACTTTGCAATCAATTAGTAGCATACTGCTACTACCATGCCATTGGTAGCTCAAATCATCCGCCACATTCTTTATGACTATGATGCAATCAACTAGTAATACACAACTATTGCAATGTTGTCCAATAGTACACAATCGTTTCCATGTCATAGTAGTACACAACTATTGTCTAGTGGTACACAACCACTTCCATAGTCTCCATGACCATGTTGTGATGTTTCTCCACTCCCAGTAGTCTTATTCACACCTAGCCACCTCACATGGAATAGGAAAGACTATGACCATAATCTCATTCACACCTAGCCACCTCACATGGCATAGGAAATACGTGTACCCAACCGATAATTACTCCCTTAATCACCTCACATGACTAATTAGGGAAACCCTTGTCCAAAGGGGTTAGTCGGCTAGAGGAGAGAAAACACCACACCTCCCTCTTAACGAGGGTGGACATAAATGTTGTTTTTCTAGAGATGGGTGGTTCACCAAATAAATGTTTCTTTTCGCAATTCACGCTCTCTCGACATTGTGACAATCCGACCTTCACGTGTTTGCATGGTCCTTCTTAGTAATTTTCTCCTCGGATGTCAACGTACATTGTACCGTCCGACGTTAATAATTTCCATGCTCTATTAATAATTAGGACTAGATGCATACACAGTTATTATTTTTCACGGATCTGCGAGGATTGTCTAGGTTGAAACGCCTTCAAGGCCCAGGATATCGTTTAATATTTGTAGTTCTCAAATATTCTCCTTGAACTATATTGCACACAGGAAACTGCTATTCTGAGTTGACACACTCCAATAGGATCTGTGAGCAATGTCCAAGTTAAAATGCCTCCAGGATGTCGTATAATATTTTTTGTTCTCAAGATTCCCCTTGAACAGAGTGAAAACTCTGCCTGTGAATATTTTCCAATCCGAAGACTTCATTCTTCCATGATCCATCTCGCTTCTCCACACGTATGGGGAGGATTTTGCAAATATTTTCTTAATATAATATGGTTTTCATAGGATTTTGGTCCAAGTCGCCATATCTCACAAATATATTTCCTTCATCTCCACAATCTCTATATAAAGCAGAGGTTTGTGGTCTCATGGATGCCAAATGCAACAACCTTCACGATGGTACACAAATATATCTATGACCTTAAATATTTTCAGTTCACGCTGCTTTCTCATATTCCAATTTCTCATATTCAGAGTGCTTGAAATGGCTGAATTCTCGGGAGCCTAAATCGGTAATATATATCCTACATCCAACAACATAGGTGGTGGTGTTCTCCAGTTCAAGACAACTCTCACTAATGGTTCCTTTATAGCTCCAACAGCACCTAAGCTAAGTTAGGCTTCCATTTCTTTTTCATTTACCTGGGCCCTCCTATGAGGGATTCAAGCCCAGTCCTGCTCTGATACCATGTTGTTTTTATTCATATAAGATATGATCGATATATTATTACAATGATGAGTGTTCCATATATAGGGAACATATGGTGACCATCCATGAAAGGATGCGTCCCTTGAATAATCAATAACTATTTATTATTATCATTTACTTATTATATATGATATTTAATAATCGATAATTGTATTATTAATTATTATTCTAAGAGAATGTCTTCTCGATGTTGTCCAAACATCAACATATTGAAGCACCTACATAAGAGAAACCATCCCAAATTGAAATACACTCATGTATAAGAGAAACCATCCATTGCTTGAAATGATATTAGTGAACGAAAGAGAAATTATTATTGTAATGAGAAATCGTGAAAGGACAAAGTGTAACCATGAGAATGTAAGTGCGTCCTTTCATGATTTTCTTTGTCCATTGTCCATTCATGATTCAATGATTCTCTTTGTCCATTGTCCATTCATGATTCAATGATTCACTTTGTCCATTTTCCATTCATGATTTGAGTGTAAATAGATTGGCCAACATTATGCACCACTTAATGAATCAATGATTAACATACTTCCTTTCCATGTCTTGTTTTTTTTTATGGTGATGGTGAATAATGTGTTTCCAATAGAAAGGATGGAAAAACAACAATCCAATCATTATCATACTACATGGTGCATAAAGATAGTCAAATTGAAGGAAGCAATAATTGAGAACTTGTCATGGGTGTAATATTTTCCTCATTAAATATGCCAATGTCATAAAATTACGATTCCCCTTGCACCCATGTATCTTCGGAAAAATATGTATATACCAATGTCGTAAAAGTATGGGTGTAATTTTTTCCTCATTAAATATGCCAATTTGTCATAAAAATACGATGCCCCTTGCACCCATGTATCTTTGAAAAGATATTTATATACCAATGTCGTAAAAGTATGAATTTCCCTCCATAATGTCGTAAAACATGTCCTCCATAAGGTATCTTTTTCCCATGAATTTCATCCCTAAACCATGCACAATTCCTTGAACCATAACACAATTCCTTTGGAAGTAATATTTTCTTGAAGAGTGGGACACAAGCATTGTCCTATGGTTTAGTAAACTAAGGATGAATCTCCTTATCCAAGATATGCTACAAACCCAATTGCTTGGGCCATAAATGAGATAATTGTAAGGAATGCCATCCATGCTTATGGTGTTAGACCATGATACATGCCCTTTGTTTATAATCTTTGGTTTAGGAGTGAAACATGGTCCTAATTAAAAGGTTTGTCACATCATGGGCAGGTCTTTTATCCCAAGAAATGATTAGGGGATAAAATATAATGGCTTAGGCACTATACATCATTTTTAAGAAATGGTGTGAGGTTAAAAACCAAGGCCATGTGCCCTTCATTTTTCTTCTATGGTTTCATGTGGTCCATGAATATGGACCCATTCCACAACAAGTTCACTTTGGTATGAATCTTAGGCTTAAAACTGGGGTACACAATTAGTTCCAAGATTGGGCACATGGAGGAAAAGTATTTGAGACCAAGAAAATGTTTGAAAATCATATCCATGGGAGTAGGCCATGAAAAATGTTTTTATGTCTTGTATATCACATACAAGGCCCTAGACCACAACATAATTCCTCCATATGTACTTTTTTTCCAAGAATTACATACAAGTCCAGTTCAAAATTTTGGTGTACCATGGAAGAGTATCCTAGCCTATGATATTATCTAAAGCCAAAGAAATAGGATCTAGGCCCTATATCAATTCTAAGGCACTTGATCAATTCACAAGTATCTAGACCATGACATTGAGTCTCTAGAAGTAATATTTGGTTGGATAGTTGAATATGGGCTCAATTTATGATATTTAATTCACCAAGGACGGGTTTGTTAGCCCAAGACATGCTTTGGTGTTCAAAACCAAGGGCTTGAGCCCTACATGATAGATCTAAGAACATGGGACATGCATGGGGCCCTATACCATGAGATTGTTCTCTCCAACATAATCTTTGGCCTAAGAGTGGGACAAAGTCCCAATTCCAAGGTTTAAAACATACTCTACAAATTAATATCTACAAATTCAATAATACTCTTTACTATGAAAACTACATTAATTTAAATGTTAAGGTTCTTAAATGTCACATGTACAATTCACATCATTGGATTCACTAACTTTTTTAAATTAAAAAGAAAACATAAACATTATAAAAAAAAAAAAAATTACACATTGATATAGATTATCTTATACATGTTTACATTTTATTATATTTAAATATTCTCATGTTCATTATATATAGCATCATAGTCACAAATATAGTTGTTAGTTTTTCAATATATTCCTTTAATTCTTTGAAGTTGTTATAAATGTTTATGCCTTAAAGTTGTTATATATTGTATTTTCATTTTATGTTTCTATAAGCTATGTTTTCACATTCGCGGATTTTCAAAGGATATCTATTGAGGCGAGATGTTGAGACAAGAGTATACAAATATGCCTCACAAATGCTCAAGGCTATCAAATGAAGGAGGAATAGGAACCCCTTCTTCGAATGATAAATTGAGGACATTGAAGACCCCTATCTTAGCAAGGCATGAAAACTTGGGATGGGCAACTAATGACCAAAGGAAATCTAGTCAGATGAGAAGATTATCAAATGAATCGGTGAATAGATCATCTAGACAGAGTGCTCAAAATAGTGATATGGATTCATCTTTCTTAGATAGATTGCACATAAATACTCCAACACCGCAGAATGTAGGGAATACATCACAAAAACAAAATATGATTGGTAATTTTCTTTTGATTTTGTAATTTTTGTGTATTTATGTTTATGTTTTTTTTTTTGTTAAAAGTTGTAATTAGTTTCAAATGTGTCTTTGTGTAGAGGATCAGTTTAATGTGAGAGAAGATAATGAAAGAGAGAGTGGTTATCATGAATATTCCAATGTTGGTGAAGAGGGTGAAGGTGGATTAAGGGGGCATTATCAAGAAACCAAAGATTACACATCTACATCCACCTATCCCTCAGATGTTGGTGATGAGCTTCCTTGGGAAGGGTATGCTAAAGAAATGGCCCTCAAACAATGATCAAGTGTTAAAAGTAGGTTGCAAAATGATTTGAGGTGCTTGGATCTCCCTTGAGAGAGTAATAAAAGATTGGAGATTGTTTTGCATTCATTGCATAACTTTATTGATGCATATCAAAAGATGGGGCCAACAACTAATAGTTTCATCAATTTGATGAGGAGACGAAAGTCAGAGACGACGGGCCCCGATAAATGGGAATAGTAAAAAGTAGAGTTTCAAAAGAAGATTTAATTTATATGTTCAATTTCAAAGAGTGGCCAATGTGAAAGATGTTGAAGGTGCAATATTTTAAGCACCACAACATAGTAGGACATATTTATAATAGATTTTTGGAAGCATATGGGAAGTTGTCGTGGAATGATGAGGTTCGACATTACTTTTCTAGAATCATTTATATAGAGTAAATCATGGGCATGCACCTTGATTATACCAGCCTACCATCCACTTATTATCAGACTAGTAAAGGACGAACATATGATCGGAAAGGGGCATATCAAAATGCAGCATTGAAGAGGCCTCTACTACTTTTGGTATCTCATCCAACAGGGGAATTTGCCTCACATTCAGAGATGTGAACTACATCATATGTTGGCAAGTAGGCCAGGAATGCAATCGGAGAAAATTTAGAATCAATTTTGTATGGTGTTGATGTCAGTTTGAACCATCAGAGAGATGAAGTTGATTCTCGAGCCAATTTTGTTTACAAAATAGATGAGGAGATAGATTCCATGTCCATAAAAGATATATGGGAGTATTCAAATTTTTTTTGCAATGGTTGGAAGGAGTTAATTCAAAATGAAGAACCAAACACTGGATTGGTATGTGTTACAGTTAGTAATTTTTTCATGCATTTGAGGATAGTTTTCTTGTAGTTCTATATCTAGATACATATCATTGTATCTTTAGAAATAATTGATTTTCTGTCATCATTAATTGCAGTTTGGTCATATGTTAAATGAATCTCCAATAAATAGGGGACTTGATTCATCGAGTTTAAATTTGGATTGGGTTGAATCGGGTATGTGTTTAAAAATATCCATATATGAACACTTCAGTTGTCCAATCTTCACACCTTGTTGAAGAATCAATATACAAGAAATTTATGTTTGTGTATTAATGTGAACACATTAAAATCTAAAATTCTTAGTTGCGTTGTTCACATATTTCCATTTCGTCTCGCACTACTTAGGCAAGCTTGTCCCAATTCTCATTGGGAGAGTTTGAAGAGGGTGGGAGTTCACAGGTTTAATTGCATGTTGAAAGAAAATTTAGTTATATATGAAAATTGCAATGTCATTTAAATTATTTATTTAAAAGAAAATTGTCTTACAATATATAATTTATTGAATCTTAGGGTCTAATGGGTAAGACCATGACTCAACCGACTATGGGAATGTCATCCTCTTGTGTGGTTGATGATATTGAGGTTGGAAAATTACATGTATTAAATGTTTCAAAATTTAAAACTACAATTTAATGTGCTAAAATCATTTAATTTTAATTTTCAAACGTACAAATTTCAAATGTGTTATAGGGAAACGTGGAGAAGAGAGTGTCTGGGATTGTGCTTGAAGAGAATGTGGAGAAGAGAATGTCAGAGACTGGGATTGAGGAGGATCCATCCATACATGAGAAGGATGTGTCTATTCATGATGATGCTTAAATGTATGTACATTACACATTTGTGATTTTTAGTTTGTTTTTATGATGGGATTTTAATATATAAGTGTTCAAGCTTATTTGTGTTCAACATGTTTTTATTTTATTTTTTACTATTTTCAAATTTTTTAGTTACATTACAAATTGCACATGATGCAAAACTTCTCTTCTAATTTTTTCCCTTTTGAATGATGCAATATTGAAGTTTTGCAGTAATTGAAATATGTACTTGTAGAAAAATTGAAATTTTACAGTAATTTAAATATGTACTTGTAGAAAAATTGAAGTTTTGCAGTAATTTAAATATGTACTTGTAGAAAAATTGAAGTTTTGTTTGATCAACTTTTTAATTAAGCCTTTTCTATTCATAGAAGGGTTACTCAACCAGTGTCTATATAACTTTTCAACACTTCAATCAATCATTTGAAATATATAGAACTCCTATATAAGTTTATCATCTTCTAAAATGGTATATCTTTGAAGGGAAAGAATGGGTGTAACACCCCAGGTTTTGAGCCCCCATATTAAATAATGTATTGTTACATTGTTGAGAGGCCAGAGTGCCCAAACAATTATTAAAAGGCCAGTGTGCCGAAGAAATGTATTGTTTTGATCATTATTAATAATAAATACATCGTTGGCTGCTAGACGAATAAGGACTAGAGTTATAGGGGGATATGATTCCACAAGAGAGGGGGCTTGAGGGGCTAAGTGCTTATTTATTTTATATTACTCATTTACGTGAGCTCTTGGGGGAAGGCCAAGAGGTTCTTGATCCCCACCAATTACAAAAAACCATCCCTGGTCTGTGGAAGGGGTTCGTTCTCCCATTGGAAAATACTCTCATTCTCGTCCTCATTATGGTATTGTTGTTGGTCGTGTCATGCATTCATTCACCCATTTTAATTCACTATTCATCCTCTCTAGTGGATTATGCACTCCATCCATATCCTTCACTAACTCATCTTTCCTCATTTTGGTATCTTGGCTTGGGAAAGGAAGACGAATTGTTGAAGAGAAACCATAGTTTTGTTGGCCGTAGAGATTGTTGGTGTAATCCAGCCATGATTTGAGGCATGTGTGTCTAAGATGCTTGGTTTGTGATCATATTTAATCACAGTTGTGAGTCTTGAGAGTCCTAGCATGGAGATTCTGGACCAGTTATACTAGAGCCTTGGAAGGAGAGGGACTTTCTAAGGGATTGTGTGGCATAGAAGGGTGGAGGTCTATTCTCTTGGGTGGTGCAGGCTGGGTAGAAGAGAGTTGGGTAATTGGATTGTTGTGAGTGTTGTAGAATCCTGTGGGAGCTTGAGTGTTGACTGGTTTGGGAAACCAAATTACACTCTGGAACCGTCCTTGTGGATTCATAGTCCTGGCTCGGGGGTGACACTATTGTTGAGACTTAGAAAAACAATGTCTACAGTTGGGTGGAATGTCCTTGGTCTGCATCCAGTTGGTATCTTATTTTATAAAAGATAAGTTCTCTTTGTTATGGTTTCCTCTCTTATGTATTTATTTTCGTTGTGTGTTAAATTATCATATCTAAGATTTTTACTTATAATATGCATTTTTTCTATTTAATGTTGTGCATGGTATATTGTGCATGTATTTTATGTTGTAGTATGAATCTTGATCATTTCATGCTTCTTTATTAATTAAGTGTTATCTGAGTCTCCAAATCAGCCAAGAGGTGTGGTCTTGGTGTGGCATGTCGTCCTGTGGGAGGTTGGGTATGTTACAGTTGGTAATAGATAAGAATAGTAGTGGTGTTTCCTGGCTTAGGTGTCTGGGGATGTTACAAATTGGTATTAGAACTTCTGGTTCAAACATCAAACTCTTATGGGCTAGAACAAGTGTGAATCGGGAAGATTTGTTGTTACGAATTTTATATGTATCTATGCGAATTGGGAAAAATGGTGGAAGTGTTTGAGTGAAATCCCCCAAATTCGTGAACGGATATGAGTTTTAATGATTCTGGGATTGTCTAAGAAGTTAATGGATTCGATCTGCGGAGTTGCGGAGTTGAATTTGACTTGGAAGGTCGAAAAGTCGAGTTTTAATGGTCGGTGTAA
The DNA here is from genome assembly GCA_032191745.1 of Picea mariana. Classification (NCBI taxonomy): domain Eukaryota; kingdom Viridiplantae; phylum Streptophyta; class Pinopsida; order Pinales; family Pinaceae; genus Picea; species Picea mariana. The sequence continues at coordinate 148,288 of JASDQU010100532.1, forward strand.
TGATGGAAAAAGTTTGGAGAATCGACAGTTGAGATCGTGTTCGATCTTGGATCAATGGTCTTGATTCGTCCTTGATTCATCGATTTAAAAAATGAGGAACATCGATGATTCCTATTGATTTTGGTTGCTTGGGGATTTGGAGAAAACCAACGATCAAGATCATCTTGGCTCGGAGATCAACAACCTAAATTCACCTGTGATTTTGTCAAAATTCTAAGTGTGTAAGTTCACCAACAAAAATCGTCGACAGTCGATGGTCGAGGGTCGGCAAATTGGGTGAAGGGTTGAAGATCGACCAAGGAAAATATTCGATTGTCGATGACCAATGGTCGAGGATTGGCAGATTCTAGTGAAGTTTTTCTCTTTCCCGAACAAAGAAAATCTTCGATCGTCGATGACCGATGGTCGGGGATTGACAGATAACCTCTAAATTCCTGAACCCTGGAGTAAATCTAAACCCTTTTTTTTTAGTGCACGTGTCCACAAATTAGCTGATTCGGGAGTTCGTCGTTCAAGGAACTTATGGTGTAGTGGGGAGAAGTCTCCTGAAGTTCCAAAGTCCTGAAGTCATGAGGCACTAGGGTGATGTGGCATGTTGATGTCACCTAGGGTGACATGGGGACACTTGGATCTTTCCACGTGTCACTGTGTTTCATGTCTTTCATAGACCATTTGTTCCAGTTATTATATGACACATGTCACCTGTCAGAGAGGGCCAGGTGTCTGTACCTTATTTCTTCTATGTAGAAGTAGATCTCGTAGTCCAGAGACTTGGCACTCTAGAGGATTCAAGGAATAAGCAATTGGGGTCGAGGACTCCCGAAGGCCCAGAGGTCGGATTCCATCTCAGCCATTGATTACAGTAGACACATGGTGCAAGATCCCAAGGTCTGGAGACTTGGTACTCCAAATATTTTGAGTTCCAAGTTTCTTGGGTCGAGAACTCTTGAAGGCTAGAGTTAATATCCACCATTGATCGGGACAGGATACGTGGCAATAGATCCTGCAATCCAGAGACTTGCCACTCTGGAAGAGTTGAGAGTGTGGACAGTCTGGAACTCCTGAAGCTGGAATCCTGGAGCTCCTATTGACCGTTGATCTTATCCCTCGATTGATTTTCAACCACACGATCTATGATATAGTAATTCTAACATAGAAAAGTGCCAAGAAGGATTTGGCTTGCAGTTTCAAGCTATGGTCACTTGGGAAAGTGGTTTGAAGGAAGTGCCTATGCAGAATTGATTTTTGTATCGACCTAGGGATAACATAATTAAGGGATTGACACACATCAGCTCAGAATTCGTATTGAAGAAATGGAAGAAAGCAAGGTATCCTCTAGTCATGATAAAGAGGTTGAAAGCTAGAATACCAGAATTAGCAATGCAGAGACAGAATCCAATGGACACAAGAGCCGAGGGGAGAAAGAGACATTGCTAGAAACTGTGAATATCCTGAAAATACAAGTGTAGAGATACAAGGAAGACAATGAGAAACTAATGAGGGATAAAATTCAGATAAATTCTTGAGTGCTACACAGCTTAAATCTATTGCAAGGTCAAGCCAAAAATGGCTCAAAGAAAGAGGAAGAAGGTAGGTTTCATGAAAGAAGAAATTATCGTGGAAGAGTGGGTTATTCCAGAAGTGCTATCAGATCTCACAGACACAACTCACCTCCTTACTCAGCAAGAAAGTTTTATGCATCTAAATATTCCTTAAGCAGTCCAAAGGTGTATCCTGTTAGGCACCAGAGAAGGAGACATGAGGTGGACAGTTTGCAAGGAGAGTTGAGGAAGATCAAGACACCATACTTTGATGGTAAAAGAGAAAGGGAAGATGATGTTGAAGCATGGTTTCTTAGACTCATGAGATATTTCCAATTGCACAACTATTCATCAAATCTAGAAGCCAGAATTGCCACCTGCCACTTACATGGGAAAGTTGCAATGTGGTGGGATCAACTGAAGCAAGTTGAACATATTATTGAGAATAGGATCACTTGGAATCAATTCAAGAATTATTTACAGAAGGAGTACCTCTCAGATCATTTTTATGACAAGAAAATGCAAGAGTTCTTTGAACTTAGGCTGGGAAGCATGACTATGGTAGAGTATGAGAAGAATTTATTGGGGTTGTTAAAGTATGTTGGGTTTATAAATGATGAAAAGGTAAATATATAAAGGTTTTTGAGTGGAATTCCAACCTTTTATAAAGAAAATATTTGGTATGATGAACCCAAGACCTTGATTGAGGCTATCAGGAAGGCTAAATATGTGTATGAGAAAGGCTAGGGCAGAGAGTCCATGCAGAAATATTGGAAGGATATGAAGAAGGAGAATTTTGATCAGAGGAGGAATTGGTTCAAACCTCCTTTCAATAGAAATGAGCCTAGTAAAAATAATAAAGATTGGTATGCTAAGGATGATACAAAGAAAGAAGAATCCTTGGGAAAAGGGGGAAGATCACCAATCCAGTGTTGGGGATGCAAAGAAGACAACTTGTACAAGGATTTCCCACACAGAAAGGATGGAGTGAAGACTGTTCACAACATCCAAGAAGCTACAACAGTCGAAGACATGGGAAGGATTTATGAAGCCTTAGATGATCAACAAGAAGAATACCAATCCAACATGATCGAGGTGGAAGGTAATATCATAAATCAGTTTGTTGTTATTTTAATTGATTCAAGAGAAAGTCATTGTTACATTATCCTAAAATAGTGGATAGATTACATTTGGATAAAAGTAAGCTTGGGAAATCAAGTTTGGTTCAACTAACCACTGGAGCCAAAAGGATAATCCATGATACGGTAAGAAGTTGTTCCATAAGTTTTAATGGTGTGAACACTAGTGTTGACATAAATATCATACCATTGGGGTCTTATGATATTCTAATTGGAATGGATTGGATGGAAAAGCATCATGTTGTCCTAGATTTGCATAGAAAGACATTTACTTGTCTTAATAAATATGGAAAACAAAGAATTGTGAAAGGAGTTCCAAGACCCATCTCTATAAGGGAGATTGTAGCCTTACAGCAAAAGAGATGTTTCAGAAAAGGGTTTCAATTGTATGCAGCCCATGTGGAGGAGCCAGAAAAGACAAAGGGGCCAAGACTTGAAGATTTCTCAATACTACAAGAATTTGAGGATGTATTCCAAGAATTACGAGGGTTGCCACCAAAAAGGGAGATAGATTCCTCTATTGATCTAGTGTCATGAGTTGCCTCATTGTAAAAAACACCTTATAGAATGAGCACACCAGAGTTAAAAGAATTACAATTGTAGTTGGAAGAATTGTTGAAGAAAGGGTACATACACCCAAGTGTTTCACCTTGGGGAGCACTAGTATTCTTTGTCAAAAATAAAGATGGAACCTTGAGGCTGTGTATTGACTTTCGACAGTTGAATAAGTCTACTATAAAGAACAAGTATCCTCTACCTAGAATTGATGATCTCTTTGATCATCTAAGAGGAGAAAATATATTTTCTAGGATAGAATTGAGATCAGGATACCATCAAGTAAGAATCAAGGAAGAAGACATCCATAAGACAACCTTTAGAACCAGGTATGGGCATTATGAGTTTGTAGTGGTGCCATTTGGATTATCTAGTGCACTAGTTGTCTTTATGTGCTTAATGAATGACATATTAAGAAATTACTTGGATAAGTTTCTCATAGCATTCCTGGATGACGTACTTGTATATTCTAAGTCAGAGGAAGAGCATGAACATCACCTAGGCATGGTACTGCAATTGTTAAGAGAACATCAGTTGTATGCCAAGCTGAGTAAGTGTTTTTTTTATCAAGAATAGATCCATTATTTGGGGAACATTATTTCATAATAGGGTATAGCAATAGACCCTGAGAATATTGAATCCATTAGAGGATGGCCAACGCCGAGGAATGTTTCAAAAGTCAGATATTTTATGGGATTTTTCAGTTACTACCGAAGGTTTATAGCAGGGTTCTCTAAGATTGATCATCCCGTCACTCCTTTGCAAAAGAAGAAAATTAAATTTGAATGGACACCTGAGTGTGAAGAAAATTTTAATTCGTTGATGAAATTACTTACTAATGCAGCTGTTTTTAAGATTGTTGACCCAAATGAGAATTTTTTGGTATGAACAGATGTGTGCAAGGAAGGATTTGGTGGATTCCTCACTCAAAATGGACATGTAATTTGTTATAAGTCCAGAAATATTAAGGAGCATGAGAGGAACTATGCCACGCATGACTTGGAGCTTGTTGCCATTGTTCATGCATTGAATATGTGGAGGAATTATCTCATGGGAAACATATTTGAATTAAGAACATACCACAATGGTCTGAAGTATCTTTTTGATCAACCAACTTTGAATGCCGGGAAAACAAAATGGCTTGAATTCTTAAGTGAATACGACTTTGATATCAAGCATATCAAAGGAAAAGAAAATAAATTTGTCGATGCACTTAGTAAAAGAGTGCATCTCATGCATGCTACAACTATCAGTATGCATCAATCAGACTTGAAGAGAAGAATTTTAGATGATGTTGTTACAGATCAGCATTACCCAGAGGTAGAGGAAAGATTACATCGAGGATATGTACAACAAAAAGTGAAAGACTATGAGATAAAGGAAAATGGACTACTTATGCATAAAAGTAGAATTTATGTTCCTATTTCCGAAGAACTTAGGAATTTGGTATTAAAGGAAATGCATAATGTTCCATATGTTGGACATATCAGTTACCAGAAAATAATTACAGTAGTAAGAAGCCAATTATTTTGGCCAAGAATGAAAAATGATGTTGTTGATTACATCGCCAGATGTATGGAATATTAGATAGTGAAGGTTGATCATAGGCACCCAATGGGTTTTCTACAACCATTACCAATTCCAGAGAAGAAATCAGAAGTGATAACCATTGAATTTATAACAAAATTTCCAAGGACAGTAAGGAAACACGATTCAATCATGGTAGTGGTTGATAAATTGAAAAAGGTTGCTCATTTTGTTCTTGTAAAAATAACTCATACAACAACTAACATTGCAGAAATTTACATAAAGGAAATTGTTAGGTTGCATGGGATACCTAGGACAATTGTCTCAAACAGAGACACTAAATTTACTTCAAATTTTTGGAAAGGAATGTTCAAAGGATTTGGTACAAATCTAAACTTTAGCACAACATACCATCCGTAGTCAGATGGGCATACAAAGAGGGTCAATTGAGTAATTGAAGACATGTTAAGAATGTATGTGATGGATAAGCCATCTAAGTGGGAAGATTAACTACAGTTGGTTGAGTTTCCTATAACAATGGATTTTATCACCGAAAAATCATTCGCAGCATTACAAACAATGGTTGAAGAAATACATCAATTCCAGCAGTAATTAGTACACCTACAACATCAAAATCCATCAAAAAGGCATAAAACTATATACTTGGTTCAAAAATCAAAGTGCGCAAATTCACCAAAGGAAGCGTGTGCACTATGCACAGAATGTGCGGGCCAACACAACCCTAATTTCACATTGTGTGTAGAATGCGCAAGATGCGCGACTTTCTACGATCAAACCCACACACTTCTCATGAACGACACATTTATGAATCTTGTCTCCCTCTCAACCAAGTCTTCTCGTCCAACCCCCAACATGATTTGACACTCAGATCTAAGCAAAATCTAGCTTGGAGGCTAGTCAAGGGATAGGAAGTGCCCTAAAAGGCCCCTTGTTCACATTATGAACCAATTATATCTTGCCATGAATGGACACAATAAATATATTCCATGGGTGTGCTAGAAGAAGAAGAAATTCAAGGTATTGTTATGCTGCAAGAATTCTTCTTGGAGAATCCTCTTTTCTCTTTGAATCATTCAAGCACTATAGAAAGGGGCATTCCACTCACCTCTTGAGAGGATTGGCATTTTATTTCTTCTCCATTGTTACTTTCCATTGTATGAAGAGAAGATCTCTCTATTAGGGAACTCAAGATCCCTCCAAAGGAGGAAGAGCAGATTCATAAATCCCTGCCTTTCTCTACGGTGCTAGCCTATCAATATATTGATCCATTGGTAGCTATATGATTGTCATTTTCATGGTTCTAGTTCTTGCAAGTTTTCCAACATTTGTTTATTTTTGTATTTATTTTCATTTCCTTGTTTCATGTGTATTTGGTTATCTAATCAACTCACAACCCTCTATCTCGTTTAGTTAACTTAACTAGGAAATTAAGTGTTTTGTTTTTTCTCACCCATGTGACAAAACCAACACAACAATGGGTATCAAGATTCATTGAAGATGATCCCATTTGAATCCTTGTATGGTAGAAAGTGCATTACTCCAATAAGCTGGGACAACCCAGCAGATAGAGTGGTACTTGGGTTGGAATTGCTTAAGGAAATGGAAGACCAGATGGTTAAGATTAAGCGAAATTTAAAGGCAGCTCAAGATAGGAAGAAGGTTTATGCCGACAAGAATAGGACATCAAGAGAATTTAAAGTAGGAGAGCATGTGCTCTTGAAAGTAAATCCCAAGAATATATTTTTGAAGTTGGGAAGTTGTACAAATCTTGCAGCCATATACTGTGGTATGTTTGAGATATTGGACAGAATAGGGCTAGTTGCATGCATGCTTGCATTGCCTATTTCCATGAAAGTTCATAAAGTATTTCATGTCTCTTTGCTAAAGAAATATCTACATGATCCTAACCATGTTGTTGATTGGCATCTGATTCAGGTAGAGACAGACAAAAACTTTCAGGTCCAGCGAGTGCAAATATGGACAAAAAGTTCAAAATGCTCTAGAATTGAGCTATAGAGGTGGTAAAAGTTCAATGGACCTGCTACGGTCCTAAATATGTTACCTGGGAGCATGAATATGCCATGAGAGAAGAGTACCTACAATTTTTTAAATAAATTTTAAGATTTTGATCAATGTTTTGTATATGCACTAAGGACAGTGTCAAAATAAGGGGGAGGGGATGTAACACCTCGGGTTTTGAGCCCCCATATTAAATAATGTATTGTTACATTGTTGAGAGGCTAGAGTGCCCAAACAATTATTAGAGGCCAGTGTGCCTAAGAAATGTATTGTTTTGATCATTATTAATAATAAATACATCGTTGGTTGCTAGACGGACAAGGACTAGAGTTATAGGGGGCTATGATTCCACAAGAGAGGGGGCTTGAGGGGCTAAGTTATTATTTATTTTATATTATCCATTTTATGTAATGGGGGGGGAATCAGTTATGTCAGCTCTTGTGGGAAGGCCACAAGGTTCTTGACCCCCACGAATTACAAAAACCCATCCCTGGTCTGTGGAAGGGATTCGTTCTCCCATTGGAAAATACTCTCATTCTCATCCCCATTTGGGTACTATTGTTGGTCACTTCATTCATTCATTCACCTGTTTTAATTCACTCTTAATCCTCTCTCATGGAGTTTTCACTCCATCCATTTCCTTCACTCACTCATCTTTCCTCATTTTGGTATCTTGGCTTGGGAAAGGAAGACGAAATGTTGAAGAGAAGCCACAATTTTGTTGGCTGCAGAGATTGTTGGTGTAATCCAACCATGATTTGAGGCCTGCACGTCTGAGATACTTGGCCTAGATCAACTTTGATCACAACTATGAGTCCTGAGATTCCTAGTATAGAGATTTTGAACCAGCTGAACTAGAGTCCTGGAAGGAGAGGGATTGCATGGTAGAGAAGGGTGGAGGTATATTCTCTTGGGTGGTGTAGTCTGGGTAGAAGAGAGCTGGGTACTTGGATTTTTGTGCGTGTTGGAGAAGCTTGTGAGATCTTGAGTGTTGACTAGTTTGGGAAGCCAAGTAACACTCTGGAACCATCCTTGTGGATTCATAGCCCTGGCTCGGGGGTGACACTATTGTTGAAACTTAGAATAGTAGTGTCTACGATTGGGTGTAATGTCCTTGGTCTACAACCAGTTGGTGTCTTCTTTTATAAAAGATAAGTGCTCTATGTTATGGTTTCCTTGCTTATGTATTTATTTACGTTGCATGTTAAATTATTATATCTAAGATTTGTACTTATAATATGAATACTTGTTATTAATGTTGTGCATGGTATATTGTGCATGTATTTTATGTTGTAGTATGAATCTTGATCATTGCATGTATGTATTTCATGCTTCTTTATTAATTAAGTGTTATTAGAGTCTTCAAATCAACCAAGAGGTGTGTTCTTGGTGTGACATGTCGTCCTATGGGAGGTTGGGTATGTTACAGTTGGTAACAGATAATAATGGTAGTGTTTTTTCCTGGCTTGGGTGGCTGGGGATGTTGCAATGAGGAAGGTTCAACATCCCCTTATTTCTTTGGGTATATTGTCAAACTCTTCACTAGTTGCTTACCGAGCATGAAATAGCTTTTCTAGATTTAAAAATATGATAGATACACCTTTAATTAAGTTTATATTATGGGCACGAACTAACTTTTCTAGATTTAAAAATATGCTAGATATATTCAATCTTATTTATGTTTACATCATGACACAGGTAATTTTGAAATCTAGCATTGGATTATATGAGAACATAATCTAGATCCCACATCAGAAAGAGGGAAAATTCTAAATTTTCACTTGGATTTAAAAATATGTTAGATACGATGTTACAATTCTACAAAGGAGATCACTTTCCAACTACTGCAACTAGGGTTTGAGCCTCCCTGGTCCGGGTGAACTGTGCGCAACCGATGACAGCCCCGAAGGGGCTTATGAACCACGGGGAGGAGGCACCGCCCAGCGTCTCCTATAGACAAGTCGTAGCCAATGAAAATCATGCCGCGGGAACGAAGCGACCATCGTTTGAAGCGCCTCCAAACATTCGTGTGCAGCTGTTTGCAGAAGGGACATTCAAGGATCAGGAAATGGATATCGACCCAGCCACGGAAAAGATCTCAGCAAGCACCTTAGCCTCGGCCCCATGGATGCCCGATAAATGCATTCCTAAAGCACCACAGGCCCCAAAATATATCATCAACTCACCCCGCATAGAGGAGCAAAAACAATACATGAGGGACAATGCCCTGGTGGGGAAGATCTTAGGGCTTTGGCCCTCGGAGCATGATCTAGTCAAACGGATACAGCACTGGTGGAGGCCGAAAGGTCACTATGACCTGCAACTGGGTTCAAAGGGATTCTTCACAGTCATTTTCCACAATCTGGAGGATCGAAACCGCATCTTTGACGGAGGGCCTTACTTCTACAACTCGGCTGGACTCTTCCTGAGATTTTGGACGGAGAAGTTCATCCCGAAAAAGGAAGACTTTGCCCATGCGCCGGTCTGGATCAGACTGTACTCGCTCCCCCAGGAATTCTGGATGGAAGAGGTCCTCGCAGGTATAGGGAACACCATTGGTATATATGTCAAATCCTCTGAAGCCACCAAGCAACGGCGATACACCTCTTACGCAAGAATCTGTGTATATCTGAATATAGCTAAGCCACTCTCGGGATCAATCACGTTGGAGTATCAGGATGAATATTGGTCTCAAACCATCGATTATGAGCATATTCCCTTCCTCTACCGGAGATGTCACGAACATGGGCACCTTTTCATAGAATGCCCCCTCAATATGCCTAACAAGGAAGAGAACCCATAAGGCAGCAAAGACAAGGACGACTTTGTGCAACCAACAGGGAGAAATCAGCAAGGGGGAAGAAGGCAACTGACCCAAGTAAGTAATGATCTATCCACTAGCAATAAGTTTTCCATTCTACAGCATCAGCCAGAAAATCCTACAACCCCAGCAACCCTGAACGCACCACCCTCGAAAAATGGAACTCAATCAGTAACCCAAGGTGTTGAATAGCCTGTAAAACATAAGGAATCAGTTCCCCCACCCACCGGCTTGGCTCGGGATCCGCCAGAAATATAGGAGGTTGAAGATGGGGATGAGGAAATGGAGCTAGAAGAGCAGGACCTAGCTGGGGTGGATTTGGACCACCTTGAGCATGCTTATAGGCATCAAAAACTTTATACCATACCCAGGGATCAACTAAGGAAAGTGCACAAAATATTCCTCAACTCATCCACAGGATCCTTAGCCCATGCTAATAAATCCCTAGGCATCCAAGGTAGTCAGGCGAAAATCCCAAGCAAAGCCCAAAAAGACGAAAAGAAACGGGGTTGGAAATCCGCAAACAAGCTTATACAGGAAATAGGGAGCTTCATGGTAAACTCAAGACAGATCCATCTGATCTCAGATAGTTTCCCTCCTCTCCCCCCCCCCACCGTCGCTATGAAGATCATATCTTGGAATATCAAAGGCCTTCATGGACGTAGCAAACAAAAAATGCTACGAGAACTGATTATAGCCAAGAAGCCAGATGTTGTGTTATTGCAAGAAACAAAAACTACCTCAGAAGATATAGATCGACTACTTCCCTATTGTTGGAGGCAGGGGGGGGCAGTCTCGACTGATGCTATAGGAATGGCTGGACGTTTAGCCATTCTCTAGAATACTACTGTTGTATTAATGGAGAATCTTCACGCCACTAGATGGGCCATCATTGCAGAATATAGGCTCATTGGATCAAACAAGCCTGGGCACATAACCAATGTTTATGGACCAGCTACTCCAAGGGACAAACAGGCTTTCCTGCGAATCCTGAGCTACTTGGCCAGCCTCGCCCAACACAATCGATGGATCGTTGGGGGTGACTTTAACATCATCCGAAGCCTAAAAGAGAAAAAAGGAGGATCAAGAAGGTTGGATCAGGACTCCTCTGACTTCAACCAACTAATAGATGATCTGCAGCTAATTAACCTGGAGACTAGCAATGGCATTCACACTTGGTCCAACAGGCGAACAGGAATGCACCAAATTGCTTGCAAATTAGATCGTTTCCTCATATCGGAACCCCTTATGATGGATGGCATGGCAATGGAATCCACTATTTTGAATCTCCCGGGATTGGATCATTGGCCCATACAACTCTGGATGGAGGTCCCTACCACTCTAGGGAAAAAACCATTTAGATTTGAACAGTTCTGGCTTGATCATCCGGACTTCCAAGAAAATATCCAAGATTGGTGGAGAGTGGCAGAGATACCATATGGCTCCAAGATGTACAGGTTCCAGCAAAAGATGAAGAATATTAAGCACACGCTTAAACTCTGGAACAAGCACACTTTTGCCAGCATCTTCGATTCCCAGAAACACTTATCAGAGAAAGAAAATGAGATATAGCGCCAGATCAGAAAACAAGGACTAACAGAAGAGCTCAAAACCCAGGAACTCAAAGTGCATCAATAGCTTGAAGAAAGGAAGAGACAAGAAGAGATACTGTGGAAGCAAAAGTCACGCATTCAATGGCTCAAGGAAGGGGAACGCAACACTAAATTTTTCCACCAAACTGCTATCCAGAGAAGGCACTCCAACAGGATCACACACCTCATCTCAGATGATGGGGAAACCCTCCAATCCCATGCTGATATAGAATCAAACTTGATTGATCACTTTCAAGATCTTCTCACTGAACCCATTTCAGACAGACGAGAAGCTATCCACAAAATTACAAGGCATGTACCCACCCTTGTAACCCAGGAGAAAAATGCAGCTCTTCTCAGACCCTTCACAATCGAAGAGGTAGACCAAGCGCTCCAGGACACTCCCAAGGGCAAGGCCCCTGGGCCCGACGGCTTTACGAGTGACTTCTTCCATTACTATTGGTCGATGATCAGGATGGAAGTCTGGGAAATTCTAGAGGATTCTCAGGCCACAGGGAAATTCCTCAAGGCTCTTAATGCCACTTTTATTACCTTAATCCCCAAAGAGGGGCAGGTGCATAGGCCCAGACATTACAGGCTTATTTCTCCATGCAATGTCATATATAAGCTTCTTACGAAAGTAATAGCCTGAAGGCTCAAGTAGATCTTACCAGCGATCATCTCCCCAGAGAAATCGGGCTACGTCGAGGGCAGACAAATCTTGGACAGCATCATTCTGGCTCATGAGGTAATTCACTCCCTGCAAAAAACAAAAACCCCTGGTATGCTGCTCAAACTTGACCTCTCTAAAGCTTTTGATAAGCTAAGCTAGGAGTTTATGCGAGAGATGCTTCTAGCGTTTGGTTTCAATCAAGATTGGGTAGCCTGGATTTTAACCTGACCTCCTCGTCCTTCTTTTCTATCCTTGTCAATGGTGTGCCTTCGAGGCCCTTTTCCCCCTCCAGAGCGATCAGACAGGGTGACCCTCTGTCTCCCTTACTCTTCATTATCATGGTTGAAGGACTCAGCCGCTCCATCCACGCTGCTATAGAAACCAACCGCCTGGCAGGGTTACCCCTGCATGGAATCTCCCCCCCTATCTCTCATAGCCAGTTTGTGGACGACGCTCTCTTAATGGGCAGCCCTACTGTAAGAGAAGCCAACTCTCTCCAGGAAATTCTCCAAACCTTCTCTGATGCCTCCGATCTAGATTGCAACCAAGATAAATCCCAAATCTTCTTCTTTAACACGCCTCCTCAGGTTCAGCGCCACATCTCAGATATCCTGGGTTTTAAAAGAAGCTCCCTTCTGTCCAAATATCTCAGCATTCCCCTGATTGACAACGCCCTCTGGAATTCCTCCTGGGAACTCTTGTTGTCTTCTTTTTCCAAAAGGCTCTCCTCCTGGACTTTCAGAGCCTTAAACCTGCCAAGTCACCTCATTTTCCTCAAAGATGTTCTTCAAGCCCTCCCAATTTATACTTTTTCAGCGCTGGCTGCCCCAAAATTTGTCCTAACCACCATCAAAAGCTTACAGAGGAATTTCATCTGGCAAGGCCTCAATAAAGAAAAGAAGATTGCACTTGTTAGCTGGGACAAACTCTGTAAACCCAAAGCTCAAGGAGGGTTGGGTCTGAGGGATCCTTCTATATTGAACAAGGTTCTCAATGCTAAAATCTGGTGGCGTTGGCTGAAAAATCCCACAGATCTATGGGCTAGACTTTGGAGGAAGAAGTATGCTCCCAGAATGGCAGAGAAGAACCTCATACGCTGGAATGGGGATAACTCGGGCTCTTTAATATGGACAGCAGCCACGCAGAACAGACAGCTAGTCACTCAGCACGCCTTCTGGGACGTAGGGAATGGGAAAATGGCCCTATTCTGGCAGGATTCCTGGCAACAATGGCCCGCCTTGATCGGTGAGGACTGGGCCCATGACATTTGCACTAAAACCACTCGACTGGGCCTGACACAAGTAGCGGACTACTAGCAACACAATCCCATTGAGGACACCTGACGATGCTGGCAGCTGGATCAGGAGACCATTGATCCCGATTTACAGGTCGATCTGGCGCCACTGCATGAAGAGCTATCCAAGCGGAAAATTCCCACAAGGGCAGGCGAAGATATCCTTCGGTGGGGCTACAGGCCACAGGGCTCCTTCAGCACGCTGGAGGCATACCAGATTAAAACGCAGTCAGATCTACCCCATGCCCTGAATGCTTGGGGGAAAATCTGGAATCTTAAGCACTGGCCGAAGATCACTCTCTTCCTCTGGCTGGTCTCTCACTCGAGCATCCTCACCTGAGATAATCTTCTGAAGAGGGGTTTTATTGGACCCTCCATCTACATACTTTGCAGAGAGGCAGAGGAAAATATGAACCACCTCCTTAATACCTGCCCCTACACCGCTCAAATCTGGGATCAAGTAGCGCTCATTATGCGCACCTCGGATCGCCTCAGAGACAGCATCATCGAAACTGTAATGAACTGGAGAGATCAGGCTTTCAGCTCTCCCTTACTCAACCGGATTTGGCAACTTCTTCCTGGTTTCATCCTTTGGCAAACGTGGAAGGAGAGAAATCGAAGAATCTTCAAAAATACCTCACTCTCGTGGCTTCAATGCTAGTGTCAAGTTCACCGTAACATCATGGAAACTCTCCACCTAAGGAAATGGTCTGATGCGGATGTCGCTTGTTCGCCTTCCAAGCTCCCAATCCTTCAACACTGGACACCGCTCCCCTCACCTTAGACGTCCCCCCTCCCTTCTCCCACCTCACCCCCAAGGCGGCCTACCCATTGGGCTCCTCCCCCAGAGGACTTCGTCAAACTCAACTTTGATGAAGCCTCTAAAGGAAATCCTGGACCTGCAGGGTATGGTGTCATTTTTCGGAATCGCACTGGGCAAATTCTAGTCATAGGAGCGGGCTCCTTGGGGCACACGACGAACAATGTAGTAGAACTATGGGGCCTCATCAATGGACTGCAAATGGCTATTCAAAATAACTTTCAGAAGCTTATCATCGAGGGGGACTCTCAAGTAATCATCGGTTTGTTGGGCAAAATTTTAAATGGGGCAAACCCGGATAGCATTTCACCAAGCTGGAGACTGTCGCATGGCCTACAGGTCACAGCAGGTCTACTGCACCCAAACCGGGTCATCATTCCCTCACACATCAAGAGGAAAGCGAATCAAGTTGCAAACAATTTGGCTAACCTGGGCACCAACTGGAGAGGACCATACCTCCACTATAGTTCAGTCCAGGATCAGGATCACCCCATCCTCCAGTAATCTTTCCGCAAGGCTGGAATGGTAGATCTTCCCTCGGATGGGGTGTTAGCGCGTCCACCGTGGAAGGAGGGAGAGGCTAGCACAAGCCAGCACCGCATGATGGCACGTGATGAACCCATGCTGCAGCTCGCCACCCTCCATGAAGTTTAAATGCAGTCTACGGCGACATGAGGAGGCATTAATGCCACATTCAAGCGGGCCTCCAAAGTGGTTTAATATGGCTTGGCTCGCGATGTATGTCATTTGCTCCTGCCTGGTGCTCGAATGGCTTCTCTGGTTGAAGCACAGGGAAAACAGTGGTCCTGCTCCACTCCGGCATTGCATGCTTCTTGCCTACCTTTTCACTTACACTGGGTATAGAATGACCAGGCCGAGGGGAAGGCCGAAGCAGGGCTCTCCCTGGAATCTTCGTCGACCTCCAGTCACGCCTCCTGGTTCGCCTTCGAACTGTCCCTCCCCTCGTCCTCAGTCGGCACCTCTCGTTGCTTCCCCACATGTTTCGACAGGTGCCTCCATGGATACCACCCCCTCGCACCACCCTCACGACCCTTTAGTGCTATTCCATCCCCCAACCCCATTCCTTGGCCCAAGAGGTGAACCTCCTCATCAGAGAGCGCATGCGCGAGATGAACCTCATATTAATGGCTACTACGACAAGCTGCACCTCAGAGATAGGTTGCTTATCATACAGGATCTGGTTTTCGACCTCAGACGGGAAATGGCCGATCTCAATTATCGCCTCCAAGCCATAGACGGGAAAGTGACGAGCTACCTCCAACTTCTATCTGCCATGCAGGTGTCTCTCAACCAGGAACTGGTCGAAGCCATGCCAGGGGAGGCAACCGCTGCAGCCACAGATGGAGGATCTCATAGAGCTCAACATTCAAATGACAGGGTACCGGCGAAGACGGAACACGGCAGCCGAGATGAAGGAATTAAGCGCGACGAGGCAATTGAGCCATCCTACGAGCCAACCTAAATTGAAGAGGAGCCTTGGCCAGGGGACCTCCCTCCCATGTGGCCAGTCTTCTTGCTGGGTGTCTAGATCCTATGTTTGTTTTATGTAGACTTGTCAATCTTCTGAAATTAGCTGTTGGAACATGCTTTTTATTATCTTAGTTTATGACTTTTTAAACCTTGCACTGGAGGGCACGGCTGGACTGGTTTCCCGTATGTTGGGGCAGTCCAGCCTTTGCATTTTTGAACATGGTTGTACCTTGATGCTAGACTGCAGTTATAGCAGGAACTAATATAATTTTCTTTCTTATTTACAAAAAAAATATATATATATGTTAGATACATGACCTTATTTAAGTTTAGATCATGAGCGTGAAATAGAACTATTCTACATTTAAAAATATGCTTACATGATCTTATTTATGTTTAAACTTTAGATCATGATGCTTCTAAATTTTCTTTGATTTAAAAATATGCTAGATACATGATCTTATTTAAGATTATGTCATGAGCGTGAACTAGAACTATTCTAGATTTAAAAATATGCTTACATGATTTTATTCATGATCTTATTTATGTTTAAACGTTAAATCATGATGCAAACAATTTTGAACTTGAGCATTTGATTATCTTAGAAAAGACTTTATCCCACATTAGAAAGGGGGAAGATTCTAAATTTTCTTTGATTGCATTCCTTTCCTTCTTGTCCAAGAATGACATAATATGGAGATTTGTGTTTTCTGCATACAACAAAGTGAATTCTTTCTTTGGGTATTGTCAGACTCTTAACCAATTTCTTACTAACCACAAACCAACATTTCTAGATTTACAAATAAGTTATGTACAGATGATCTCACTTATGTTTAGATCATGGTGCAGGCATATTTCAAAGAGTATTTGATTATATGTAATATGAATACATCCCATGTAGAAATAGGAAAGATTTATGGTTTTTGAAGAATGACTTAATATATGTCCATATTTATGTTTTCTGCATGTACATCTAACTAAATTCATTATTGTGGTATTAATAAACTTTGAACAGTAATTGCTTATCAATCTCACACCAACATTTCTCTTTTAAAACATGCATGTATATATGGTCAAGTACTTATCTTTAGATCATGATGTACACACACTTTTGAAAGAGAATTTGATTATATGAGAACATCTATTCCACCGCAGAAAGAGGAGATGAGTATTTTCCTGGGAGAATGGTTTTTAATATGGAGATTTGTGAACTTTCATTGATAAATATTTTCCTGGAATAATGGCTTAATATGGAGATTTGTGAACTTTAATTTGAAAGAGAATTTCATTATACGATAACATCTATTCCACTGCAGAAAGAGGAGATAAGTATTTTCCTAGAAGAATGGCTTAATATGGAGATTTGTGAACTTTATGCATACACAAGTGAATTCATTTTCAGGGTATTATCTAACTCTGAACACTAAAATTGGTTACCAAGAACACAATTTTTCTCTTCAAAAATATGTTAGATATGATCTTACTTTGTTTAGATCATGTAGGCAATTTTGAAAGAGCATCTGGTTATAAAATGAGTAGCAGCAAATTAAAGATTTATGCAAAGAATGGCTTAATATGGAGAGTAACTATTTTGGAAGTTTGGGAACTTCGTGATGTAAGTTTGGTTCAAAAGAAAATGCCAAAAAAGTATAATAAAAAGAGAGCAATAATCTTAGATCCGTGGAACTTCGGTTGGGTATGTTATTCTTGCTCACATGGTTATGTTATTCTTAATGATCTTCTTGGGTATGTTATTCTTGCTCATTGCTTATTTAATAAAGTTAAATATCTTTAAAATATTTGCTAATAAAGTATATGCTAATATGTGTTGTTGTTTTTTCTTTTTATTGTTACAGTGATGTTTACATTCTTGGTGGGAAAAGAGCATGGATGTTTGAAGATGAAACTTCAACACCTTTGGTATGACAATTTTGCTTGAAGCATAGTTTGTTTTATTTATCTAAATATCATTTTAGAGGTGCATGTACATTTTATTTTAAATTTGTACATATATATTTTATTTAAAATGTTTAAATTTTAAATTTGAGAAATTTTTTTTGGACTTAAATGTTTAAGAGATCTATGTCAGCGATGGCTTATAGTTGAATTTTGGAGTTAAATGTTAATTGACTCTTAGTTTTTGTTATTAGCCTAAAATTCCTTTGGAACCTATGTATTTGGTTGTGCAACTACTGCAACTATGCTTCTTTTAGTGCGCGCGCGTGCGTGTGTGTGTGTGTGTGTGTGTGTAACTCAAAATATCAATTTATTGTTTGATATTTGATTTTTCTAAATGGTTTATATTGTTTATGATGGTGAAAGGACAATTTATTTTCTATGATAATGTGTTGAAATTAAAAATGATTTACTTCAATATAAATTTAAGGGTTTAATTTTGAAATATATGAGATCTAAAGGGGGGTCAAGATTAATTTTGAAATATCATATATCATGCAACTATAACACTCATTTTACAAACATCTTTGAAGGGTGACATGACCATGAGGATTTGTCTATACTTACTTCATTAATCAATGCACCTTACCAACTACTTTATATTGAAATATAATATTAGATTATCCAAAGATGCAACTATATCACTCATTTTACAAACATCTTTGAAGGGTGACAAGACCAAGAGGATTTTTCTATACTTACTTCATTAATCAATGCACCTTACCGACTACCTTTTGTGGCTTGCATTGAGACAACTTTCGATTTTCAGTATAAAAGTACTTCTAATTTTGTAGCAAAAATGGAAAAGAATTTGTCTCTAGAAAATAAATCATGCTTACATAAAATGGTAAAAGATCATTTGCAAAGGAGGTAAACTAGCTACAAAGACAACAACACTATGAAAATAGTGGTCTTTCAATATACATCATAACTTTCATCTTACACAAGACTACTCTTTATATATGTTCAACAACTTCTAGAATTAACTATAATGAAATACAATGTGCCAAACATTGGTTAAGCTATGTGCCATGATCATATGCTTTTTTAAAATTAAATGAAGCTGTGTAATCATACTATATCACCAAATTTAGTGGCATATCCAAACACATAAATATCATGAATATTTGGTAATGTTGATTTAAGATAACATTCTATCAACTGATTTAGATAATCCCTAGCAGTCTATTTCAATGGACTCTCCTAGGTACATGTTTCTCTACCTCTTGTATTTTTTTCACCTATAATGGCAACACACCTTCCATGAATATGGAAGATGGTTTGGGGAGAAAATAATTATTCACATGCAATTTCAATTGGTTTTTGAACTAATGGATATAGATCCCTTTTGTTTAAAGATAGTTCTAAGAGGTCTTCATTATTTCACTGAAACTAGCTCATAGAAGTGTTAAAATAATATAGTCATACAAATGCTTCAATTCTAAAGAAAAATAATTCATCTTACTTACTACTTACTTACTTCCAAGAGGGACTTTCTCGAGTCATATATAAGGTGGCTTGGGACGTTCAAAGATAATAAAAAAATTAGCCAAGGATCAGAAACAACTAAGAAGAGCATACCTCATTCACTCATTGGATGTGATAACTTTATGTTCTACTCTATATATATTTTATATTCCAAAAAGGTATCTGTTATATACAAAGGAATAATATATAGCATAAAACTCTTTGTTTCTAATCCTCGCCTAATTTTTGTATCTTTCAACCTCTGAAGCCACTTCATATACCCACAACAAATCTCCCTCTTGGAATTAAGTAGGAGGAAGTATATTCTTTTAACAATTGTATGAGTAGATCTTTTTAATTTTTTCATTTTTAAGGCTATGCTGGTTAATTGTGTTTTTTTAATGGTTTTAGAGTAGTTTTGGTCCAATAGTTTAAGATATATAGTGGTAAGTTACTTTAGATCCTACAACTTCTTTCTTAATTTTATCACTTATTTCTCACTTTACAAACACGTTAAGTTGAGATATGGACATATAAAATAGCTAACTTGAACTATTAGGGAACTTCATTTTCACATTTCAGAATATTTTGAAAGATTATATTTCTTCTTACTCAAGTTTTTGAAAATGCTTCTCAATATTTCATATGTAGCATATTTATGGGTTATGTCTTGTGTAGATCATAATGATTTCATTGTATTTAATACAATATCTACAACACCCTTATGATGTTCTCTCTATCATGTGGTGGGATAATGACAATGATGATCAATTGCTTCATTTTATATAGTCATTTTATAAGTGATTGGTACTTTGAATTGTTGTAGGAAGGGATTATACTTCATGGTTATATTTCATTTTTGGATAAATATTCATTAAACTAATGTACAAGTTTATAATTGAGTGGGATAGGAAATATTCCAAATTCCATGTGACATTTAAAATGTAACAAAAACATAAAAAAAGATTCACAAGAGTCATCATACTTTAAAATTGATTTTAAAGGGATGTAATTACAATATAATATTCCATGTCAAAAAAAACTAATCTTCTCTATCATATGAAAAATTAATTATTAAATTAATCTAATTTAAAAAAAAAAAAAACATAAAAAATAAGCATTAAATTACTAAATTACTATCAAATAAAACTTAACTTATTCCACTACTTGAAAGTATCTCTTTTACATGGTAAATGATAAAATTACTATCGAATAAAACTTATTCCATTACTTTAAAGTATCTCAATGATAAAAAGATATTTTTTATCCACTCAACATTCCATTAATTCAAAGAATCTCATTCACATGGAAAAACTTAAGTGAGAAGTGGACGCATTATTTGATTGGAATGGATTGCAAATGAGTGATCAACGCAGGTAAAGGAAAAGAAGTGAATTGTCTCTTTATCTCTTCAAATAAACCTGAACTTGAATAATAATAAGCCTTGCTATCATCATTATTACAAGACTTCAGGAAACTATTGGTTTACTCTGAACTTCCACTCATGTCTATGGCAGTGACTTTATAGGGTTTTCTAGCTTCTTTGCAACTTTTGCAGCCTCATATTTCAAAATATACGAGACCCTTTAAACCCTTTAAACTCAGACATAAATTATGATTGAGATATAGTTATATGTGTGAAATTGTGTTTAATAAAGAAGTACATGACAAACATTTCATTAAAAATCACCTTAGTCGAATGTACATGGTATTGAAAACCAAACAAGATCAAATTCGGGGCATGACTAGAAAATCTCGAGCATGTTATCGCATCCCTTAAGTGGTCCGAAGGATATATGAGGACCAAAATATTTAATAATTTTGAATTGACGAAATTAGATCTAGTTTTATGAACAAAATTGTAAATAAAGCTCGGTAAGTTATAATTCATCAAAAATATAGTTCCTTATTTGAATGGACCATGAAAGTAAACTAAACAAGATGATTCCAAAATCCTAGATATCCATAAATACATGTAGTTTCAATGCAAAATAAATAATTAAAATCTGAATGTATGTCACTTGTTTAAAGAAATCATAATGGTATGCCATCTTCAATTATTCGTTCATGATCGACTTTTGACATTTTCCATTTTCTAACTTTTGTTTTTTTCCTTGATTGAACCTCTATTAACTTTGTGCGCATTGCACATACCAAATGACTATATTGACAACGTATGACATCCGATTGATAGTATTGAAAGTGAACATGACTATCGATTTGATGGGTTTCTTGAAAAAATTGCCTTTCAATACGATGGATCCTCTTTCATATATAAAACCGTTATCATCAAAATATTCTAATAACCTCATCTTTTCTTCTATACATCGCATCAAATAATATTTCACTTTTTCATTGTTGTCTACAAGAGCAACCACGACAAAGACATCTCCTGCGAATAATTTGATATGTTCCAACAAGCAGTTCTTGCTAGATTAGCACACATGAACCTGTCATTAAACTCATCTACTATATATAAATTTTATATATCCAAATTACAAGTACATCTACAAGTTGTTTAAATATTTAAAAATATATTTGAACAATTGAAACATAAATTACCTTCTTTAACAAGATCGGAAACTCTATCGACATCAATTGACACTATAGTTTGATTTGATTCCATATCCTCTGAGATTGCAAGTGGAATTTTCCCTTTTGTATTTAGTTTGGTATGTCTCCAAGCTTTAACATATTCCGCATTTTCATTTTCTCAAATCTTTATGGATTTTGTGTCCTCTATGCAAAATGAACAAAAACAAGATTCACTTCTTTTATCAAATGCAAACACATTTTGATAGCATTTTGTTTTAACTTAATGCACTTTCCGCATCCCATGTATTGTACCGGCCTCATATGGGATTGATCTATTTACATCTTGGTTTCCAACATACCAAAAAAACCTGCACAAGACAAGAACTTGTTAACTTGAAATCTATAAAGAACATGATTGAAGATCAAATAAATTTGAACATGTGAATAAAAATATCTTGTGTACATGTGTAACATATATATACACACACCTATGCACATCCCTTGATGGATTATTTTCATGGCTTAGCGCCAATTTGCACCATTCAACAACTTGATCAACGGATTCAAATTGATTGGCATGAGGGTTCATTTGATACCTTCTAAATTCTCATTTCACACATGCCCCTACATCGTCGTGCTCTCCTTTTCCATGACCAGTCTCAAAGAAATTCCAACAATGTGTATTGTTTGATTTCTTGTGAAGACGACACAACCAATAGAATGATCATGAATATTTTAATTGACCTGCACATCCATATGACCTAATCCAATGTTGATCGAATATGATCCCACATTCTTTCAATGAATCATAAAATTTATCAAAACAATGTTGTGCTCGATCATCACTTATATAAAATTGATATTCCTTAATAACATGACGATTGTCATTGGTGATTTCTATGTTATCAACATTTTGTTGAGCATGTCTATATAGAACGTGGAAAAATATAGTGACTTGATCAGAATGATAATATTCACGTTGTATTTATTTTTGTGCAGCGAATGTGTAATTCTCTACAAAATCAACTACAAAAAAAATTGTCCCTGGTGGAAACACTTCACAAAATTGTTTGAATCATAGGTATTTCCATCAATCTCTATGTGAATGCTTGGTGTATTTATAAATTTCTTCCTCAAACTTCTTCAAAAAATCTATCACACAAATTTTATCTACTTTCAAATCAATCCTTTTGGAAATAAAATTTGAAGAATGTGGATTCGTGTTGTTGATATATTCATATCTCTTCCAATTGACTGTTATATTAGACAAGGATTGATCATTCATATCAATAGGATACTTTGAGTGAAACAAACTTAACTTTCCACAACGATCACATTTATTTCCACCAACACATTTTTTTTAGTAAAATAATTCATCACCTTCTCTTTCACATAGAATTTGAGATATAAAAGCACGGAATGTGGAAGGAGGAGGTGAACTTGCCCATAACCTTTTACCAAAATCAAGAAAAGTTTCATAATCTAACTCATGTTCCACATGATAACAACGAAAACAAATGTCACGAACAATGATGGGTCTAACAAACCATGGTTTTTGTTGCAAAAATGTATTGATGGAAATTTTAACTTCTTTGTGCTCTTCTTTGAACTTATTGAACAATTATATGTGTGTCATTGGAAATATATGTTTTGGATGTTCTTCATATTTTTTTCATGTTATTCTTCATCGCAACACATCCTTTGTGTGTGGTGAAACATGAGATTTTTTCAAACAAAAATTACGGGCCCATTCTTTAACATTTTCTGCAAGTCTATATTTGTAGGGTTATCTAGAAATAACTATCCAACAAACAAGTTCATCATTTGCATCTATTTGCAATCAAAATTTTCTATGTTTGTACAATGATTTTCTTGAGGTTCTCGTTGCTTTTTCCATGTGTTGTGTCAAACGATATTTATATTACCAAATGAAACAACTGTTGTTTGTATCACTCTATGTGCAGCACTGACATCTTTTTTTCGAGATTTTCCAAAAGCTTTTAATACGTGATAGTGAAATTTATATAACAGTTCTATGTTCTAACCCTAGAATCAAAGAAAAAAGCATCTTGACCAGCCTGTTATCGATTCATATCAAATGTGCTAGTGGCATATTTTCAAGAATGGCATTATGATTTTCTATCGACAATTTCCATTGTCGATTCTTAGACTTTTTCCTAGTCTTCACTGGCTTCAACTACAACCGAGATGCTATGACCAAATGATTGTATTGAGCACATATAAAATCTGGCTCGTAGTCTTGAAAAATAATATGTTCATTAAATTTCCTTACTTCTACAAAGAAATGTCCCATTAAAACCATTGAACCCACTGCATACGTATAATTTGACGAATATTTAAATTATTGTGTCAACGTGCCTTTTGACCTAGTGCATCTCAATAAATAATAATGCACTTTTTCTGGATTATCTACCGGTGCAATGACAACAAATACATCACCTTCTCTAACCATATCAGAAACACGATCATAATACTTGTCAATCACAACCACTTCATTGTTGTGCTCTGCGTCGGTGATATTTCCAAATGGGGGAAATGGTGTCAATTCTTTGTGTATCCATGGTTTCAAAAAAATGTTAGTTTGGTTTTGACACTCATCGAAGGAATCTACATCATTAATACATGCAAGACAGAAGAAAGAGTACTTTTGTTTCTCGATTGCATGTATATTTTGCATTTTTTTACTCCTAATGGAGTGTAAGCCCCTTGTTTTAGGGATTGCAACACAATTATATGGCATTTATCTGTCAACATATCCCATTGAAATATTCCAAAAGAACATGTTCAAGATAAACACATAACTCGTGCAAATCAAATTTCACATTTAAATAAAAATAATTTGGTTTTCTTCATAATTTAAATAAAAATACTCGTGTACATCTAAACATGGTAAGTAACTACATTTGAAAATATTAAGGGTCATTGAAACAATTGCATACCTTCTCACATTAGCCATCCTTTCATTGAATTTATGGCTTAAATTTTTCTTCCACCAATTATCAACATCGTTTGAATTTATGAGGCGAGAAGTAGAGTGATTCAGTTGATGTCTCCTATGTGCACATTTTACGCAGGCCCTGGCACCATCATGTTCTCCCTTTCCATGTCTTGTTTCAAAAAATGTCCATGTGTGGAGAACATCCATTTTATTATCAAGGCAAGAAAACCATAAGAATGAGTGTGTGGATTTAAACTGACCAGCACAACCATATGACCACATCCAATGCTCTTAAAAAGTGACCCCTCATCTTGATAATTCTTTATAAAGAATATTAAAATAATGTTGGATAAAACATGTATCATGTGTACGATCACCACTGATGTATAAATGATACTCTTTAATCACTTCACGATTATTTTCATTGCTATCAAAACCATCGAAATGAAGCTCTACATGTTTGTACAAAATATGCACAAGTATAGATACATGATCTAAATGATAATACTCACTTTGTATCTCCTTTTGCGGAGTGAAAGTGTAATTTTCAGCAAATTCAGCAATTGATAATATTGTT
Organism: Picea mariana; assembly: GCA_032191745.1. NCBI lineage: Eukaryota > Viridiplantae > Streptophyta > Pinopsida > Pinales > Pinaceae > Picea > Picea mariana. The sequence goes on from JASDQU010100532.1 coordinate 173,275, forward strand.
CCTTTTGGAAATACATCTTGTGATTGCTTGAACTGTAAGTTTGTATGAGAGTGCTTCATATATCTATATATTTTCTCTCTGAACAACTCCATAAAATATGTCACAGAGATATCATCTTCAACTAAATAAATCTTTCTTAATGTTTTCGTTGAGTCTGTAACATGAGTATAATCAACATAGTCATATCTCTTCCATTTCACAATGTGATTTTACAATTGAGGATCATTTGGATCAATGGGGTATTTAGCATCAAAAAGGTCCAAATGAGAACATTATTCACATTTTCTACCACTGACGCATTGTTTCTTATAAAATACTTGATCATTCTCTCATGCACATAATATTTTAGCTACAAATTCATGAACACTCCAAGGAGGGGGGTCATTTGGCCAACATTGTATGCCAAAATTTAGAAATGTCTCATAATAAAATTTAAATTCTAAATGGTATTGACAACAACATGTGTTGCAGACAACATTGGGCCTGACATACCATGGTTTAAGCTTCACAAATGTGTTAATGAAAATCTTCACATTAACATTACTCTCCATAAAAATTTTGAACATTTCCACTTGAGTGAACTATGTTATGTGTTTGTCATGAGTTTCATAGTTTCCTTTAGATATATGATGTCACACAACATCCTTTTCATTTGGTAATACACAAGAGTTTAAATGCCAAAACTCTTTCACCCTATCCCTCACATTATCTAGAAGTCTAGCTTGATAAGGTTTCTCACAGATAACATCCCAACATGAAACTTCATCATCCTCATCTAATTTAACCCTAATGTTTCTATGCTTCCATAAACTTTTTCTTGATGTTTTTAACGTTCTTGCAATCATAGCCAATAAACGATCAGTTGCGGTGTTTTTTGCCACAACCCCTGTTAGAAATGTTTTACAAGAAACCACTAAATCATGAGATCGTTTCCTTTCAAGTGTGGAAAGGGCTGAGGTCACATTTTTTTATACTATCTCATTTGTTTTAACCTCTTTGACACTTTTAGTGCCCAATAATTTAATGGCATTTCTTAGACATTTTTTCTTTAACAATCTATGTAACAATTGAGATTTTTCTATGACAGGAATACCTTCAAGATAATTTTCGAGTTTCTTTTATCCTTTATATCAAGTTGTATGATCACACATCAGAGGTCCCAATTATTCAGTTTTACTTGAATCTATATTCTCCAAAAATTTGTCGTCAATAATGATATTGTTGCAACTTCCAATTAATCTATGTAAATTGATAGGTATGGTAGGATTTTGTAAGTTGGATGTTGACCCTGCATGAAAATATATAAATTTATAAGACTGTGAACTTTCAAATCAATTATATACTTGTATTAAATACAATTTTGTAAACATAAAAAAATATTTTCTCACCAATCATGATCTCAGTATCAATGTTGCCCATCGTTTTCTCCACATTTGTCATTTCTCCATCACCTCCATGTTCTTCATTTCTTTCATCAACATTTTCTTTGACATTTTTCATTCCTTCATCACCGCCATGTGCCTCCACATTTTTCAATTCTTCATCACCACCGTGTGCCTCCACATTTTTCATTTCTTCGTCACTACCATGTGCCTCCACATTTCTTTCCATTTCTCTTTTTTCTCTTAACTTTCTCATGTTTTCATGTTTTCTATCTTTCCTTGCCTCTCCATCAGTTCTAGTGTGATATTGTTTTGTTGTGCATTTATTTTGGTTTCCCATGTTGAAATAATTAAAAACCTAAACTCCAATACCAAAAACCTGAAATCATAGTAAAATGTTGGATATAAAATTGTACAATTAATGAAACAAATTGCAATATGACATGAAAACAAAAACAAATTCACAATATTTCCCTTTATAAAAATAAGACTACTATGTTAAAAAAAAATTCACCATATATCCCTTATATAAATAAATGTAATATAACAAAACAAAATTTACAATATGTTGCTTAAAAAAAAGAATAATATGCCAAAACCAAATTTGCATTTGTCCTTTAAAAAAACAAATATTAATATGCTAAAACCAAGTTTACAATGTATTTTAAAAAAAATCAATAATATGCCAAAACCAAGCATATAATATTTGCCTTTATAAAGAAAATGAGCAAATATACCCTTTGTAAAGAAATTTATAATATGAAAAAGTTTAAAACCTCCATAAGCAAAACAAAAAATACCTTAGAACTTTTTTTCACACTGAAAATATCCGAACATGAACTTCTTTTTCAGACTTGCAAAGGTGAATGATGGAAATAAACTTTCAGGTGAGAAATTATATATAGTACTCTCAAGCGATAAATTATAGAATCCCACCAGGAATATCAGGCAATTAATATGTCATACCCTAAAAGATTATCGGGGTATTATGTAATAAATCTCTCACATGAGAGTTTGTTTATTATTTTGGTCGAGAGTTGAAAAAAACTCTCGGGGGATAGTTTTGTTTAACCCCGGGTTACGTTTTGGGCCAAAAAACTCTCGCCCAAAATGTTTTCTCGACTAAGAGTTGTTGGTCAACCAATATAGCAAGCATTTTTGTAGTTTTCTGAAATTTGTTACTTGAGCAAGGTGAAAACCCTACAAAATATGATAATTACCTGTCGGAGTTTATACCAGTAGATTCATCATTGAATCTACTTTCTCATGGTATAAGAATTTTTTAATTTCATTTGGGATTTATATTTTTTACTAGTTTTTTCTAAACTTTATCATTAGGAAATTTAGTGAGCTAAAAATCAGTTACAATGAAAATTCAATATCATCACAATGACAACACCAAAAAAATGTAAAAACTCACAAGGATGTTCCTTGCATTGTCCTCTTCAAAAGGGTAGTTTTATTTTGTTTGATAAGAGTCACATTTGAAAGAAAATGCGAGGACACCAACATGTGTCAATAAGGCACCATTTTTAAACATATTTTATTTCGATAAATAATAAAAAAATAGTGCTTAAGTCTGAAAATCCTCAACATATAGTCCACTTCCAAGTATGAACTATGTATATTATGAGCATACATTTGGTTTCCGTAAAATGAATAGTTATCTCTAAAAAAAATGAGGGGCACACAAGTCACTCATTATACATACATAAAATTTTAAAGTATATGTCATTGGTGCCCCTCAAATTTTTCCCATTATATGTGGATAACAAAATTTAAGAAAAATATGAGTACGAAGATCATACAATTCTCTAGAACTCTTGTGTTTACTTCAAGGTGAAATTCCTAAGGGAGATATGGGTTTGAAGGGGTTGAAGTTGAAAAACATAAAAAAAATTGCAATTTTTTTGTCAAAACAAAAAAGAAAAAAGTGTTTCCCAACTTCATGTTTTCACCCGATGTAAATTTTTAAGGAAGTTTTCTTCTAGTGAATATGAAACAGAACTTCCAAGTGGTGTTGGAATTTCTCCAATTTTCAATGTTGCAGATTTGTATCCCTTTAAGAAGACAGGGGATGTTTCAGCAGATGAACATGTAAGTGATGAAGATCAAATTGTGGAATGCAAAGAAGAACTACCCAGAATAGCACAAAAGAACATCGAGGAAATATTGAATAAAAAGGTATTAAGGAAAACCAGAGGCAAAGAATATTTCCAATACTTGGTCAAATGGAAAGGTCAACCAACAGAAGATGTTACTTGAATGACAACAGTAGAGATTTCCAAGTATGGTGAAAATCTTGAAGACCTGATGAATAGTTATTTTATTCCCCGAAAGTATGATGCAGGAGCATCTGGTAGTAAATCCTAAGATTGACCTCATGGGTCGCAAACATTTACAAGGGGAGTTGGTTCCCTAATTTATTGTATTATATTTGTAATAATTACAACATGTCTCTAGAAGACATTTTCATTGAGTTTGTTTGTTAAGTATTGAATTGTTGTCATAGGTGTTAAGTCTGTTGCTAAATATCCAAAACAAATATTTAGTTTAGTCAAATGTTTAGATAACTCAGGATTTTGTTGTTTGTGATCTATCCGAGGGCTCAATATATATTTTATGTTTTGTAAGAATCAGAGGTTAGCGAGTGTGTGGGATTGAATAGGTAAGAGTGTGGATCACAGAGGTCCAAGAGACCAAGAAGGAACAAGCATTATTGTGTAAAAATTATTCCTTCATTGATATTAAGAAAGAACAGAGTGTGTGGTGTTGACGTGTTGTGTATTTGCATGTTGTCGCACTATGTGTTCGAATTGTTAACTTCAATGTGCAAGTTGTCATTCTTGAGTAACAAGATTATGTGAATGCAGTATGTGAAATCAAAGTTGTTAATATGTTAATTTCCCATTATGGGAAGGGAGGATCAGACCAAACCCAGACCCTAACCCCTGACCCTGGAAAAGTTGTTAATTTCCCATTCCCTCCATGAAGAAGTATTTATAAATTTTACACATTTAAAAATAATAATAATAATAATAATGAAATCCTTTGTTTCCTCCCCTTTGGTTTTGTAAAACTTTTGTCTTACTATATTTGTAACAAAGGTTACATGGAAACGAATTCCCTCTCGAGTTCGTTGAGATATATACGAGAAAAGAAAAACAAGTAAAAGCATTTAGTATTGTTCACCCAAAAACATTTAGCATAAGATTGTTAAAAAAAAGTAAAAATGCAAAGTATTCAATGTAAAGTTAAACTCGGTAAATAAGTGAAATGTTCAATGGGGATCTTTGTAACATCCCGCTCTGGCGCACTGAGAAAACCTATTATTTGAGGACACTTGCTTGCAAGTGATCTGGACTTTTCTAATGTTAAAACATTTATAATCGATTATGATGCGTTATGATAGATGACATGATGTTTTACTATTGTATATACAGGTGCTATTGACTCAGTTTATTTGAGTGTGAAGGGTTTTTGACCTGGAGGATGCAGAGGCATCGACGGAACCCTTGGACTCCGGATTGAGTTAGGGAGTGTGATATTTGAGTTGATTTATTTACCATGATATTTATTGATTTGATGATATGTTGCTGACATGT
>JASDQU010100533.1:5314-15819 GCA_032191745.1 Picea mariana
TCAGTTTGCTGAAAAATCCTGAGGCACTCAGATTATACAAACTTAACCACTCAAATCTGCAAATCCAACCATTAATCATCAAAATTAAGGCAAAAATTAAATTTAAAAAATAACAAAAAAAAACCTTAGAAAGTTTATATATATAAGATAGTTAAAAATTCAATCATCATCAAAAATTTAATTTGACATTTTGATACCTTGTACACAAATATTATGATACCTTGTACATAAATATTCTGTAAACAAAATCTAATTAGTGATGAGTAATGACATTATATTCATAGTTGTTGGTAAGCAATATATAGTTTGCTGCTCAGCATTGAAAGCTGTCGTAGGTAGTATATACATTATTGGATAACTTTAATATATATGCTGGGATATATCCAATTATGTATATATTGTTTATCTTAATATTTAATGTTGGGTAGAAAGTTGTATATTGTTCATCCTGTAGGTTTACCAATCTTAACATTGAATGCTGCGCAACAAACTGTATATGGTTCGCCCTGTAAGTTGGCGAAAATTCTGACCGTGTTTTGGTGTTTGGATTGTTGAATTAATAGCACGAGCGGTCAAGCCATATATATGAAATGAAAGACAGTAAAAAATTTAATTATCATCAAAATTTCATTTGCCACCCTGTACGCAGATAATCTGGAAACAGAATCTCTGACGAGTGATGGCATTATCTTCATAACTCTCTTTGAAAGCGTTCGCGACAATTCTGGCCTCCGTATGCTTTGATTGTTCGATTATCATCATTTTCTGCATTCGCGTGTTTTGATTGTTGTATTAATAGCACGAGCTGTCAAACCATAGTAGCCCGTGGCCTCCATTATAGCGTTGAAATCAATAATATCACTGTGATAGTCAAGGTGTGATTATTATCATTTTCTGCATTCGCGTGTTTTGGTGTTTTGATTGTTGAATTAATAGCACGAGCTGTCAAGCCATCATAGCCCGTGGCCTCCATTATAGCGTTGAAATCAATAATATTACTGTGATAGTGAAGGTGCAAGTGGTCCAGAAGCTGAGAGTACAAAATATTCAGTAATATCGGTGAGTCGTCGCTTTCGACCCCGACATTGCCCCCCCAAAATTGGGAAGAATGTCTGCAGCACATGCTGTACCGCTACTGCCATGGATTAATCAGCATGAACTTCGACTTCTGGACTTTGTCTGGTTGTCGGATTAATTAAATAATTTGCACCACCCTTGCCATTGGATACATTATCCTTTTCCAAGACAGAGTAGTAGTATGTATGAGCGTTGGCTAAACGTTTTTTTTGAGTTTTTTTATTGGAATCTGGCCATGTAAATTTGGACAAAATCATTATTTTCTATTGTTTAAATTGTATTTTTGAATGCATAAATGGATTTAGTGTGATGAAAAATCCGTGAGACACTCGAATTATACAAATTTAGCCACTCAAATCTGTAGATCCAACCATTCATCACCAAATTTTGGACAAAATCAAACCAAAAAAATTACAAAAACTTCTAAAAGTATGTGTATATATCTAAAAGTATGTATGTGATAACAAATTTATTGTCTGTTTGTCGGATTAATTAAATAATTTGCCCCCACCCTTGCCATTGGATACATTATCCTTCTTTAAGAGAGTAGTATCTAAAGGTATGTGTGTGGTAACAAATTCATGTAAAAGCTAATGCATAAGAGCGACATTGCTGTGGAATGATTACAGTTTATACACTGATTTGTTCACCTGTGAATCAGATTTGAATACAGCATTTTATTTTCTTGACTTGGATTTTGATATGGAACTCTATCTACTCAAGTGTACCGTCTTCATAGGCAACCTTTTCATTTACATATGAGTTGTTTTCTATCTAGTTGCCCAAATCCATAGCTACCTATGTTTTTCTCTTTGGTCTCCTTCTTTTGGTTCTTTGCATTCAACTCCTTGTGGTTCTTTGCATTCAATTATCCATAGCTACCTATGTTTTTATCTTTGGTCTCCTTCTTTTGGTTCTTTGCATTCAACTCCTTGTGGTTCTTTGCATTCAATTCACTATGTATCTTTCAACACTTGTTTTTAATGTGACAATTAATATAACAATGCTTATTTAAATTTTTAAATTGATGTGTTGTTTAAATCCTTAAATTGATGTTCAATTGCTGCTTTTCTTTTTTACATTTTCCTTTCCACTTATTCTTTACCTTTTTAAGTGCTTTATCTCTTCACTTATTCTTTCTCTCTTTAAGTGCTTTATGGTTGGAGCTTTTGGTTTCCATTTTTCTTGTCCATTTCTATATATTGTCCTTACATGTAGGGAGCCTCACCCATGCTTCTTGGTTAAAGGGAATTACTTCCTCCTTAAGTAATTGTGAAGACTACCAAGATATTTGAGGAGTATATTTACACTCTTCAAGTATAATCTTAACATAATGGTTTGTTTTCTAAACTTAGTGATGTACTTTTGTACACTCTTTCCTTATGTAAAAGTAATTCAAACATATCCATTGGTCCTTTTTAAGTAATTGTGAAGATCACCAAAATACTTGAGGAGTACATTTGCATTCTTGAGATATAATCGCAACTAATGGTTTGTTTTCTAAACTTAGTGGTGTACTTTTGTAAATTATTTCCTTATGCAAAAAGTAATTCAAACATATCCATTGGTCCTCTTTGTGCTTTATAGGGTAAAACTAGGGTTTAATGAGGAACCAAGGTTTTCAACACCTTCCACATAGTTATTGGGGGATCACCCTCTATTGTCTTTGTGTCTATTTCCCACCAAGTTTAGAATGACCCTCTAGCTTCAATTGAAAAAATGATATCTTTTCTTTCATGTTATGCACATTAAAAATTACTTTTAATTATTAACACCATTGATTCAAATTTATCACATGAGTCTCACCTTAATATGGTTTGACATTCACTTTTGCCTCCACTTTGATTAGAGATTGGGAAGACATGATGTTATAACTTGGTGTCTCTTTCTTTGGCTTGCTTTTTTGGGTATTTTTATTGTCATTCTTTATCTTCAAATTATCATGAGATCCAATCACTTAGAGATACCAAGCTCCTCTAAAGATCCAAACTGGCTCTCTAGAGTTACCATGAAAATCCCCATGTTGTGAGAGATGTCAAAGTCTTTTGATTACAACTTTAAAAACCTCTTTTGAGCTTATTCCCATACTATACTCACCCACCATGGCTAGAATTTGAGATTTCTTTATTTTAAGACAAATTATGGATCATGCAATATCCTAGAGAAACCTCAAAGATAACTCATACATACCAATATGATATGTAAATTTCCATCTATATCTATATATTGTGCTTATATGTAGGCCGCCTCACCAATGTTCCTTGGTTGAAGGGCATTACTTCCTCCTTAAGTAATTCTGAAGACCACCAAGATACTAGAGGAGTACATTTTCATTCTTGAGATATAATCCCAACATAATGGTTTGTTTTCTAAACTTAGTGATGTACTCCTGTACATTATTTCCTTATGCCATAAGTATTTCAAACATATCCATTGGTCCTCTTTGTGCTTTATAGGGTAAAACTCAGGCTTAATGAGGAACCAAGGTTTTCAACACCTTCCACATAGTTATTGGGGGATCACCCTCTATTGTCTTTGGGTCTATTTCCCACCAAGTTTAGAATGACCCTCTAACTTCAATTGGAAAAATGATAGCGTTTTTTTCTTCTTTCATGTTATGCACATTAAAAAAGACTTCTAATTATTAACACCATTGATTCAAATTTATCACATGAGTCTCACCTTAATATGGTTTGGAATTCACTTTTTCTTCCACTTTGATTAGAGGTTGGGAAGACATGATGTTATAACTTGGTCTCTCTTTCCTTGGCTCGTTTTTTTGGTTGTTTTTATTGTGATTCTTTATCTTCAAATTCTCATGAGATCCAATCGCTTAGAGCTAAAAGGCTCCTCTAAAGGTCCAAATTACTAGCTCTCTAGAGTTACCATAAAAATCTCCATGTTGTGAGAGATGTCAAAGTCTTTTTATTACAACTTTACGAACCTCTTTTGAGCTTATTCCCATACTATACTCACCCACCATGGCTAGAATTTGAGATTTCTTTATTTTAAGAAAAAATATGGATCATGCAATATCCCATAGAAACCTCAAAGATAACTCATACATACCAATATTATATGTAAATTTTCATCCATATTTCACTAGAACATTTCATCATAATGGATCTTACACTTTTGTGTAAATATTGTGGGGTTATCCTTTATTATGAAATATTTACATATTATTATAATTTTTATAAGTATAGTTGGCTCAAATTACTAAAATAAACTAAGAATGTAATAAAATAAGCCAACAAAATAAATATATCACACCTATTACATTCCCTCAATAGGTTTCTAGAACTATTCTATCATCATAGTAGGAATCTAGGGAACCCCAAGAACGACCATGTGCCCTGAGTGGATGGTTCTGATCACTAGGCATTCAGATAAAAGGTGTATCCTTGTTCTGTCATCCTCCAAGGGTTACTATCACCCTTGCATAATAGCTTGCAGGATATCCTGCAGGTCATACCCTTTCCTTCCTTGCTTAGGTTTCCCTTGGTTCCGACAAGCACTCGACCAACCACTTCATGGATGCTTTCCGATGCAATAAGCACAACACACAATCCACATAATGAGAACAAGATGTCTCTTGGAAACTCAATATAGAAAATAGTGGCTATAATGTAATGACAATGCCTTACTCTCCTCTTCTCAAATATAAAACACAAATGCAAAGAAATATGAACTCATTATTAACTTACAATAGACATTATAACCCGATGCTACAAGGTCTTCTACTCTCATTGTTATACTCACAAAATCTCACTCCTTTACATTACTCGATTATGAAACAATAAACCAATACAATAAAAACAAAACTCATCTTTTTTAACTATCCAATATTTAACATGTTTTAATTACCATTTATAATTAAAATTAAAATTTCAATATTTTAAAATACCCTTAAAATTCTACACACTTTCTTTAAAAATACATATAACTATGATATGAATAAAATCCACATTTTAATTTAAAACAAAACTCTCCATGTTAATAGTATTCACGGATTCTTAAAACCAACATTAAATTATTATTAGACTTGTATGAACTAAGATCATATTATCATTCGTCAACTATTTATTAGTAAGTTATTTGTATCGGTATGACTTATTTTATGAAGATAAATAAAGTTTTATTTTCAGATTTTATTTTATCTTATAATAAGGTTGTAAAATTTATTGGAAATATATTGTGTAAATAGTTTAGAAACATTGTAAAATTTATTGAAAATATATTGTGTAAATAGTTTTGAAATATTTAATGTTTAAAATGAACATTCCACATTTATCAGGAGTACACTAAAAATAAGTGATTAAAAAAGAATATATAAAAAGTTAAAATCATGAAATAGCCATTAAAAAAAGACCATTATAAATAAAATAAAATTTTAAAATTAACTAAACACAATTGATAATGTTATAATTAAACAATTTATATATGCAATTAAGAATATAAAAAGATTAAAAGAAAATAATAAGTGATTATAAGGAGAAAAATGACAAAAATAAGTGTTGATTGAGAAATAACAAACTTGAGGATATTCTTGTGAGAGAAGGATATACATACACTTAAGGATAGTATCAAAATATATAATATTAAAATACATTAATAGAATTAACATAGAATAAAAAAATGATTAATGATTTAGGTATTGAACAAGTGGTTTTTATGATTCGAAGTTATTGGAGTGTTTTTCGAGGCCTTCTTGAACATCTGACTTACTGATCTAATTGTGGTGTGTGCCACCTATCTGTTCTTTGAACTCCATTTTAAAGGATCTACCAATTTTGCCTATGTATGATTTTCCATAGGAGCAAAGAATTTTGAATAGTTTCTTAAGGGTTTTACACTATTTGAAAAATGTTTTGAGTACTTTTTGGCAAGAATTATTGAAATATGATCTGTACTCTGGGCTTAGGTAGAGAGAGGTGAGAAAGCGGTTTGAAAATGTTTTGAGTTCTTTTTGGAAAGAATTATTGAAATATGATCAGTGGTACTCTGGACGTAGGTAGAGAGAGGTGAACAAGGGGTTGGGAAGAGGAAGTAGGGTAACCCTTGATGCCCTATTACTCCTCTCATATCATTGGAGAAGCTCTCGAGGTAAAAAAAAACACCCCAATAGCTTCAATCGAAAACTATCTTTAAGTGTGGATCCTTCTCTCACTATAACATCTTGAGAGTTTGTTATTTCTCAATCAACCTCTTTATCAAGGTCTTTTTCTCCTTATAATTAATCATTATTTTCTGTTAATAATTTACTTGTATGTATTTATTTATTATTTAATTATCATTATCCTCACTATTATTTTATGATCTAATATCTTAAAATATCTTTAATTTGTATTTCTTAATTTCTTGTTCCCTTCTCCATTAATCATATATTGGTTCATATCCTCTTATGGTCATAAATTGTTTAATTATAACATTCCCATTTGTATGTATTTTTTTAAAGTTCTTAAATTAAATGTTTCAAAATTATTTACACATTAATAAGTTTTACAACAATTATAATCAATTGTGCAAACATACATAATTAGATATACTAAATTTGTTTTATATTTAGAATGGTTAAGAACATGTGTTTTCTTCCACCTAAGAGGTTACAAGTTCAAATCCAGAGGGAGGTAGGGTATGTATACCTTCGTAGATTTTACTAGTCAAATTGTTGGAGGGGTCTCATACACCAATTTGATGTTTGGCTTAGTCATGACCTTAAAAATAGATTATGATTATTTATTTTTTAAATACAAAGAGGGGAAGATCCTATTACATTATATCACATGAAAAACAACATTTGTCCTTAGGTTGCCAGTTGTTTCGCCATATTAGCGGAAACCAGAACAATTGGCAGCCTTGGATGTCCATGTCAAAAAGGGGCGGACTGCCATCTACCCTGCTTGAAGGAAACTAGGACAGGTGGTGGCCTATAGTCTTTACATTAACCATGAAAACTGAGATTGAAACTAGACTGAACATAAAAGAGTTTAAAATGACACCTAACCAGAACCAGAAAGAAGTCCAAGCCATGCAATTACCTATTGGTTCCAGAAGTAGCCTTGTCAGGGTCTTTGGTGTGCGGTCCATTCCGAGTTGGCAGAGCATATGGTCTTGCACACGTTGAACATCTTTTCCCTGATGGCACATTGGAGAAAGCTTCGTACAACATATCAATTCTTTGGTGCATGAGTGTTCCACGGTAAACCTGGTCTGCCATCTAGCTTCTCAGGTCAAACACTAAGTCTAATTATTCTGGGTGGAATAAGGGTGGGGGGGCACGCCACTGTTCTGGTACAATCGAGATAGGAGGTGGCGTAAGGACCTCACCACCTTCCTTCATCATGCCACCTGGACCCTCCACATCCTCACTTGTTGCAGCCTGCATTCCATCCTCTACTCCTTCCTAGTGTTTCGTCGTCGCGCTCCATCCATGTGCTCCTTCCTCCTTTCTGGGGTCCTCTTCTCTCGTTGTGGCTCTGGAAGGATCGTAGTCCCCTGAAAGTGTGGCATCCTAAGAGGCCATGTGGAGGAGTTCCTCCGAGAACTCCTCCTTGATGAAGCATATGTGGAACTCCTCCATCTTTGTCTCCATGGTGTTGGTGTCGTGGTGAGATGTTGTAGCTAACTTAGTGTCTTCCACTGGGAAGCTGCTTGGAGGTTGCCAACTCTTTGGCACAGTGAAGAGAAGAGACTATGGAGGGATCTATATGGGTTCCTCCAAAGTGACCTCCTACACATAATCCATTGGAGGTGACCAGGCCATCCCTCCTCTGGTCATTGTTTGAATTCTCTGAGTGTTAGCAATGGAAAGTGCCCGCTCTAGCCTCTGTTGTCACCTCTGTCTCATAGTCAGACTATACCAAGCAGGGTCGTGATGCAGCCTGCCTCTCTCTCGTGGCATCGACAAGGTGACTTTAATGGAAAAATTGCAGGAGGTTTTGCAGTGGCTGCACCAGAGCACTAAGTTGCTTACCTAGTGCAGGCCGAAGGAGAAATGGAGAGGGCTAGTGCAATATTGGGTGATACCAAGGAGGTGCGACATGACGACTTCCATTATCGCCCCCCAGGCATTGAATTTCCTTGTCGCCAGTCTGTTCACGCGAGGGAGCAGTCCCATGGCTCTTGGCTGGCAATTAAGGCGAGCTCCCATACTTAATGGAGAGGGGATGGGAGCCACCCTACCATATTTATGGCTTGGATTGGCCTGGTGCAACGTGACTCTTGTGTGCTGCGTGTGACCCCATCCACAGGAAATAGATTATTATTATTATTATAGCATGACTAAAAATATTATATTATATTTAATAATGAACAGATAGAGAGATCAACCTTATTGTAGTAATAATATGATATAAAATCCTATATTTTGATTAATAATTATTTATTCATCTATCATGAATATTAGGTTTTGAATAGGGATTCGTAGTTCTGGTAAAAATTACAATGAAATTAAATTATATTTTAATTAATAATTATTTATTCATCTATCTTGAATATTAGGTTTTGAATAGGGATTCGTAGTTCTGGTAAAAAAAAATTACAATGAAATTAAATTAAATGGACAATTAATCTTTTTATAACTTAGTTAATAAAATTCAAAATTAAATACGACTTATGTTCTTTTCGATTGGTCTCTAGAGTCTGGAACGTGGGACATATGTAGATATATAAACCTTGGTTTTATCTCACATAGAGACGAGATGAAGTGAATAATATTTTTTTTTTAAGTAAAAAGGGGGAGGATCCTGTTATATTAAAAGTGCAGGCTTACAGAGTCTTTTGGAGTGCTAGTTGTCCCACCTAAAAAGGAAACCGGGACAACTGGTTGTCCCATGCCACTTGTTTTCACACAAAAAGAACTAGGTCGCCATCTGTCCTACCCGAAGGAAACCAGGACGTATGGCCGCCATTAGTTTCAGATTGTTCCATAGCTTACTACTAACAACATAATGATAGTCTAACTGAGCTAGAGCTCTAGTTCGAAACAAAAGAAAATTTCTAACTATGGACATTCACAAAACCAGTTACTCGGTGTCCTCATCGACTTTGTCATTCTTTCCCCATCTGAATGGAAGCGTGAAGGGCTGTGCACACGCATGTTATTGTCGGCTTGGAGGTGTGTTGGAGTATGCATCATACATCATGTCGAGGTGTTGGCTGACTTGGAGGGCCCTGTAGATTTGGTCGTCCACCATGTTGCGCGCTTCATAGATCAGTTCCAAGTGCTCCGTGTGGAGGAGTGGAGGCTGGTCCTACCATTCTCCCTGAGCGGAGGAGAGGGGAATTGGATTTTGTACGTCGCTACCCTGTGTTTCTTCATTTTCTCTGCCACCTTGATGTCCTTGTTGCTCGTCCTGTTGAGTCGCTTCCTATGAAAATTCATTGCTTGCTGAATTTTCCTTTTCTTCTGTGCTGCCCAGGAATTCTTCCTCAACGTAGCAAGTTGTGTGTTCCCATGCTGGGTCACCTTCCTTGTAATTATGCGTCGTTCCTGGATCCTGAGGCTTGGCTTAATCCATGAAATAGGTGGGGGTATCCCAATTATCCAGAACAGTGAAGAGGAGATGTACTAGAGGAGCCTGGATGGGTTCATCCGGAACAATATCCTCCACATAAGTCATGGGAGGCGTCCAAGGCTTCCTAGTTCTCTGAGTGCACACCATAGCTAGTGCTCTTTCAAACTTCTTCTGCCTCTTTCTATGGGAGTCAAATGCATACCACGCAGTGCCTCTGCGAGGCCGTCCTCTTTCTCTCGGTATGTATAGGAGCAAAGCTATAACCAAAATGCCAAATGGGTAAGCGTCTCTGCACCAACACTCTGAAGGTTCAGCCTTCGCCCGCTCAACTCCCAAATGCGTTGCATAACCATCAGAGCATCTGATAAGGATGAAGGTGACTGTGACAACCTTGGCCATTAAGGCTATGCCCTTAGTGAGCTGGTCCTCCGTCCTCTTCATTTGCGTGAGAGGCCTCGTCCTCTGGTTTTGGCTGCTCGGGCTCGCTCCCATCTTAATGATGAGGATATGGGAGAAGGTGGCCAATATTTATGGCCCTGCCTAGCTTGTCCACGCATGTCCTCCCTGTTCTACGTGGCACCCCATCCGAGGATTGGAGATCCTTGTTGGCAAGAGCATGACACCCATTTGAGATATTTGAGTTTTCAAAGATGTGTGCTTCCCAGTAGATGTGTTTTGTCTCCTTTGCTACCCCTTCATTTGCTAGGTAGTCCACTACCCTATTTGCGTCTCTTTTCACATGAGAGGGTATAATGATGAGGTTAGTTCTAAGGAGGGCTTCGAATTCCTCTAGCAACCCTGAGAGTCACCAACTGGGTGAGATTTTCAGCGGGTTTTCCCCATGGAGGATCTTGGTGATTAATTGGATGACAATTTGTGAGTCCCCCTCCAGGATGAGCTTGTGACAAT
>JASDQU010100533.1:52261-85518 GCA_032191745.1 Picea mariana
TTCTAAGGAGGGCTCCGAATTCCTCTAGCAACCCTGAGAGTCACCAACTGGGTGAGATTTTCAGCGGGTTTTCCCCATGGAGGATCTTGGTGATTAATTGGATGACAATTTGTGAGTCCCCCTCCAGGATGAGCTTGTGACAATGTTTAGCAATTGCTGCTTGGAGACCTTGCAAGAGGCCCGTTAGCTCTGCCGCATTGTTTGTGGTTTCCCCCAAGTATCTTGCTACCAGACATAGGATCTCTCCATTGGATTTTCTGAGTGTGGCCCCATATCCCGCCAGTCCCGAGTTCCCTTTAGAGGCCCCATCGAAGTTGATCTTTATGAAATCTGTTGGAGGAGGGGACCAGGTGGTTGGGATGCTATGATGACGCTTAGGTGCATTTATTGCCATTTGATTAGTCAGGTTAGGCTGGCAGCTTTGGAGTATGAATTGCTCCGCTGGGTTGCAACTTAAGTCCTCTGGTTTCCATGGTTTGCTTCTAATTGTTTCCTTGATAAGCGTGACAATTTTCTCCCATGTTAGGCTTGGTGTGGAGGCTTTGGAGTGAAAGATTTTTTTATTTCTTTCTTTCCAAATTTGCCAAAGAATGAATCCTAGGAGGAGTTTCCAAATGTATGCCAGCAGAGGATTGTTGCAGGTGATCGAGTCCCAGTTTTCAAGCATATCGTTGATGATGCTCCTGTCTCGATTGGATCGATGCATTGTTTGAGCTCCTTGATCACAAATCCACTGACTGAAGGGACACCTGTTGAATAAATGTTCCTTGGTTTCCTTGTGTTGATGGCATAAGACGCATATTGAGGGTCCAATGAAGCCCATTTTCTTGAGGTTGTCCCAGGTTAGGACCTGGTTGTGCGCAATAAGCCAGAGAAAGGTGGACACCTTGGGCCAAAGTATAGGATTCCAAACCTTGTTCCATATGTTCTCACTGTCATAATGCTGGTAATTTCCTTGTAGGAAGTAGGCTTCTTTGACGGAGAAGTTTCCAGTGGTGGAGTGCCCCCATCTTAGAATATCCGAGCCTTCTCGATTGGGGATTTTTCGGTGACTTGCATAGTGTTTCCAGGCCTGCAGGTCTAAGTCCTCTGGGACCATTAACTCCTGATTAGAGGTTTTCCAGTGACGCCATTGCAGTCTCTGATCGGCAGGTTTCCAAAAATATTTCACTCTTAGAAATATGTCTTGGTTTAGAGCTTGTCTGAGGGGGTTAAGTTCTTCCAGGTCACTTAAAGGTTTGAGTTGCTGCCACAAGTCATGCCAGAACATAGTTCTTTCTCCATTTCATACATCCCAAAAGGCATGTTTTTGCACTACAACTTTGTTTTTCCAAGCTGTGTTCCAAATGTTAGATCCCTGTATGCGGACATTGTGTCTGATGAGTTGGTTTTCTTGTGTGAGAGGAGCGTACTTTTGCTTCCATATTTGTGCCCACAAAGCTGTTGGCATCTTTAACCACCTCCACCACATTTTGGCTCCCATTACTTGGTTGAGCTTCCCTGAATCATGGAGTCCCATCCCTCCCACACTTTTTGGTGTACAGATATTGTCCCATCCTACCAGTGCCCACTTCTTGTTTGGTTGGTGTCCGTGCCAAAGGAATTTTCGTTGGAGGTTCCTTATTGCTCTGATGACCTGCTTGGGGGCTACTAAGGCTATGAAAAGATAGGTAGGTAGGGTTTGTAGGACAGATTTGAGCAGGACCAGCTTGGATGCAATGTTGAGGGGTTTGAAGGTCCAGTTGTTCAACCTGTTGGAGATGGAAAGAAGAAGGTTGTCCCAGGAAATGGATCTTGCTGTTGCGCCAGTTAGAGGAATGCCTAAATAGTTGGACATAAGGGAGCTCTTGGGTATTCCCAGGAGTCTAGAGATATGAGTTTGGATCACTGCCGGAGTGTTGAAGAAGTAGAGTTTGGATTTGTCTAGGTTGAGAGTCATGCCTAATGCCTCTGTAAAATCAGAGAGGATGGAGTTAAGCTTGTTTTCCTCTCCTGCGGTTGGGGTGTTCATGAGGAGGGTGTCATCAAAAAATTGACTATGTGAGGGTATCGGTTGGATATTGTGCAGAGACAAGCCTTTGAGAGATCCTTCCAGGACCGTTGACTTGATATAACGTCCCAGGCCTTCTGCCATCAACACAAACAGAAAAGGAGATAGGGGGGCACCTTGTCTGATACCTCTGGATGGTGAGAATGGTTGGGATAGGACCCCATTAACTAGTATGGAGAAGAAGGCTGAGGAAGTGAGGTCTAAGATCCAATTTACACATTGCTGATCGAAGCCGAAGGATTCTAGAATGGAGCGAAGGTACTACCAGCTGACTCTGTAAAAAGATTTTGAAAGATCTAGTTTGATGAGCATACCTGGAGTTTTTGTCAACTTGAGAGAGTGGATGACCTCGTGAGCTAGTATGACGCTGTCCATAATTTTTCTACCTTCTATGTACCTTGCTTGTTCCTTGGATATGACAAAGGGAAGAATTGGTTTGAGGCGGTTTGCAACCACCTTTGTTATGATTTTGTATATAACATTGCAGAGAGAGATTGGTCTGAACTGTTTAGGATTTGTGACCCTCTCCTCTTTCAGAATTAGGGTGAGAAAGGTAGCATTGAGGGTAGGGAGGACTTGGCCTGAAGTTCTAGATTCATCTACTACCTGCCAAACCTCTTCCCTAATTAGGTCCTAGCAATGATGGAAGAAGTTAGTGGTAAATCCATCTAGGCCTGGGGCCTTCCCCGAGGGCATATGTTTTACTGCTTGGTCCACTTCTTCTTGGGTGATAGGTCGAATCAGGGCTACATTTTGTTCAAGAGTCACCTAAGAGGGTATGTGACTGGTTACTCGTCTGATTGCTGCAGTTTTATCCTCCTTGGTTTCCGTTAGTAGGTCTCGGTAGTAGTTGTTAAGCTATGCTTCTATTTGGGTATGTTCTCTTATTGGATTGCCTTGGCCATCCTCCAAATGAGTAATTTTGTTAATGTGTCGGGGATGCACCATAGATCTGTGGAAGAACTTTGTGTTCTTTTCCCCCTCTTTGAGCCATTGTACCCTGGATTTCTATCTCCACAGAATTTCCTCTTGCTTTCTCCTTTCCTTTAGCTGTGCTTGAAGCTTCTCCTCCTCTTTCATTAGATCAATAGGTTGGGTTCCTGAAATGAAAGTTTTTTGTATCTCCGCCAGTTTGTTCTCTATGTCCTGCATGCTTTGGAATATATTTCCAAAGGTGTGCTTGTTCCAATGCTTCAACGATTGCTTGAAGTTTTTGAGGCACTGCTGGAATTTGTACATGCATGTACCATGATCTATTTCTTCCTGAGCCCGCCAGGATTTTACAAGATGATGAAAGTCAGGGTGTGAGAGCCAGAATTTCTCAAGCCAAAAGGGTTTGTATTTGGGTGTTGCCCATGTTTCTAGGCAGAAGGCAACTGGCCAATGGTCCGGCCTGGATTTTGGGAGAATAATACTTTCCATACTTGGGGCTACTTCAATTAGTTCTTCAGCAACAAGGAATCGGTCCAGACGGCAGGCAACGTGTTGGTGTCCTGACCTACGGTTGGACCAGGTGAAGGTGCCATTGTTATTTTCAATGTTTACTAGCTTTAGTTGATCAATGAGGGTTTTGAACTTACCACTATCCTACTCAAGCCTTTTGCTCCCTCTTGTTTTTTCTTCCAGTGACAGGATCATATTGAAGTCACCGCCTAAGATTCAGCTGGGCATGGTCAGCAGTGTTTTGATGTGGGTTAGCTGCTTCAAGAGTTTATCTTTTTCCTATTGGCTTTGGGGTCCATAGACGTTTGTGATAGTCCCCTCCTGGGTCGAACCTGTGACCTCGAAGTGGGTCGTTATTGCGCCTATTGTGGAAAAAGGTCTTCTCAGAGTGATGTTGCATGGGTTCCATAGTATGGCCAGACCCCCTGAAGCCCCTGTGGAATCTGTAAGAACAAAATCACATCCCCTCCAAATGTGCTGGAAGATGGTTTCAGCTTCTGCCCCAACACATTTTGTTTCTTGTAGCATTAGGATATCTGGATTTTCTGCTTTGATGCAGTCTTGGAGGATCTTTTGTTTGGATCGACCATTGAGTCCTCTAATGTTTTAGGTGATGATCTTCATCATAATGAGGGGGGTGTTGGGTGGAGGTATCCCTCCAAGAGGTTTAGAATCTGCCCTGAGTTGAGCATAAGATTGCCCGCCTCCTTGATGAGTTGATGTGATGATTTCCGTCTCCTTCTTTTGTTCTCTCTCGGTATCCTCTTTGAGTTTGAGATTGGATTTGTGACTATACCTAGGTGTGCTGTAGATCTTGCGAAGGAGTCAAGAAAAACCTTATGTACCTTTTGGAGTTTCTCTTCAGGAAGGGCATGCAGATCCTTTTGATTAAGAGCTTCCTCAAGTTTTTCTAGGTCAATGCCTACGAGATATCGATCGTCTAGCTACATTAAGGTGTGTCCATCTATGCCTCCCCTCTCTTCTGGGTTGATTTAACGATTTGGGCCAGAGGAGGAAGGGGTTTGGTTCTTTACTTTACCCTGTTGCTGCTCTTTGTGCAGATCTTGGATTTCTTCGTCTTTTGGTAGCTGATTCAGAATCTCATAGGAGTTTTTGGTCGAGATCTTGGGTTTGGGGTCTGGATTTTGCTTTCTAGGAGGGTTTTTTTTCCTGCCTATGACAGTGGTGAAGCCATCTTTCTATGTGATATCATTGACTTTGGTAGCTTGGGTTTTCAGAGGGAAGTCTATGAAGAGGCGGACGTGTTCATGGCATTTCCTGCAGCGGAAAGGGATATGTTCGTAGTCCAGGGTTTATTTCCAGTCCCCATCTTGATATTCCAGAGTTACCGATCCCGGTAGAGCCTTAGAGATATTCATGTATACTCAGATTCGGGCATACGAAGTGTATTTCCTTTTCTTTGTTGCTTATGATGTTTTGACGTAGTGACCCACTGTGTTCCCTATTCCCATAAGAATTTCTTCTAGCCAGAACTCTTGTGGCAAGGAGTATAATCGGATCCAGACTGGAGCCATTGTGAAGTCCTCCTTGTCTGGGCTGAATCGCTCCATCCAGAAGCGCAAGAATAACCCTGCCGAGTTGTAGAAGTATGGACCGCTCTCAAAGATTCGGTCCCTGTTTTTTGGGTTGTACAAAATGATTGTGAAAAAACCCTTAGAGCTGAGTTGAACCTCGTAGTCTCCTTTAGGGTTCCACCAATGTTTTATCCATCAGTTTAGGTCACGTTCGGACGACCACAGTCCTAGAAACTTACTGATGAGGGCATTCTCTCTCATGAACTGTGTGTGTTCACCCACTCTCGTTGAACTTATGAGATATCTCGGTGGTTTGTTCGTTTGTGGGATGCATTTGCCAGGCTCCCACCTGCGAGGTTCTTTTGGATGGGACGTGTTGGCTTCCACATCCATTTCCTTCCTGAGTCCTTGTTCTTTGGCAAGGAGTTGATCGCGTAGCAGTAGTGGCGGCTCGAATGATGGGCGTTTTGCTCTTGTTCCCGATCTATCATTAGCTGTAACATTGTTGTACGAGGGGGGTTTCCCCCCCTCTTCCGGATTCATTTTGAAAGATCAGACCCAAGGACAGTCTGTGCCAAATCGTAACAGGTGGTTTATTGCACGACTCGTTCGTTCATTCATGCAACGAGGTGTGCCGAGAGGTTGTTTCAGAGTGCTAGGGTTTCGTCCCCCCTCTCACATGTGATGAAGTGAATAATATTAACAAAACTTAACGAATCATTTCAATTCTCCAGTGATTTATATAAAATAGGAGTATTTTTAATACACAACTCTATTTAACACAAAATTAATATTTAAAGTCACTCTATTATAAAGAGGTGAATTCTCCACTATTAGAGTACGTTTTCTTTGGTTTTGTTTAATAATATATAACGATGTTTGTCCAACAATTAGTATACATGATCTTGTTTAAGCAATAATTTTCTTGGTTCAAAGAAAATAAGTTATCATTTTTCTATGCTTTCGTGTGATTCGAGAAATAAAGCGTTAGACTCCACACATATATTAATGACTAAATCGAACTATGTTTATTAATGTTCACTTCCTCCCTATCGGGTGATAGGGAAGCATTCGGCCGTGGGGCCGCCACCTGTCACCCACGACCGTTGACACTAGCCACTCACCACTCTCACGCTCGTTTTGACCTCCTCTGCTGAACATCAATTCACCTCCGGCTTTGATCTGATGACGCTCTCACCTTGTAAATTTGGATCCTTTGGCTCACCCTCAGCATGACCCAAGCTCCATAAGCTCCTTCATTTGCAATTATGGCATATACGACCCTTGAGATGGCTCATTATGGTCTCGATTCTCCATTTCACTAACAAGGTGGTTGCTCCTTTATATTTTCCCCGATGCCTTCTTTCGAGTCTCTCTCCCATGTCTTCCCTATGCTCCCCTTTAAATTGTTCTCTCCCTGACCACCTTTCGAACCCTACTCTCCCCTCGTGTAAAGTGTCTAGTGGTTCCCACTTGTCCCAACTGCATTCATGTCCCACGACAACTCCTCTCGCCACTCCAGAGGAAGCTCTTTCCATCGTTCCAGAGGCAATTCTGGTTCGAGGCTCATCACTGTGCTGGAGGACTCATTCGAAGCCTATCATGCCCACACCCTGCCAGAGATTACACTTGAGATAGACCTAGAAGGAGCAGATGCTAGAGTCCTGAAGCATTTTATTCCAAATGATAAAGTGGTGCATTCAATAGGTTCATAGATTCTAATCTAAGCACCACACGAGATTGTGAATCTTAGTACTTGAAGACCATATACATTTACTGACACATTAAGATGATGAGGGGTCGATTCCTGATTGAGAAACACAGGGCACACAGAGAGATCTTGCTACAATGGGATGATGTGCAATTACAAATCAAGTTGTTGGATCATAAATTGAACCTGTTAGCAGATAAGCTAGTTGGCATGTACTTGACCATCGTGGAATTTCCTCAACTTGAGGTGCCTATAACTAAGGTTTGTCCTCCAATTGTTTAATTTCTGATGCTTTTTAGTCTATGTAGCAATAGGAGGCTTGGGTGTCCATACCCTACCTCATATCCATTCTTTAGGTGATAGGAAACAACTAAAATTTTGTAGAACCGATAATCATAGGTTATATTTTCTAAAGTTTTATAGTTTTAATAAAAATAAGTTTCATAAACTCATCGATAAATTAGTGCATTGTTGTTGGTATGGTTTCCCAAGCAATAGACCAACAACAAAGTTTTTGTATAAATTTTTTATGATAATATAAAGACAAAGGATAACTTACAAAAAAATTTGTTTATTAATGTTCACTTGTTAATTTTTGTTAAGTCATTTATATAGTCAATTGATTTTAAGGAATGAAAATGGCTATTTTACAGAGATATAACTAGATAACATTAAAATAGAACATAGAATATGGTTTTGTGATTTAAATTATGTAGAGAATGAAATGATGATAGAAATATAAATGGAAATAAACAAAGAAATATTGTAGAGAGCATAATAATACAACAAAACTCAAATTCTATGAATGAGTGAAATGGAAAAATATTGTAAAATGCAAGGCAATACAAACTAGTTAGAATGGTGGTAACTTATCTTTGAAGAGAGATGCGTCGACTACACTCATTCATAAAAATAGATTACAAGTGCCAAAAAAATTCTTTTAACATAAAGTATGATCCCATAATATGCAAAAAACCTAAAGATCCAAAACTGTAGCCCTAGGAAATGATGTGGCAACAAAACTATAGGCCATGGAGAGGCTAATTGATCCATCAACTTCTCTACGGTGCAATGTTTTTGTACAAACTCCATCTAGGGAATTTCTTAGGCATGCTACGCATTCAAAGATTTCATGGTCTATGCCAACTACCAAAAATGAAAGGGAAATGCCTAAAAATGTGCCAAAAGTTTGAGACTTGAAAAACTAAAGTAAAATTTCCAAGATGTGGAACCATTATGAGTCGGTGGAACAAGTGGGTACCCACTAGTATCCACCTAGATCAATTATTCCTACATAAGAACAAATTGTATGCATTAAGTCATGTCCCTCCATTATATGCGGCAAATTTTGTTGAATTTGAGTCTTGGTGAGCCACTTCCCCTAGTGAAGGAACTACCCTACTTTAATGACTCAATAAAGTTGGATGTTTTGTTGGTGGGTGCCCTTCATCTTAGTGTCTACGATCTCATCAATTGTCATCTTTTCATTACAAATAGAATTGAGTTATATGTAGGGGTGCCGTGCTTGGACACCTCTGAGGCCTCCAAGAGAGTTGGAAAATATGGTTGAAGAAGCTCTACATTAAATATAGGGTGCAAGATAAAGATAGAGAGATTTATTAACTCAAAATAATTATCACCCATAACATTGGTGATGGTATAAGGCCTATATCGGAATGGATGGATCTTCTGATGGGTTCCTATGAAGCACTCTTTCTACAAATGCAAACAAAAGTTATCTCCCACTTGATACTTGTGTGGAATTTGATGTTGACCATGGTGGTGCTTGTACTTGGGATTAGTTTTCTACAAAATATCATGAACTTGGCATTAATTGTGTTGGGTCCATTCAATAAATTTGGCTATTCACTTAACCTCAATTTGAGCATGGGAGGGTTATTCCTATGTAGATGCAATGGGTAGAGATACATCAATTAGAGCCAATGTCTAGAACCCCAAGCACTCTTTAAAAGGGCTATTCCCAATAGAGCTATGAAGGGCTATGTTGTAGCTATCATGAACACAAGGAAGGATCTCATCCCATTTGAGTGGATTTTTGGAGTTGTAAATTCTTAGTATATTCATAATAGTCTTGTTGACTATCTCTATATGTCCATAAGCTTGTGGGTGGAAGGAAATCAATTTAGTCAATTTGTTGTCCATTAGTGGCCATAGGACTAACTATAAAGTACCAAGGAACCTAATATCATATCTAATATAATGGTCCATGGGGGTTGAAATGAACTCAAACACCCTCAAAGAAGAAATTATCAATGGGATATACTATGATACTCTTCTTACAAGGTGTCTAAATTTCCATATTAAAAAACTGATAAACAACCACAAATACACAGTGATTGCCACAATTTGTTGAAAGCAGACCAGACATGTAGTCCATGGAGATGGACTCCTAGGTTTTGACTAGGGTAGGTAGAGGAGTGTACAACCCCTACCTCTTAAGGACAACTTTGGAAATGTCACAAGTAGTGCATGATCAGATATACCTACTAACATCTTTTTAGAGCTTTGGAAAATAGCATTACTTTTGTAACAATGCTATTATGTTCTCACATCAAAGTACCCTACCACTTGATTGTAGTGTGCCTCCCGAATAAAATTCTCCTAATGACTCTAAGAATCATAGAGATGAACCAAATGTCATAAAATTCCATATTAGAGATGAAAGTATGGGACTAGTTTACCTATGCCAAATGTTCGATAGGTAACAATGAATTCAATTGAGATAGTCCGCAATGCCATTTACAATACCCTTCTTATATAAGATGTTTAGGTAGAACTATTGTAGGTAGATGGATCACTTTTGATGGTGGAATTTTTGTAACTTTCCTTGTGTCTACATAAACTGCAAGGGCTTGTGATTAGTGTGGATGATCACCTCCTTCTCCAAAATGTAATGCTTCCATTGGCTACAAGTCTACACAATGGAGTACATATCCTTTTCATAGGTAGGGTACATGCAAACTAGATTGGAGAGTGTCTCATTATGATAGAACACATATAGCATAATCTAAATAACTTGTCTCAATCTCAAATGACTATTGCAAGTTTGAGAGAGTGAGCATTGACGTTGAACAAATATGGTGGTTCAAATCCTGAAATGATATTAGTTGTGACTTGTTGAGGGGGCCTCAAATTACTCTCGTCGAATGCAATGGAGACTTAACATAAGAATCAAATTGAGGTGCAGAGCATGGTTAACTGGGACAGAATCCTAGGAAGGTAGGCCTCGGGAGAAGTAACATCGACTGTCAAATCACTCTATGGATCGAGACTAAAAGCCACTATATGGTCAAAAGATAAATAAGGAAAGGATGATTTATCCCCTTGCTTACTGGTTATAGACGTTGTGCGATCCGCATGATGGCAGTGCATCATGAACGTTGGTCGAGTGCGGAAACATATACGCACCATACTCTAGGCCATCGTGTTCTATAAGCCCTTGAATCCTAAGAGGAGGAGAGGAGGAAATGGCGTATTTTATTTCTTTCCCAGCGTCGTCACCGTGGAAAACAAAGAAATACAAAACTGTGGATCAACCAGGAGAGCTGTGGATAAACCGGTCGACCTAGTCGAATTGGATTTCATCTCCATGTGCTGAGTTGATTTTTGTCTTGGGTTTT
Organism: Picea mariana; assembly: GCA_032191745.1. NCBI lineage: Eukaryota > Viridiplantae > Streptophyta > Pinopsida > Pinales > Pinaceae > Picea > Picea mariana. Next base: position 62,642 of record JASDQU010100533.1, read on the forward strand.
TTTTTTGAAACGAACCCTAGTTACTTCTTCTTTTCCATGAAACTCCTTCGGATGATTGTGGATTTAACAAAGCTTTAGATTTTGTATGAAATGCTGAGGTTACGTAGATTTTAAAGATCTTATGTGGACACATCATAACGTAAATATCGATGACAAGACAAGAACAATACATATCGATGAGTAGAAAACAATAACACATCGACTAAAGAAGACCAACCGAATGAAGTTTGGGTGCAAGAGCAAGTTATGTTGTGTGAAAAATATTTTGTGAGCAAACGTCCAGTGAACTAGAAAGCAATTGACTAAATTACACATCCTGTGAGGCCACCAAATCCGAGTCAACAAGGGTGATTTTAAGTTGACTACACAATATTGATAGTTTGTCGAGAATATGGGAAACAAAATTTGTATAATGTTTGAACTTTTAAGAAGACTTTGGTGGAATGAAGAATCATTAAAGCAAATGGAGTAATGGATACCATGCTAAGAATTTTAGAATTTTTTTGAAATCTAACCACATGAGAAATATTACGTGAAGGATATGGATAGTTTAAGTGTGTTACTCTAGTCATAGTCGACTCGACTCATAGCTAAGTCAAGCTTGTAGTCCAGTCAAGTTGGAGTGTTTAGTCGAGTCAGGGTCAAGTCGACTCAACTCGACTCAAATTTTATTCTATTCGAATCTGTTAGTCGAAATGTAAAAACATATATTGTTGATTGTATTAGTTTTAAAATATATTGGAAGATATTAGTCAAAGAAGAAAGGAGGGGTGAAAGAAGAAAGGAGGGGGTTAAACATGCGTATTTCAAAGGCAGGTGATCCCCTAGACTAATGTAATGTAAGTCAGTCTTTAGCTGACAAGATCGGTTCTTCATCGACGCAAGTTGATATTCAATTCACAATATTTAGTTGAATTTGTTTTGTTCATGTAAAGTTGTAGTCAAGTCCCCCTCCATATAATATCAAATGCAGACTCCATATATTCCCAGAGATTAGGAATAAAAAAGAAGCACATTCAAGTTTAATGAGAAGCAAAGAAAAGTAGTAAAATATTGAACACAGATGATGAGCATGTTGGCAACAGTTAAAGGCATTCAGGAAAGATACATCAGATGACGAGACACACACACACACACACACACACACACACCCACACACGAGAGATTAAACGATGAGATGATGACACAAGAACCATTAAATTGATGGAACCCCTTGGTAGAAAAAGTTGCAGAATAGTTCCTGAGTTGTGACCTCGAAAGCCAGAAAGAAGAGAAATGGTAAGTTGGTTGAAGTATAATATTCCACCATAGGGTGTTTGCGGGGGAAATATGAGCCCAGGACAAACCACTCACCACTCCAAAGGAACTAGAGAGAAGTGAAATAATAGGATCAATAGGACCATTGTTAGGTGGGAGCAAAGCATTGCAAGACTCACTAACTGCACATACATCTACCATATTGAAGATGAAGGCTAAAGAGTAACATGTAATTAGTTATCTCCATGATTTCTTGGGATGAGGAAGGAATTGAGTGTGGGGGATATGTTGAGGGGGGGTCTTAGGCCCTAATAGTCATCACATATATGTTATTAGACATTATAATACATGATAATGTGTAATAAGGTAAAAATATATGTAACAAGTGGTAAATGTAACTAAACAAAGGGTTAGTTGGAGTGGGTGCAATTGCTCCATCCATTTACCTATTGTATAAATAACCCTAAATATGGAGTACAAACTTGGAATGAAATTCCTTCCCCACATTTATCTCCTTCTTTCTTGGAATGTGTGCTCCAATGTAGTGTCTCTCTTGAATGCTTGCCTCAATTGCCCGGACTACAACATGACTTAACCCAAATGAACTTATATTTGGTCCCACCCTTGGTGACTTAGTTTAAGTTCCAATTAATATGAGAGAACCCCAACACCAATCTATATTAGATGTTTCCAAGGCCTAAAAAATTGCAAATATTTGTTAAAGTCATAGGGGCTAGCCAATCATGAATGAATTGGATCTTGTATGGATACACATGCACACCATGTTCATCCATGATGTATCCTAGATACTGAATTCTCTACATTTTTAGTGGACATTTATTCAAATTGGCATATAAATTGTGCTACGACAAAGTGATCAAGATCTACTGAATGTGATACAATGTTTTTCCTAAGTTTGATTAAAGATAAGGATGTCTTATGAATATAAAATCACAAAAGAGTTTATGAATAGTCACAATATTTTTTCCATCAAACTCATGAATGTTTTTGGAGCATTTATCAATCCAAAAGGCATGAGAAACCACTTAAAACTGTTTTCTTTATAATTTTAAGTTATCTTCCATACATCAATTTTCTGAATTGGTACTTGATGGTAGCCTAACTACATATCAATGTTATAGAAAAAACTTGGCACCCTTAAGATAATTAAGGAGATCATCGATATAGGATATCGGTTTTTCTTTATTGACTATGATTGTGTTCAAATATATATAATCAATGTAAATTTTCCATGTCCCAACCTTCTTCTACACCAACACAATTGGGCTCTCACAATTTGAGGAGCTCAATAGAATGTGGTCCTTTTGGATGATCTCTTGAATCTGATGTTTTATTTATCCATTCTCTAGAATATAAAGTCGACATATTGGAACATTAGGTAAAGGAGAACTAGGCATCAAATCAATTGAACACTTCACTTGGAAGTGTAGAGACACCCTTATAGGATATGTGACAATATCTATATATTCTTCCACTATATTGTCCACCTACTTATGCTATCTTCTACTATGTAGAGAGACCCTATGTAGAGGTCATGGAATTTGTAGTAATCTTCCATTCACCTTCCAAATGAAACATGAAAAGTAAAAATCTCTCAGTTTGACATATTACCTTCCTTGACTGTTTTATTGAGACTAATAAAAATATGGTAGACATAACTACCTATGGTACCTTATATAGATAACCATCCGAAATAACAATGATGGTATGCATCCTGGACTCATAAACAACATGATGTTCCCACATATAGGGTTTTCCTAAAAAAACATCACAAACTTCATGTGGGGCAACATCACACAATACCTCATGTTTGAAGGGATTGTTGTTGTAGTGTGGGAAACATTGCTAACTAATGTGAATGTATCATCTCCATCTTGGCCAACTAAAGGTGTATGGTTTGGGTGTGGCCTTGTGAGAAAATTAAATCTTTTAATGGCATTATCTAATATCATTTTCTTCTAGCTATCATTGTCAACAATGAAATATAGTGGAGTCCCCTTCACCCACAAGGCACTCATGTTCCTCAAGCTCCTCTACCGCTTCTAATAAGACCTTTGTGGTTGTGATGGTAGCAATAGGTTCTACATCAATGATATTATTTCCCTTGTCTATATATAGATCAAAGTTTGATCTAGAGTTTTACTTTGAGGCATTAAGCTCAACTAGCAATTTGACTACCTTGAATGACATTTGTCAGTTTTGTGCCAAGGGATTTTGTGGAACTCACACTACTTTCTAATGTCCTTCTTCCAATTCCTGCTACTCTTATTTTACTATGGCTTGGACTAGTTGTCATGATCTTGTCTATCCTTTTTCTGTCATTTTCTTTGTGAATTAGGCATGCTTCTACTATGGTTGATTTGTAGACCCAAACTCTTTCTTATTCTCCTACTTGAATTTTTTCTTGACTTTGACAACATATTGGTAAGCAAATCTCAATGAAGAGATGTCCAAAAATTCCATATATGTTTGGATTTACCTATATAGGTCACTACAGTACTTCAAAACTAAGTACTACTCAAAGCCTCTGATACCTAGACTTGAGCACAAGGTATGAAAGATGTTGTCGTACTCTAGCCATTTCTAATCTCTCCCCTAGCATAGAGTTGTATGTCTCATGAACTAGTCATCATAGTTTCAAACATAGTAGAATTCCTCCTTGAGGGAATCAACAAAATGCCCAAGTGTTATAGACTCATCTTTGGCATGTCTCTCATAATAATTATCTCAACATTATTTGATGTGAGGAAGGGACTTAATGAGTGTGAAGGTGAAATTTTCATTGTTCAGATTTTTTTTAATAGAGTAATAACCCTCTAAAGAATTTAACCATTTATCCAAATAATTTGTGTCCATTTAGCCTTGAAATAAAGGAATGTCAACTTTAACTTGTACCTTTCAATGTGTTTCACCTATAAAAGGGCTAATTCGTGAAGGTGTCTCTACCACTACTTGGAATTGTCAAAGGATTTGGGAAAAAATATCCGTCATCTTTTAACATAAATTATGATTCTCTACGATGAAAATAAGATAAACATCTAAAAACCTAACTCTAGGAATTGATGTGTCAAAAGGAATTGGGCCTCTAGGAGACTAGCTAATATATCAATTTCTTAGGGATGCAAAATTTCGATAGAAACTCTATTTAATAAATTTCTCAGACCATTAAAAATGTTAATCAGTGTTCTATGCCTTTGGAAATCCACCAAAACATGTATGTCAATTGCCAAAAATGCAAGGGAAATGCACAAAAAATGTTTCAAAAGTTTGGGTTTTGAAACAAAATGTAGTAAAACTGCCAAGATGTGGAACAATTATGAGTTAGTGGAATACATGGGTGGCCACCAATATTGATGCAGGAGTAGTGCTCCACCTCAACAATGCACCAGCTATCTAGCACATCAGAGTGCATTCAAGGAGGGGAGAGGCACCAACCCTCTCATTTTTCCCTCAATTTTAAAAATTTAAATGCAATTAAAGTAATTAAATGTTGTAAGGATGGAAGAGCAGAGTTGATGCCTTTGTACAAGCAGGAGTTAAGGTCACCTTTAATGGCTAGCAGTAGGCTTATCTAGAACTGATTTAGACTAGATGTTTATTCAATGTAATCTGCCTCAGTAGACAGGTGTTGTAAATGGTGATTATACACCACTAAGAGAGTTAGAGGGAAAAGATCGTTGAGCCGTTCTTGTTTTTAATTGGAACATATGCCCAGTAGAGGCTAATAAAGGTTGAGAGAAAGACCATTGTAAGCCAAGGAGAGAGTTGAGACTTTGTTGCAATCTATCCTGCACACAATTATAAACATACATATATATTAATAAAAAGACATCATTTTTTCTTGCATAAGATTATGTATGTTTCCCTCTGTGTTTATGCATATGTTGTAGATGTGTATGAGACATGTTTCCATATGCAGGGTAAGAATATAAATTCTCTATTTGTGAGTTTGTTAAACTATTCTGGGTTCTTTAGGCTATGCAAGGAGTGCACGAAAGAGTATTGAACTCTTTAGCCAACAAAAGGAGTGCATATCTGAGCTCTAATTTGAGTTCAGAAGATAACGTTCCAGGAGGGCACACCAGAATAATTCACCATCTCGAGGAGGAGCCTTAGGGTTACTAAACACCTTGGAGGAAAGTCTGCATAAGAGAAAGCGTAGCCAAAGTTACTAGAAAACTCTAGAGCTCTGCTAGGTGGGCATCAAGTAGGTGCAAGTGTGCACAAAAGGATTTTGTTTCGAGTCCAAAGAGAAGGGTGTCAAGGAGAATATACCCATAGATTTACTGAATACTCTGAAAAGCTCAACAAGGAGTTCTTTGAGCAGAAGTTGCCAGGAGGGAATAGATAACCCTTCGAGGAACAAAGGGACAGAGACCTCTCAGGTTTGAGCAGTGGAGGCTCATGTGAAATGGAGTTGTTGAACACTCTATAGGAGAGCTCTACAAGTGTGCATTGAGAAGGCATAAGGAAGGAGTAGGAAGATTACTGGAAAATCTTCTAAGTCTGAAGCCATTTGAAGGCTCAATAGAGTGCAAGGAGTAAGAAAAGGTGAACTTGTTCAAGTTTGAAAGATTAAGAGGGAGAGTGTAGAGTGTGCCAGGAGGGCACTAGAAAACCTTTGAAGGAAAGTAGAGAGCCAAGACCCGTAGGAGGTTGAACAGTTTGAAAGCTTAGGAGGAGGAGTGCAAAGTTGCATGTAGAGTGAAAGTCTGTGCCAGAGCTAAGGAAAAATTTCATTTCCAAAGCTTACGAGGAAAATCACTAATGAGACCCAAAGCAGTCAGGATCATAGCAGAAGGTGCAAGGGACAAAAGCTTTGAACACTTACAAATTTTCCAAATTTCGGGAGAAAGAAAAATCTTAGGAGGAGGAGCGACAATTGTCATTGGATCAGCTACAGATCATGATCTGGACTATCAGATCAGGGTCCAAACACCCCAAAGTATCACGCATAAGAAAAGGACAGATCCTATCCCTCGGATCTAGGTGCGAAGGATCAACAATCATTGGATCTAAGTAAGTGCATGAGACTTAAACCCTCTTTAAGTGCATAGGAGATTGGACTCGTGAAGTCCCAAAGTTTCAAAGTGAATCAAGACCATCCATCGTCCAGAGGGATAGGTGGAAAAATATCTAGAAGTTCAGAGAAATTACACTACGAGAGATTCCAGGTGAGAAATGAGAAAAATCGTTGAAGCAATGAAGTAAATCCAAACTGTTGGATCTGGAAGGGAGATGTGGTAGAGATCCACGTGCTTCGTCAAAAGAGCACTTCGTGGAAAAGTGAGAGTGGAGTGTGCAACACTCCTGAAGCCTGAAGCTGTGAAGTGAATCTACATCGTCAATATCGAGGAGGATACGTGGCAGCAGATCAAAGAGTTCATGAGAAAGAGCTTTGGGAGATCTATGTGGAGCAGAAATAAAAGCGTTGAAGTGGTCAAAGTAAATCCAGATCGTTGGATCCGGAAGGGACACGTGGTAGACATCCGCACACTTCGGGGAAAAGTGGGAGTGGAGTGTGAAAAACTTTCGAATCCCAAAGTTATGAAGTAAATCGTAGCTGTCCCTAAAGGAGGATTCATGGAAGAATATCTGCCACTTCATAGAAAAACCACTATGGGAGATAGTGGAGTTAGTGGAGGAATAACTCCCGAAGGCTGGAGCATCGAAGTTCATTTAAGTTGTCGGATAAGGAGGGATAGGTGTTGGAGGATCCCTCACTTCGGAGGTCATAAACTTTGGAGAAAAATGGGTGAGGTGAAGCCAAAATTCCTGAGGTGTGAAGTAGCGAAGTCCATCAAGACCGTCGATCTGAGGAGGACATGCGTCATCAAATCGTGGACTTCAGGGGAAAGCTGAGGAGGAAGTAGAGTGTTGACCAGGAGTCGTTCGAATCTCCAAAAGGTAAGAAGCTAAAGCTTAGCCTTCGATTGAGTAGGCACATTGTGTCATCTCTGTCACTTCGATGAAAATTCACTTTGAAGGAAACAAAGAGTGAATGCACAAAAATCCCTAAAGGTCAAAGTGTCGAAGTCCATCTGAGTCATTCAATGGAAAAGGATGCGTGGTGGAAGATCTGTCACTTGAGAGGATTGACACTCCAAAAGAAAGAGAAACAAGGGGGCATTGACTACAAGTCGCCCGAATTGGAACCAAAGGACAATCTCGACTGTAGATAGAGACGAGTGCATGGCACTTAATCCAAAGCTTCAGGCAAAAGTACTTTGGGAAAAAAGGGAATTGGAACATTCAGAACTCCCGAACGCCAAAGTTCTGAAGTGGATCATAGCCATTGGTTGTTGGACAAGCATGGGCCATAGATCTGGTCCAGGATATTTTGTCGATTCGGAGTTCGGGGAAAAAGGAGTCAGGTGCGTCCAAAACCACTGAATCCTGAAGTTCCAAAGCAGATCACTTTCATTGGTTGTTGGAAGAATCAGGAGTCATAGATCCCGTCCAGGTAAAAAGGCTTCAGTTGTAGTAGAAACATCCAAAGCCCAAAATTTTGAAGTTCCTTAGGGTTTAGCCCTAGTTCACAGACCGAGGTCATATGAGGAAGGGGCCTAGTAGAAAGAGATAGCACTTACTAGTTTAAATTTTCCAAGAGCGACGGGTAAAGGGCCAACGAGTTTCATAGGACCTGCACCTAAAGAGATAAGGGGCCTGTGTTATATTGATTTTGATTCCAGCATGGGGACCGAAGAGCCAATTTGACTCAAGTATTTGAACGATCCTAGACCGGGAGGTCGAGCAGCCCTGAGGAGAGAAGGGGGGTCTGTGTCAAGTGGTATCATAGCCTTATCTTGCTTGCAGACAAAAGAAAAAGAAGAGAGGAGACAAATAAGAAGAGCTGGAGATATTCTCATTTGCATTGTAGACAACATAAAACTAGGCGGGCTGAAGACATGAAAATAAAACTAGCTACTGAAGGCCATAGAAGAGGTCGAGGAGAAGACCGCCAACAAAAATGAAAGGCATAAGTGGATAAAGACCTCGAGGAAATCTAAGAATAAATGGAGAGGCTGACATTAAATATCCAACATGAGGAACACGTACGCTGGAGGTATGAATGACCAATGAAGAAGAAAGAAAAGTGGCATGTCCAAAAGTTGTTGGCCAGAAGGTAGCAACAAGTGTTGAGGAGGTGGTTGAGGGAAGATGAAACCCTCAGTGACATAGAGAAAGTGGTTTAGATTTGTGAACCTGAGAGTGGAAAGAGCCTCAACGGTGAGGAGAAGAGATCATTTGGTGATCTCACAAACTTCCAGGAGGGCAGTAGTGAAAATTTAGATTTCCAAGTGGGAAATGAGATGATATCAATTGATCTCATAAACTACCAGGAGGGCATAGGAGAAGTCCCAAATTTCCTGCCGGGCAAGGGAGAAGAGATGAACTCAATTAAGAGTTCAGATCAACAAAGAGTGTTGACAGAGGATTATTAGAGGAGCATTATGATCATTGGAGGAATTCAAATATTCCTACCAACTAGCCAGGCAGAGGCTAGCATGTGTGTTGCAGATGCAACAGAAGGACAACCAACAATGAATGTCGTAGAGGAGGAGAAAGAGAAAACTATAGAATCTGCCCCAACAACAGAAGAGGAGGAGCACAAAGTTGAATTGCTCACTCCATGGGAGAAATATTTGAAGCTGCTAGAGGATTGGTTGGGAAATCCAGGAGCAGGAGAGCAGCTGGAGGAAGCTGGAGATGTACCAACAACAGAGATGACAGAAGTCAATATGTTGGATGGAATCATTGAGAAACAACTTCGTAAGGAGCCTACAAAACTGAAATATGCAGTGAAGTGGCAAGACAGTGCCACAAGAGATGAAGACACCATGGGAGGTCAATTTGATCTACCCTTTGGTCATCATGAGGAAGTGCAACAAAGAAGACTGCTAAGGAGCCAACCAACAGGTTAGATGGAAGAGGAGATATAGGAGGTAAGGAGGTTGTCGATGAGATCAACACAAGGATATGCTAGCAAGAAGAATATGAGAAGAGGAAGAGAACCTCTAAGTGTAGCAGGGCATCAACAACATCATAAAAGCATAGGAGCTAGTGGACAACTCCAAGGTAGAGTTTGGGATCCAAGAGGATTTCAACAACAGATCAGAGGAGCTCATGATTTTCCTAGCAGTGGAGTATGAGGCAGGAGCATCATTCCACTTCAGAAATGCACCAAATATCTAGCACATCAAAGTGCATTCAAGGAGGGGAGACATGCTCTAGATCAAAGCGCATTTAATGGCTAGATCTAGGTTGATCTAGATCTGATTCTGACTAGATGTTCATTCAATGTAATATGACTCAGTAGATAGGCGTTGTAAATGGTGATTAGACACCACTAAGAGAGTCGGAGGTAAAATATCGTTGATCCCCTCTTATTTTTCAATTGTAACATATGCCCATTAGAGGCTACTGAAGGTTGAGAGAAAAACCATTGTAATCCAAGGAGAGAGTTGAGACTCTGTTGTAATCCAACCTTCACACAATTGTAAACAAACATTCATATTAATAAAAAGACAACAATTTTTCCTGCATAAGATTATGTATGTTTCCCTATGTGTTTATGAATGTTATTTGTGTATTTATGCATATGTTGTATATTTGTATGAGATAGGTTTCCATCTGTAGGGTAAGGATACAAATTTTCTATCTATGAGTTTGTTAAACTATTCTAGGTTATTTATGTTGTGCAAGGAGTGCATGCCAGAGTATTGAAATCTGTAGCCAACGCAACGAGTGTGTATCTAATCTTTTCTTTGAGTTCAAAAGAGAACATGCCAAGAGGGCACACTAGAATAATTCACTTTCTCAAGGAGGATCCTTAGGGTTACTGAAAACCCTAGAGGAAAGTCTACATAGAAGAAAGTGTAGCCAGAGTTACTGGAAAAATCTGTAGAGCTCTGCCAGGTGGGAATTGAGTTGGTGAAAGTGTGCACAAAAGGATTATGTTTCGATTCTGAAGAGAAGGGTGTCAAGGAGAAGATACCCATAGAGCTATTGAATACTCTGAAAATATCAACAAGGATTTCTTTGAGTAGAAGTTGCCAAGAGGGCATAGATAACCCTTCGAGGAACAAAGGGACAAAGACCTCTGAGGTTTGAGCATTGGAGGCTCATGTGAAATGGATTTTTTGAACACTCTGTAGGAGAGCTCTGTAAGTGTGCATTGAGAAGGCACAAGGAAGGTGTAGGAATATTACTAAAAAATATTCTAAGTTTGAATCCATATGAAGGCTCATTCGAGCGCAAGGAGTGCGCAGAGGTGAACTTGTTCAAGTTTGGAAGGTCGAGAGGGAGAGCAAAAAGCATGCTAGGAGGACACCAGAAAACCTTTGAAGGAAATAACAGGGCCAAGACCCTTAGGAGGTTGAGAAGTTTAAAATCTTAGGAGGAGTAGTGCAAAGTTTCACATAGAGCGCAAGTGTGTGACAGAGCTGAGGAAAACTTTCATTTCCAAAGCTCAAGAGGAAAAGAACTGAGGAGACCCAAAGAAGCCAGGATCACAGGAGAAGGTTCAAGGGCCAAAACCTTTGAACACTTACAAATTTTCCCAATTTTGGGAGAAAGAAAAAGCTTAGGAGGAGGAGTGACAACTGTCGTTGGATTAGTTGTGGAGCACGATATGGATCATCAGATTAGGGTCCAGACACCCCAAAGGAGAACGCACAAGAGAAGGACAGATCCTACCGGTCAGATCAGGGCACAAAGGATCAACAATCGTTTTATCTGGGTAAGTGCAGGAGACTTAAACCCTCTTTAAGTGCACAGGAAGGCAGACTCACTAAGTCCTGAAGTTTCAAAGTGAATCAGGACCGTTCATCATCTAGAGGGACAGGTGACAAAAAATCTAGAAGTTTGAAGAAATTACACTCCGGGAGATTCTAGTGAGAAAAATCATCGAAGAGGCGAAGTAAATCAAGACCGTTGGATCTGGAAGGGACATGTGGCGGAGATCCACATTCTTCGTCAAAATATAACTTCTGAGAAAAGTGAGAGTGGAGTGTGAAACACTCCCAAAGCCCGAAGCTGCAAAGTGAATATACGTTGTTGGTATCAAGGAGGATACGTGGAAGCAAATTAGAGAGTTCGTGAGAAAAAGCTCCAACAGATCTGTGTGGAATAGAAGCAAAAGCACCGAAGCGGCCGAAGTAAATCCATACCTTTAGATTTGGAAGGGACACGTGGCAGACATTTGCACACTTCAAAAAAAGATCACTTCATGGAAACATGGGAGTGGAGTGTGCAAAAATCCTGAAGCCCGAAGTTACGAAGTAAATCGTAGCCATTTGTGAAGGAGGAGACGTGGAAAAAGATCTCCCACATCATAGAAAAACCACTTCGGGAGATAGTGGAGTAGGTGGAGGTGGAACTCCTAAAGGAGGGAATTCGGAGTTCATTTGAGCCATCGGATAAGGAGGCATAGGTGTTGGAGGATCCCTCACTTTGGAGGTCGTACAATTTGGAGAAAAACGGGTGAGATGAAGCCAAATATCTCGAAGCGCAAAGCAATGAATTCCATCAAGACCGTCGATCTAAGGAGGACATGTGTCATCAGATCATGGAGTTCGGGGGAAAGCTGAGGAGGAATTAGAGCATTGACTAGGATTTGATTGAAGATCCAAATGGTAAGAAGCTAAATCCTAGCCATTGATTGAGTAGGCACATGGTGCCATCTCTGTCACTTCAGTGATAGATAACTTCGGTGAAAAGTCACTTCGGAGGAAACAAAGAGTGAAGGTACAAAAAGCCCTGAAGGCCAAAGTGTCAAAGCCCATATCAGCCGTCCATTGGAAAAGGATGCATGGTAGAAGATCTGTCACTTCGAAGGATTGACACTCTGGAAGAAAGAGGAACAAGGGGGCGTTGACTGCGAGTTACCCAAAATAGAACCAAAGGAAAATCTCAATCGTAGATCGAGATGAGTGCGTGGCACTTGATCCAAACATTCTTGTAAAATTACTTTAGGGAAAAAGGGCATTGGAATGTTTAGAAGTTTCAAAGTGGATTGTAGCCGTTGGATGTTGGACAAGCATGGGCCATAGATCTGGTCTAGGAGATTTCATCGATTTAGAGTTCGGGGAAAAAGGAGTCTGGTGCATCTAAAACCATCGAAGCCCAAATTTCCAAAGAGGATCACAACCTTTGGCTTTTAGAGGAATTAGGAGATGAAGATATCATCCTGGTAAGTTCATTGGTTTGGGGTTCGAGTAAAAAGGCTTCATCTACAGTAGAAATGGTCGAAGCCCAAAATTCCAAAGTGCCTTAGGGTTTGGCCCCAGTTCACAGACTGAGGTCATATGAGGAAAGAGGCCTAGTAGAAAGAGCTAGTGCCCATTAGTTTAAATTTCCCAAGAGCTCCAGGAAAAGGGCCCACGGATTTCATATGACCTTCACCTAAAGAGATAAGGGGCCTGTGTTAAAACAATTTGGGTTCCAGCAGGGGGCCCGAAGATCTGATTCGACTCAATTATTTTAACAATCCTAGACCGGGAGGTCAAGAAACCCCGAGGAGAGAAGAGAGGTTTGCATCAAATATCCACCTAGATCATTCACCCCCCTTTAGGAAGAAATGGTCCCCAATGTGTAAATTTCCTCCATATAATGGTCCATGGGAGCCTAGAATAAACCCAAACACAATCAAAGAATATCATAGTAATGGGTTCCCTTTTGATACTCTTCTTGTTGGGTGTCAAAATGGCCATGTTATAGGACCAATCAAGAACCAAAAATACACAATCATTACCATGATTGGTTGAATAAAGTCTAGATATGTAGTTCATGGATATAAATTCCTAGAGCTTGTCTATGGTAGGAAAATAAGTGTATAACCCATGCTTCTTTATGGTAGGTTTGGCAATGGCATAGAAAGTGCACGATTAGTTACACATATAATTATAAGGATGGAAATTTATATTAAAATGTAGAGACCTGGGCTAATCGTACTAGTCCTTAATATGCAAAATGTGAAATGTTTGGCAATAGTTTTGTAAAAATATTCAAATTTCTAAGGATTTTATATAGTTTGTATAAAATTTTGGATATTTCTAAGGTAAAATTCTTTTATTCTATGAATTTGGGAAAATCATTTTTAGAAAAAATGGAGATTGGCGAATTGTTTTTTGAGAAAAACCATGGAAAATTATCCCATTTGCGAAATTTAGCCCCTAAAATCATATATGATTAGTTATATTTGATGACATCCCATTAGATATTTTTCTAGTAGAAGTACTTTTATAGCACTACCATTATATTTTCCACATTGAATTTCCTTTCCACCCAATTATAATTTGGCTCTCATATCAACTTCTCATGTTTACTTGAAGGAACAAAGAGAGACAACGAATGACATAAAATTTCATCCTGGGGATGAAATCCTATGACTAGTTTACCTATGCCTAGTGTCCAATAGACAATAGTGAATGCATTTTCACTATCATATAACTGGGGAAGCCAAAAAAAATTATGTCCATAAGAGTTAAGCATTGCGTTTAGTGTTGTCGTCAGAGGTTGGTTGAGACAATTCACAATGCAGTTTGTGCTACCCTTCATATACCTGATATTTAGGTGGAACTATTGCAAGTACATAGATCACCTTTGATTATGGTCATTCTATAACTTTCCTTGTATCTACATGAATTTCATGGGATTCTAATCAATGAGGATGGCCATTGTAGTGTTCCTTCACCCTTATACTTGAAACACAAACTAGGTATATAGAGATTATGAATACATAAAACTATATGAAGAAAAAAATAAGATGAATATGTGAAATATCCCCATGTATTATGATAAACAAAAGAAATAAAGAAAGTTCCACTTTCCTCTTAAGGTGGGGTGAAATTTCACTAATCAAAGCTACAAATACAACATTACTAAACAAGGCATTCCATAGACTCGTGTCTCTTCAAATAAATTCTCAATAGTAAAAGCCTAAATACTCGTGGTCCCATCACAAATGAGTACCAACTACCAAACGAGATTTAAAGGGTGTACCCTTTTACATTAGATAACTATCACTACTATCCAATGTGCCTTATTCAAAGAGGATGGCCAAATACATCAATTGACTAACTCCTAAGTACCCTAAAGTAGGGAGGTTAGGGTAGGACCCTGACATCATGTCCCCCTTCAAAATAAATGTTGTCATAAAGGTTGGGGGTGAGGAAATTGTTGCAGAATCATTGTTGGTTCCAATATGGCATCTTTTGGCTACATATTGTTCCACTAGATTAGTACTTCTCAGACTATACACAAACACAATTGAGACTCTCATGTATCCAATATTGATTTTGGCTAGGGCCAAATGGATCCTTTGTCACCTACTTTTTAAAGTTGGTTTGCACCTTATATTCCATCCCATGACCTTTTCAAACAAGACATATGAAATATCAGATGAATCTTGGAGTGGGATGGAAGAGCTAGTTGGTAGGCCAATTGTTCAAGGTGTCAGATGATCTTATATGGTCCATATAACTTTGGTGAACATTTATAGGGGATTTTATATTTGAGTGATGTCTATTTATAAGGTTGAAGATAACGAAACAACTTATTCCCTTCTACAAATGAGCATTCTAAGCATTGTTGGTTAGCTTGTTGTTTTATTCTATTTTTAACAATAACTATTATGTCCTTAAGTGTAAAAATAATGGATTCTCTCGTGTGAAGTGAATTATCCACTACATGAACTATTGAGGTGCCTAGTAAATAAGAGTTCATTAACAAGGGTTTTTTTTCATAGAGAGATTCATAGGGTGTCATTTTTGTTGATCCATGATAAGTGGTATTGTACTTCCATTCTATAAGGGGAGGCCATTATGCCCATTGGTGTGGCTATTCAAAAGTGAAGAAATAAAAATAGGTTTCTAAGAACTTTTTGACCACTTCATTTCAGCAATGTGTTTTGGGATGATACAAAGTTCTCATGTTCAACTTTGTGCCTTGATGTTGAAGAAACTCCAAAAAAACTCTCATGAATGTATGGTCCTGATCTGAGACAATAGAAGTAGGCATGCCATGTAACTTAAAAATATAATCTATGGAGACTTGGGAAACTAAGTAGGGGGTAAATGGCTGTGATAAGGAACAAAAATGAGCATATTTGAAAAGATTTTCGACTACCACCATGATCACTATTTTCTTACCAGTTCTTGGGAGTCCTACTATAAAATTCATAGAGATATCAATACTTATATTTGTTGGAATAAATAACATTTGAAATTCCGCTAGCGTTCACTATATCACTGGTGTTTCATCAACAAGAGTAATACGTTACAAAAAATCCTATATGTTTGTTTTCATTCCTTCTGAAAAGGACATGCACTTAGCTATTCCTATATGTATGTCTTCACACCTTCCTAAAATATAAACACTTAGATATTCATAGGTTTTATTAAATCCAAATTTTCCCACTCTAGGTGATGAATGTAATTTCTCTAACAAACTTTGTTTTAAAGTAGAATTATTTACTAGAACAATGCACACTTTATAACTCAATGTATCTTTCTATCATGTATACCCTTTAGGAGTGTTGGGATGTTCGTAAATCCATTAGATGAGTTGAATTATAGTGTAATTTATCAACCAACCTTGATGAGATTCCTCAAGATAACCTAGAATGGGTAAATATAAGGAAAAGACGGATCTATCCTCCTCAAATTTCCTAGATAAAGAATCAACCACCACATTTTATTTATGCTTGTCATATATAATCTCATAATCATACCCCAATATCTTAGTGACCCACTTATAATACTCTAGTGATGATAACCTCTATTCTAGAAAATACTTCAAACTATATTGGTCAGTCTTGATATGGAAATGCCTCCCTATGAGATATGGATTCTAAGTTTCCACTTTATGAAGAATGACCATCATATCTTTTTCATATGTGTATTTACCCAAAATTTAATCACACAATTGCTTACTAGTGAATACCAAGGGGCACACTTCTTGCATCAAAACCTCTCCAAGACCTCTGCTTGAGGAATAATATTGAGAACACAAGTATTAGTCAAATATAGTACTACTAAAATGAGAGTGGTGCAGATGGAATCATTTAAAGATGATATTTCCTACTCATTTTCCTTTCTCTATACAAGGCATTCTTTTGTGGTAACAAAGTGAAGGGAGACATAATTTTTCCATATTTTTTTACAAACTTTCTAAAGTATCTTGTAAGTCCTAAAAACCCATACAAGGTCTTAAATGTCTTGGGGTGAGGATATTGTTTCATAGACACAAATTTATTAGCATCTACTTGTACTCCATACTAACTGACGATTTGACCCAATAATTCAACCTTTGAAACCCCAATATCACATTTGGAATGTTTTAGGAATAGTTGGTGGTCCCACAAGAGTTGGAAGGATATATAAACATTCTCTTTGTGGGAATATTAGGTTTTGATGTAGATCAATATATCATCAATTAATACTGGAAAAAAATTAGATAGGAAGGATAAAAAAAATATTTCATAAGGCTCTGGAATGTGGATGGAGCATTCCAAAAGACAAAGGGAATCACTAACACTCATAATGGCCTTCCTATGTGCAAAACGTTGTCTTAAGGATGTTTTCCTCTTCCATCCATATTTGGTGGTATCCAAAACGAAGGTCAAGTTTAGTGAAAAACTTGGCTCCATGAAATTCATCCAAGAGATCGCCAATAACTAGAATAGGGAATTTGTCTTTAATGGTTAACTTATTGAGAGCTCGAAAATGAGGACACATGCACAAATTACCTTGTTTCTTTAATACCATGACCACTGGTGATGAGTAAGGGCTTGTAATAGAATGTTTGAGTCTAGCATCCAATAATTCCCAAATGTTTTGTTCTATTTCATTCTTCTACATATAAGGGTTCTTATAGGGATGCACATTAGATGGTAGACTACACAAAATCAGAGGAATACCATGGTCATGCTCTCGCCATGAGGGTGGTAAACCCTAGATATTTCAAATACATATTAATTTTTAGAGGAGACCAATTTTAGATCAGGGTGAATCTCCTATAATAGGGTGTCAACTACATGTATGGTATTGAACTATGAAACAATGTTTGAGTTTTTTTTCTTCAATAACTTCTCCATACAATGAGAGGTGATATTTTCAAGGGAATATTATGTTATCCCCTTGAGGGTATGTTTGTGGTCTTCCTTAGTGAAGCTCACGTATAAGTCATTGAAATTGATTGTGAAAGGTCCCAAAGTGCATAACCATTCTACCCTAAGAAATACATAAAAACTATCCATTTCAATAGTGAACATGTGGGTTTTGAGTTGATACTTTCCCATTTGGAGTTTCACATTTTAACATAAGGCACCACATTTCATCAAACCAACATTGGCTATCATAATTTGAAAACTAGGTATATCATGAACCTAACAATGGGTTTCAGTGGCCACTATCTTATGAATAAAATCATGTGTGTCGTTGTTATCAATCAATATAATCACTTTGTGGTTCTTGATGTAACCAATAAAGTTCAAGGTTTTGAGTGTTGTGAAACACGAAAAGTCATGAAGAAAAATTTGGGGTTCCTCACAAGGATCTTGCATGGTGGGTTCATCAAATGTGGGAGGGGTGGCATCTTACAAGTCTGGTTCAAGAGTGTCTTCTGTTAAGATGTCTTATAAGTGGTATTCTGGGAACAAATCCATTTGAAATAGTTTATATTACTTAAATTTGTTCCATTTGAAATATCACTCATCACAATTATAGAAAATTTTAAGGCACTGACATTTTTCCATGTCTTTGAGAGGAAACTTTTGGACTCTAATTGGATGAGATTTAGAGGGCCTAGGGTATTTTCCATGGGAGGGTCAGTGTGAGTAATAAATGAAAATATTTTGGTTTGGGAATCGATCACCATATTATTTATCTCTTTCATAATGTTCCAACCATATTGTTGGGTGTTACATCATGACATGTTCTTTAATAGCCTCCTTAATACCAGTGATGAAACATTCTTACAAAAGGAATCATATATGCCCTATATGCAAATTTCCAATTTGTCAAAGGCTATAATATATTCAATTGCTATTCTTGTTTGGTGTAATTTTGTTAGGAATCTTAGAGTGAATGTCACATACAAAATTAGGGTAAAGGACCTTTACAAAATAGGACTAATCAATGTAGCCTCCATAAGATTTCTTATACCAATGTGACCATTTCCAATGTTCTACATCCAAATATAAAACCCATTATTTTTATTTATGTAGGTCATTATTAGTTCCATGGAGAGAGAAACAATTTTTCATTTGAGTGAATTGACTCGAGGGATTGAAACAATCGAACTTGTTCATGTATACCTTCAGAAATGAGAGCCATCAATTGTGATCCTGAAAGGGTGGGTGATGGGTATCCAAAAAGAGCATGTAAGTGTCTTGCAATTTGTTTACTTAATATTCCCCCTTAGTTGGAAGGATGTGTGGATATAATATATAGATACCCAAATGGATACATATACATCCCAACATTTGACCCTCATTGTTCATATATTTGGAGATATCTTTGACTAGAGAATCAATGCCATAATGATGCAAGAGCATCACTCCACCTCAACACGCACTAGTCAATTAGCACGTATGGTGTGCATTCAAAGAAGGGAGAGACATGTTGGAAATGTTTAACAGGTAGCATATGCTTGTCATTGATGGCAAGAACAACAATGAAGATGGCATGAACACAGGAAAAATGTAATAGACGGGCACCAGAAGTATTTTGGGAAGAAGCTGCAGAGTAACCTCGATAAGATCAAAAGAGATAGTGCAGAGGATGTTTGGTATGTTTTACAGCCAGCGTATGCTTTTTATTGATGGAAAGTACAACAGTGATGATGGCTTGAGTACAACAGCGATGATCAGCAGCACAATGATATTCAAGAAGACCAGCAGATCTGAATTTAGACAAGAAGAGCACATGTTGAAGAGGAGGATAGATCTCAGGAGTTAGATCTGAGCACAGGTTCCAACCACCGTTGGATGGGGGAAAACCTGCATGGTGTTTAAAGTGCAAGGAGAAAATGGGCTCACAAAATCCAGAACGAAGGAGGACCGTCCATCTCAAGGGGTTATGTGAACCGTTGATCCGACTCCTTGTTGGGGTTTCGAGGATCGCGAGTTGAAGAAGTCAAAGAATAATTACCACAGGACTCACGAAATCACGGTATGCGATACCCCGATATAATCTCGACCATTGGATCGAGGACAAATATGGACTGTTGATCCTAGTGCTTGTCAGAGTTTTGGGGATCGAGAGTTGGTCATGTCAAAGTTTATTGACATCAGGAACCTCGAAATCGCGATGTGTGAAATCTCGACTGAACATGAACTGTCAGATCAAGATGTGATCTAGACTGTCGACCCAACTCACGACAGTAGACCACGTCAGCTAGGGACATGTGGCACAACCAGGTAATGACAAGTGTTAGACTAATTCAACATTTCAGGCACATGTAAGTCACGAATCAGAGTGACACATGACAGTATTCAACACGTGTCAATCCATGTGTGACGTCAGCAGATGGACACTTTGTCAGAGTTTTGAGGATCGAGTGTTGAAGTTGTCAAAGAACATTGACATCAGGAATCCCGATATCGCAATATGCGAAATCACGATGTAATCTGAGCCGTCAGATCAAGATTTGATCTGGACCGTTGATTCCACTCAATGGAGAGACATCGAGGATCGATTGTTGAAGTTGTCAAAGAACATTGACATCAAGAATCCCGATTTCACGATTTAATCGCAGCCACTGAATAGAGATCAGATCTGGACCGTTGATTTAATTCCTTCTCAGAGTTTCATGAATCGGGACTTTGAAGTGACAAAAACACTTGACAACAAGAATGCCGATTTCGCGATATGCGATATCGCGATGCAATCGCAACCATTGAATCGAGAATGAATCTAGACCGTTGATTATAGCTCGTGTCGGAGTTTCACGAATCGTGATATCAAGAGGAAAAGAAAAAAATGCAACAAGAATCCCAATTTCGCGATATGCAATATCGCGATCCAATCGTAGCCGTTGAAACAAGTTCATATCTGGACCGTTGGTTCAACTTCGTGGCGGAGTTTCACGAATCACAATATGGAGAGACAAAAGAAACAAAGTAACTTGAATTACAAATTTGCGATATGCGAAATCGTGAAAGCGCCTTGTGCATAAGGCTGTGGTCACAGCCCTTGGTCACAGGAAGAGAAGGAGTCAGTCCAGATAAGCTCCATATCGGAGTTTCACGGATCGCGACTTCGAGAGGCAAGAACACAAATGCCAAAATGCCGAAACCTGATTTAAAGGAAAAATTAATAAAGCTCATCCAATGGTGTAGATTAACCTGAAGGAGATCTAAGGGCTACTGTTGCACGACATAGTGAAACTGCTAGCAACCATTGATGGTTTCTACCAGAGGATGCGAAGACGCTTTGGGATGACTGACAGAGGAGGTGAAGAGTCTCTGAGAGGAATGAAGATGTTCGTGGAGGTGATTGACAGTTGATGAGCATTGAGGCCTGTAACTGAAACAGAGAAGGTGAGTTAAACTGTCACAGAGAAGACGAAGAGTCTCAAACTGCCAGAAAGGCTGAGGAATCTTAGTATAACATACAGTGATGCTGGACACGCGGGGCGAACCACCAGAAAATATGAAGAGTCACGATAATGATCAGACAGAGCACTCGAGAGGTGGAGGATAACGACGTGGAGTCAACATGCAGAGGCATTGCGGACATTGCATGCACAAGGTGCATAGAAGCTATAAATATACAGTACAGAGAAGAGAAGGGGGTTGTTGCTGTTGCTATTGGATTTTGCTGTGGTTGTAGCTGGTGAAGGTGATTCATGTGTGAAGAAGAAGGAGAGTGCATCAACTGAATTGAACAAAAGAGGATATGTGCAATGAATGGGTATGGCGCACAGAGCATAAAAGGCATAAGAACAGACAGTGCAAGTGATGTGTTTAGGAAGGAAATGAGGCAGAAAGAGTAACGAAATGCAGCAGAACAGTGATGAGTCTGGTAAGCCATTGTTGAACATTATATCACTGTAATAAGTTTCAATAGAAAAGATCTATATTTCAGGGTGGTTGGCAGGTGCTAGGGAGGATTTTTGTCCTCATAGGTTCAAGTGGGTGCTTGAGCACAGGGAGTTGTAGCTTCCATTTGGTTGCAGCCAGAGAAACCAGGGTGGCAGGGTGGTGCAAGGGAGAACTCTTGTTCTCTGTCATACAGGTTGGTGCCTGTATGATTGGAAGTTGGTGCTTCCATCCAGTTGGTGCTAGAAACACTCAGGGAGTTGGTGCTTCCTTCTAGTTGGTGCTAGAGAAATCAGGGAGTTGGTGCTTCCTTCTAGTTGGTGCTAGAGAAACCAGGGAGTTGGTGCTTCCTTCTAGTGGGTGCTAGAGAAAACAGAGAGCTGGTGCTCTCAGCAAGTTGCATCTTGCAAAACAGAGGTTGTAGCCTCATTATGAGTTGGTGCTCATATGTATGATAATGTAAAGAATGTAACTATTACTTATCATATAAAGAAAAAGAGGTTTTTACCCTGTATGGGTTTCCTCAAGAAATATCTGTCTCTGTGTTTCTCATATATGTGACCGATGATGAATGTGCCATTGTTTATTTCCCTGCATTATTGTGATCATCATTTAGTGTTTCAGTAGAGATTTTAAAAGAAGCATAATTGTTTAAGCACGGTAACAACTGATTCACCCCCCCCCTCTCAGTTGTCCAACAATTGGTATCAGAGCCAGCCCCCTTTTATCTAAGGGTAGATCCTAGAGCTTAAACATGGCAAACCATGAAGGGACTTCAGTCACTAGGCCTCCTCTATTTGATGGAACGAATTTTGCCTTCTGGAAGGTTAGAATGAGAACATACCTAATGGCCTTAGGAGATGATGTATGGGATGTAGTAGAGACTGGATACATAAAGCCTGTTGTGCTAGCTTCCGAGGATGATAAGTTAGAATTTAGCTTTAATGCTAAGGGAATGAATGCTATTTTGAATGGACTTGCAGAAGTCGAGTTTGTGAAGGTGATGCATCTTCAAACTGCTAAAGAAATGTGGGACAAACTCATCAAAAGCTATGAAGGTAATGAGAAGGTGAAAGATGTGAAGCTTCAAACCTACAGAGTACAGTTTGAAAAGCTACAGATGAAAGAAGATGAAACTGTTGGAAAATACTTTATGAGAGTAGAAGAAATGGTAAATGCAATGAAGGCACTTGGTGAAACAATTGGGGAACCTTCTTTAGTTCATAAAATCTTGAGATCTCTCCCAGATAGGTTCAACCCGAAGGCCTCTTCTATAGAAGAACTTAATGATCTAAAAACCTTGTCTTTTGATCAACTTCTAGGAACGTTGACTGCATATGAGATGAGGATAGTTACAGATAAACCCACCTCTAGAGAAGCATCATTTAAAGCAGATAAAAATGAGGATTGTGAGCCTGATGAAATTGAAGCAAAATTCATGAGAAGATTAAAGAAAGGATCAGGCAAGTACCAAGGTAAGCTGCCCTTCAAATGTTTCAACTGTGGTAAGATAGGTCATTTTGCAAATAAATGTCCACACAAGAAACATGAT
>JASDQU010100533.1:90230-131217 GCA_032191745.1 Picea mariana
AGATACAATAAAAGAATGCTCAGTCAACATTTATCCCACGAAAGAAGTAGGAGAAGAACCATGTCATAAACAGGAAGAAGAAGTCTTGAAGGTTGAGAAGGCAGACACCCAAATCAAGTTCTTGAGCAGATCCCTGACTCTGGACAAGGTATTGGATAGCCAGAGATCACCAACTGACAAATCCGATATTGGACTCAACAAGGTAGAAATCAGTGCTCCTAAGAAACCTGATATAGGTCCTTCATTTGTGAGAAAGGAAAGCAGGCGTGAGAGTGGGTGTAGCAGTTTTCTCTTGTGATTGAACATGGACATAAAAGCCTTGGATTGAATGCATCATGGAGGAAAAATGAAAATTGCAGTAATAGAGATCGATGAAATTCCATGGGGAGATCCAAGGGCTCTTTAAAAAGTACAAGCTACATTTGCATAGTGTTCAAGTAGGACAACAACATTCTGATGTACAATATGATGTACATGACATCCTGTAGAGACAACAAGAGGAAAGACCTTGTCAAGGAAAGTTAACCTTTTAGGAACAAAGGGGGAAAATAGTCAGAAGCAAAGAGATAATAGTGACAGGGGGAGTCATCCACTCATGAGAAGATTGATAAAGGAGTCCGAGTAAGAGAGGTGAGCAATTTTGAATTTTCCACAGAGGATACAGCGGAAGATGAAGATGAACAGGTCCAAGAATAAAAAAGAGAAGACTCTGGCTTAGACACAAATATTCTGCAGGCCTCAAATGAGAGAGTCCATCCCGTCAGGGGGAGTTTTTATTGATTTAATATCTGATACCTTCTAAAATACTGCAACAGCTCAGGGGGAGCATGTTCTCTTTGACATTGATGTCAAAGGGGGAGAAAAGAATCTGGGTGCCTTTGTTGCCATCAATGCCAAAGGGGGATATTGTTGGAAAAGTTTAATAGGTAGCATATGCTTGTTATTGATGGCAAGAAAAACAATGAAGATGGCATGAACATAGGAAGAATGTAATAGACGGGCACCAGAAGTATTTTTGGAAGAAGCTGCAGAGCAACCTCGATAAGATCAGAAGAGATAGTGCAAAGGATGTTTGGTATGTTTTACAGGTAGTGTATGCTTATCATTGATGGAAAGTATAGCAGTGATGATGGCTTGAGTACAAAAACGATGATTAGTAGCACAATGATATTTAGGAAGACCAACAGATCTGAATTTAGACAAGAAGAGCGCGCGCTGAAGAGGAGGATAGATCTCAGGCGTTAGATCTGAGCGCATCCGACCACCGTTGGATGGGGGAAAACTTGAATGGTGTTTAAAGTGTAAGGAGAAAATGGGCTCACAAAATCCAGAAAGCAGGAGGACCATCCATCTCAAGGCATTATGTGGACCGTTGATTCGACTCCTTGTCGGGGTTTCGAGGATCGCGAGTTGAAGAAGTCAAAGAATAATAACCACAGGACTCGCGAAATCGCGATATGCGATACCCTGATATAATCTCGACTGTTGGATCGAGGAAAAATATGGACCGTTGATCCCAGTCCTTGTCGGAGTTTCAGGGATCGAGAGTTGGACATGTCAAAGCTTATTGACATCGGGAACCCCGAAATCACGATGTGTGAAATCCCAACTGAACCTGAACCGTCAGATCAAGATGTGATCTAGACTGTCGACCCAACTCATGACAGCAGACCACGTCAGCTAGGGACACGTGGAACAACCAGGTAATGACAAGTGTCAGACCAATTCAACATTTTAGGAACATGTAAGTCACGAAGCAGAGTGACACGTGGCAGTATTCAACACATGTCAATCCATGTGTGACGTCAACAGATGGACACCTTGTCGGAGTTTCGAGGATCGAGTGTTGAAGTTGTCAAAGAACATTGACATCAGGAATCCCGATATCACGATATGCGAAATCATGATGTAATCTGAGCCGTCAGATCAAGCTTTGATCTGGACCGTTGATTCCACTCAATGGAGAGGCATCGGGGATCGAGTGTTGAAGTTGTTAAAGAATATTGACATCAGGAATGCCGATTTCACGATATGCGAATTTGCGATTTAATCATAGACATTGAATAGAGATTAGATCTGGACCATTGATTTAACTCCTTATCGGAGTTTCTTGAATCAAGACTTTGAAGTGACAAAAACACTTCACAACAAGAATGTCGATTTCGCGATATGTGATATCGCGATGCAATCGCAGCCATTGAATCGAGAATGAATCTAGACCATTGATTATAGCTCGTGTCGGAGTTTCACGAATCACGATATCAAGAGGAAAAGAAACAAATGCAACAAGAATCCCGATTTCGCGATATGCGATATTGTGATCCAATCGTAGCCATTGAAACAAGTTCATATATGGACCGTTGGTTCAATTCCATGTCGGAGTTTCACGAATCGCAATATGGAGAGACAAAAGAAACAAAGTAACTTGAATTACAAATTTGCGATATGCGAAATCGCGAAAGCGCCTTATGCATAAGGTTGTGGTCACAGCCCTTGGTCACGGGAAGAGAAGGAGTCAGTCCATATAAGCTCCATATCGAAGTTTCAGGGATCGCGACTTCGAGAGGCAAGAACACAAATGCCAAAATGCCGAAACCCGATTTAAAGGCAAAATTAATAAAGCTCATCCAACGGCGTAGATTAACCTGAAGGAGATCTGAGGGCTACTATTTCACGACACCGTGAAACTGCTAGCAACCATTGATGGTTTCTACCAGAGGATGCAAAGACGCTTCAGGATGACTGACAGAGGAGGTGAAGAGTCTCTAAGAGGAATGAAGATAT
Organism: Picea mariana; assembly: GCA_032191745.1. Classification (NCBI taxonomy): domain Eukaryota; kingdom Viridiplantae; phylum Streptophyta; class Pinopsida; order Pinales; family Pinaceae; genus Picea; species Picea mariana. The sequence continues at coordinate 93,015 of JASDQU010100533.1, forward strand.
TCGTGGAGGCGATTGACAGCTGATGAGCATTGAGCCCTGTAACTGAAACAGAGAAGGTGAGTTCGACTGTCACAGAGAAGACGAAGAGTCTCAAATTGCCAGAAAGGATGAGGAATCTCAGTATAACATACAGTGATGCTGGACACACGGGGTGAACCACCAGAGAATCTGAAGAGTCACGATGATGATCAGACAGAGCACTCGAGAGGTGGAGGATAATGGCGCGGAGTCAGCATGCAGAGGCATTGTGAACATTGCATGCGGAAGGTGCACAAAAGCTATAAATATACAGTATAGAGAAGAGAAGGGGGTTGTTGTTGTTGCTATTGGAGTTTGTTGTGGTTGTAGCTGGTGAAGGTGATTCATGTGTGAAGAAGAAGGAAAGTGCAGCAGCTGAATTGAACAGAAGAGGATCTGTGCAGTGAATGGGTATGGCGCATAGAGCATAAAAGGTAGAAGAACAGACAGTGCAAGTGATGTGTGCAGGAAGGCAATGAGGCAGATAGAGTAACGAAATGCAGCAGAACAATGATGAGTCTGGTAAGCCATTGTTGAACATTATATCACTGTAATAAGTTTCAATAGCAAAGATCTATATTTCAGTGTGGATGGGAGGTTCTAGGGAGGATTGTTGTCCTCATAGGTTCAAGTGGGTGCTTGAGAACAGGGAGTTGTAGCTTCCATCTGGTTGCAGCCAGAGAAACTAGGGTGGAAGGGTGGTGCAAGGGAGAACTCTTGTTCTCTGTCATACAGGTTGGTGCTTATATGATTGGAAGTTGGTGCTTCCATCCAGTTGGTGCTGGAAACACTCAGGGAGTTGGTGCTTCCTTCTAGTTGGTGCTAGAGAAATCAGGGAGTTGGTGCTTCCTTCTAGTTGGTGCTAGAGAAACCAGGGAGTTCGTGCTTCCTTCTAGTGGGTGCTAGAGAAAACAGAGAGNTCAGTTGTCCAACAAGACACCGCCCTCTCATTTTTTCCTCGAGAATCAAAAGCATGATCCAGGAATTTAATGATGACAAGCTGGAAGAGCCAAGTTGTGCCTTCACACAAGCTGGAGATAAGTTCTCCATTAAGTGGTTGACAATAGAAGGGATATACATCCGATTTGGAATAGATTTTCATCATTGCAATTTTCCCATTAGATAGGCATTTTGAATGGTGATTTGACACCACTAGTTTAGCTTGCAAGGGAATCTCATTGAGCCCCTCTTGTATAAGTCTTTGTATTGTTTCCAGGTAATGGTTGTTGGTTGTAGCTTGTAGGAATATGCATAGAGGATAGGGAGATAAATATAGATATCTGAGACTCAGTTGTAGCTTAGACTCATCTATTATAATTCAACATTCTACCATTGATAGAAAATAACAGTTTTTCCTGTTTTCAAATTCTGTGTAATGGATTTTGTGTTATGAATGTCATATGTATGCATTTGAATTGTAGATGAATGTTAGGAATCATCAGCAGGGATACAGGTACAATTTTATATCTGTGAGTGTTTTGAGTTAAGTCTGGTTCTCTAGGCTAAGTGTAAGGAGTGCGCGATAGAGGGAGGAAAATCTGTGATCCGATGCAAGGGGTTTGTGTCTGAAATCAGTGGAGTTAGAAGAAAAGATGCCAGGAGGGAATCTGATGCCAACGCTCCCTCCACAACCCATAGGTCGAAAGGTCCACGTCGACACAGAATCTTTCCTTTACCACTGGCTCGAAGAACTCTAAATAGCTCTTCTATTTCCCTATTGGGAAAATCTGCACCCATAACAAACTCTCACAGGATCCCCTTGTTACACTTGGGAGATCGGACTTCACAGCTTCGTGAACCCAATGGTCAAGCATTGGTCTCTCGAATCCCCGAATCCTGATACAGTCAACGCTGACCCTTCCTTTTTCCTTTCAGGATTTTCCCTATTGCAATTTTGGCGATCGTGATGTCGAGAAACTTGTCTCCCCGATTCTCGAATCCCCATTTTCCGAAACTCCGATTCACTCGCGCGGTTGACTTTTCAACGCCTCCCTTCTTCTGTCGGGACTTTGGACTTCACAATATCGTGAATCCTGATGCAATGTTTTTGGGACTTCAGCCCACGAAACCCCGAAACAGCGTGCCACCTATCCTCTCGCTGACTCCTCTGTGGCCCCACACATTGTTCTCTTATCCTTCGGGATTTCGCGGTTCGGGATATCGCGATTCTCGTTACAAGGTTTACAGGACTTCCACCCACAAAAACCTGATACAAGTATCCATGTGTAAATCCAATGGCCCTTGAGGCTTGGATCTACGGTCCTACTCCTCCTAAGCTTAGAACCTCTTGAAATACTTGCAGTAACTCACTTTCTCTTCCATGAGATCTGAGTGGCTCACGGGATTTCGTAGATCCTCCTCAGAGAATTTAGACCGTCCGTTCCTCCTTGGCTATTTCTGTGAATAACTAAATGTTTCTTCACAAACTTGTCCACCTGCAGCGCAAGCTTATAGCGCCTTCTTAATTCTTCCAGGTACAACTCTTGTGCAACCCTTTAAGTGGTTATAAGGCTTTATCCTTCCTGAGCTTCCTTATAACTCCGAGTCTTAGAGAAGACTCTTGCGCGCACTTCTTGCGCCAACTTTCAGACACTTCTAAGTGCTGAATTTCCTTCGACCCTGCGCACACCTACAACAGTAGTCTCTAAATGCTTCACTTAGGTCCACAACCCTGAGACTTCACTCGGCCTACACACTCCTTGCACAGCTCCTGTGCTCAACTGCACTTCTGCATGAATGAGAACAAAAGCTAAACTACCTGAGCCCTTTGTCAATGCACCCCTTGCGGACTATTGAACTACACTCCTTGCAGGAACTCTTGCTCAGATAGAGAAACAATTGAAACTCATTCCATTTCCCTTTCCTCTCACTTTTTAGATATTCAACAAGAAATCATTCATACATAGCATAAAAGAAATTGCATGATAGAAAGAGTAAAAACATTCATGAGCATAGCATTCAAAGATGCATACACAGAGAATATATGAACACCATGAGTCTGAATCAATGCTTTCTTGTATTAATTCAGAACTTCTGTACATGGAGTCTGCTACACAACTCTCTGCTTCTCTTCTATGCTCTTCTCAATAATGTTGCTTATGTTACAATACATAATGAGGGTGTCTATATCCCGTTTCCCTCTTGCGCTCTAAAACTGTCTAATCTAGAATTGAATTCTATCTACTTTACATTAACTACCATAAATGCCTTCTATCTACTAAGGATGAGAGAAAATCACTCAAGGTCCGTTTACATTTTACAAGTGCGCTTCTTCTTAATGGATTCATTTAAGATCGTGCAATAACTTCAAGGTGATTTCAAAATTTTTGCTAGTGCTCCTTCCAGCTGTCAGTTGTCTTCACATTGGCTCGCTTGATGTTGGTGATGCTCCTGCATCATACTCCATCGCTTGAAACTTTTAATGGGCTCCTATCCATGAGCTCGTGCACGGTATGCCCATGCTTCCATATCTCCGCTTCGTTCTCCCAGCTGGCATCTTCAACTGGATGGCCCTTCCATTTGATCAAATATTCTAAGTATTACTTTTGCCTGGTCTTTTTACTGACCCTCTTGTCCAGTATGCGCTCCATCTGCGCCTTTTCTGCAACTGGCATCTGCTTTTTCCACTGGATCACTGGCTGTTCATTTCCTGTCACTGCTTCCTTAGGTTTATATGGGTACAAATCTGAGACATTGAATATCAGAGAAATTCCGATCCCATCGAGTAATTCAATCTCGTAAGAATTTGCCCCAAATTTCTTCAAGACCTTACATGGTCCGATTTTCTTCATCTTCAGTTTATTATATGTTCCTCTCGGGAACGTTTCCTTTCTCAAATGTGCCAGAATTAAGTCACCAACCTCAAACTAAAGTTGTCTTATGTGCTGATCTGTTCTGCGCTTATATTCTTGGTTTGAATTCAGCAGTTGCTGCTTCACCTAGCTGTGAAGTTCTTTCATCGCCTCTGTGAATTCTTCTGCACTAGCACTCCTAGTTGAAATCTGTTCTGAATTCCTCAATTCAGAAATTCCTCTCGGCTACATGCCATAGACAATATGAAATGGACTCTACCATGTGCTTCTATTAACTGAGTCATTATAAGCAAATTCCACCTGTGGTAATATGTTGTCCCACTGGCTGTGGTGTTCTGTCACCAAGCTTCTCAGTAAGTCTCCCAGACTTCTGTTCACTACTTCTGTCTGTCCATCCATCTGAGGATGATAAGCTGAACTAAATGACAAGTTAGTCCTCAGATTCTTCCATAAGGTCCTCCAAAAGTTCCCTATGAACTTAGTATCTCGATCCAAAACTATACTTCTTGGTAAGCTATGAAGTCGAATGACTTCTTTGAAAAACAGATTGACAACGTGAGTTGCGTCACTAGTTTTCTGACATGGAATGAAGTGTGCCATCTTGGAAAATCTATCCACCACCACAAAGATTGAATCAAAACCTCTTTGGGTTCTTGGCAACCCCAATACAAAATCCATGCTGATTTCATCCCATGGCCTCTCAGGTATGGGCAATGGTTGATAAAACCCCGCATTCTGTCTTCTTCCCTTCGAATGCTGGAAAATTATGCACCTGTCCATGAATTTCTTGACATATGCTCGCATTCCTAGCCAAAAATATGACTCATTCAATTTTGCAAACGTCTTGTCGTGACCAAAGTGTCCTGCCAATCCTCCACTGTGTTTTTCCTTTAGCAAGTTCTCCCTCATGGAGCATTTTGGAATACACATTTGATTACCTCTAAACAATAATCCTTCCTAGATCATGTACTCTACCCACTGGCTTCTATCCCTGAGAATTGGATTCTCAGCTACTTCATACACCTCCTTAAAATCCTAATCTTCTGCATACATGTCCCTGAGATCATCAAAACCCAACGTTTTGACTTTGAACTCCTGCAACAACAAACACTTCCTGCGCAAAGCATCAACAACTTTTTTAGCAGTACCAGAAATATGTTTAATCAAAAAAGTGAAATTCTACATGTACTCAACCCATTTAACATGTCTCTGATGCAACTTTTCCTGTTGAGTCACAAATTGTAGTGCATGATTGTCACTACATAAGACAAATTCTTTCGGGATCAAGTAATGTCTCCATTTCTTCAATGCCTGAATGATAACATAAAACTCCTTATCGTAAGTGGAGTATTTCACTTTCACTTCATTCAGCTTCTCGCTGAAGTATGCTATCAGCCTGTCTTCCTGACTCAAGACTTCCCCTATTGCAAATCCACTTGCATCACATTTCACTTGAAATGTCTTTCGGAAATCCGGCAACACCAAAATTGGTTGTTCCATGATCTTCCTCTTCAACAGAATAAAACTCTTTTCAGCCTCTTCTATCCAGTGAAAAGACTTGTGTCTTTTCTTCACTGTATCCATCATCGCTGCACTAATTCCACTGAAACTCCTGATGAACTTTCGGTAGAAACTAGCCAATCCATGAAAACTTCGCACATCAAAAACACTCTTCGGTGATGGCCAATTCTTGATTACCTCCACCTTATCTGGATCCATCCTTAACTCATCTGCAGAAATAACAAATCCCAAGTAAACGAGCTCTGTCTTCATGAATGATTACTTCTTCATATTTATCAACAGCTTCTCCTGCTGTAATTTTTGCATCACTGTAGCCAAACGCTTCAAGTGCTCTGCCACTATTTTACTGTAAACCAGTATGTCGTCTAAATACACAATGACAAATTTTCCGATGAACTCTCTCAGGACTTCGTTCATCAACCTCATATAGGTACTTGGTGCATTTGTTAAGCCAAACGACATAACAAGCCATTCATACAACCCTTCATTGGTTTTGAACGCTATCTTCCACTCGTCACTTTCTCTCATGCGGATTTGGTGATAACCCCTTTTCAAATCAATCTTTGAAAAATACTTTGCTCCACTCAAGCAATCCATCAGATCATCCATGCTCAGCAATGGAAATCTATACCTGATAGTTATCTTGTTAATTTCCCTCGAGTCAGTACACATCCTCCAACCTCCATCTTTCTTCGGATTGAGTACTGTTGGAACAACAAATGGACTCAAGCTTTCTCTGACTAATCTTTTGTCCAATAAATCCTAGACTTTCCTTTTAAACTCTTCATTCTCTTGCGGCGTCAATCTGTACGCGGATTTATTTGGCAAACTAGCTCCTGGTATGAGATCAATATGATGGCTCACATTTCTGATCGATGGCAACGAATGAGGTAATTTGTCCACTACTATATCAGCGAACTCTTCCAGCAGTTCCTGAACTTCTTCTGGTGAATCATCCACCCTTGTGCTAGTCAAAAAAATTCTAGGCTTTCTGACCACAAGGAATTGTGGATCTTCCTTCTTCTTAACCTCTGTAAAAAGTTCCTTCCCACTCATGAGAAGTACAGTGTTGCTTACGTCCGGTTTCACCTCCTTATCCTTGATTGGAAGCAACATGTGAGTCCTCGCATTCTTCTCTAGGGTGTATGTGTTCATTCTCCCATCATGAATCACATTTCTGTCATATTGCCATGGTATACCCAGCAATAGATGACAAACATCCATAGGAATGACATCACACAATATTTTATCATTATATCCTCCTATCTTAAATTCAACTAAACATTGTTTAGTGACAGTTACCTGGTGTCCCTTTTGTAGCCACGAAACTCTGTATGGGCTTGGATGATCAATCATCTCCAGCTCCAACTTTTCTACCATCTCTGTAGAAATGATATTATCCATGCTACCACTATCTACAATGACCTTTCATACCCTGTCCTTGGTATTGCAAGTAGTCAGGAAAAGTTTGGCCCTTTGGACTGAACTCTCCACCTCCTTCTCTGGTGTCAAAAGGACTTTTCGCATCATCAACGATCTTCCACCTTTAGCATCTTCTACCTCAACATATCGCCTCTATGCTTGGACGATGTGAGCTTCTCCACTCTCTTTCTTCTTATCTGGACACTCGTAAGACTTGTGCCCATTCTTTCCACATGTGAAGCATGTTATTACTCCACCTCTTCCTCTTCCTCTACCTCTAGTATAAGGAAAAGTATTATTATCAGCATAATCTCCTCTTTGTTTAGTATGCTGCCCTCTCTGTGAGGTTCCACCTCTCTCAGTTTGAGTCTGAGGCTTCTTCCAGTCTTTTTTGGGCTTCTGATATTTATCCTGGGAAACTGATTTGCCTCTGGGCTAACTTCTTCCTCGGCCTCTCTGACCTTTCTTTCGGCTCAACTTCTCTTCCACTTTAAGAGCCATCTAATAAGCATATTCCACTATTTGGATGATTACCATGCTCATCTCATCCTGAATGTCATATCTTAGGCCATTCAGGTATCTGGCAACTTTCTCATCACCGCTCTCCTGATGACCTGCCCTGATGTTCAACTTGTATAATTCTTCAGTGTATTCTTTCATTGTCATCAGCTTCTGTCTCAGGTTCTACATCCTCCTGAACAGAGTAATTTGGTAATCTCTGGGGATGAATTTCACCTTCATCTTCGCGATCATTCTATCCCAGCTTTCGATCTTCTGCTTGCCTTTGTAGCATCTGTCAGTGTGTAGTTCATCCCACCACAATGCTGCATGTCCCTTCAATCTAGTGACAACATGCTTGACCTTCTTGTCCTCTTCGACATCTTCATAGTCAAAGTATGTGTCCAGAGCTCTAATCCAGTCTAGAAGCTCCTCTGCATCCAAGTTTCCCTCATAAACTGGAATTTCCATCTTCGCTCTTACACCCATTCTTGCAATAGCTCTGATCAAACCTTCATTTGATGCATCTTCCGTTGAAACTTCTTCTTCATGTTCAACCTCAATTTCACTTTTAGAATCACTAAGATCCCCAACACTGACTGTGCGTCTTTGTGCTGTCTCCATGCCTTCGAGCTGTCTTCATGTCTTCGAGTCTAGCTCGTAGATCACGCATTTATTTCTCCATGGCTGGATCTGTCATCTGCCTACCTCTTCTTCTCGACATTTCCCTATCCTCTGGTGGATTGGGTGTTTTCCTGTCCGTTCTCCTTGGCGGCATGGTGAATTCTTCGTTTTCTCTACTATAGAAAGAAAAGAACCTTTCTGAGCTCTGATACCAAATTGATGCCAACGCTCCCTCCACAACCCATAGGTCGGAAGGTCCACGTCGACACAGGATCTTTCCTTTACCACTGGCCTGAAGAACTCTAAACAACTCTTCTATTTCCCTATCGGGAAAATCTGCACCCAAAACAAACTCTCATGGGATCCTCTCGTTACACTTGGGAGATCGGACTTCGCAGCTTAGGGTGAACTCAGTGGTCAAGCGTTGGTCTCTCGAATCCCCGAATCTCGATACAGTCAACGGTGACCCTTCCTCTTTCCTTTTAGGATTTTCCCTATCGCGAATATGACGATCGCGATGTCGAGAAACTTGTCTCCCCGATTCTCGAATCCTGATTTGCCGAAACTTTGATTCACTCGCGCGGTTGAATTTTCAATGCCTCCCTGCTTCTTTTGGGACTTGGAACTTCGCAATATCGCGAATCATGATGCAATGTTTTTGGGACTTCACCCCACAAAACCCAGAAACAACGTGCCACCTGTCCTCTCGCTGACTCCTCCATGGCCCCACACATTGTTCTGTTGGCCTTTGGGATTTCGTAGTTCGGGATATTGCGATTCTCGTTACAAGGTTTACGGGACTTCCACCCACGAAAACCTGATACAAGTATCCGCGTGTAAATCCAATGGCCCTTGAGGCTTGGAGCTACGATCCTACTCCTCTTGAGCTTAGAACCTCCTGAAATACTTGCGGTAACTCACTTTCTCTTCCATGAGATCTGAGTGGCTCACGTGATTTCAGAGATCCTCCTCAGAGAATTCAGACCGTCCATTCCTCCTTGGTGATTTCTGTGAATAACTAAATGTTTCTTCGCAAACTTGTCCACCTGTGGCGCAAGCTTATGACGCCTTCTTAATTCTTCTAGGTACAACTCCTGTGCAACCCTTTCAACGATTATAAGGCTTTATCCTTCCTGAGCTTCCTTATAACTTCGAGTCTTAGAGAAGACTCTTGCGTGCACTTCTTGCGACAACTTTCAGACACTTCCAAGTGCTGAATTTCCTTTGACCCTGCGCACACCTGCAGTAGTAGTCTCTAAATGCTTCACTTAGGTCCACAACCTTGAGACTTCACTTGGCCTACACACTCCTTGCACGACTCTTGTGCTCAACTATAATTCTGTGTGAATGAGAACAAAAGCTAAACTACTTGAGACCTTTGTCAATGCACTCCTTGTGGACTATTCAACTGCACTCCTTGCAGGAACTCTTGCTCAGATAGAGAAACAATTGAAACTCATTCCATTTCCCTTTCCTCTTAGATTTCAGACATTCAACAAGAAATCATTCATACATAGCATAAAAGCAATTGCATGACAGAAATATTAAAAACATTCATGAGCATAACATTCAAAGATGCATACATAGAAAATATATGAACACCATGAGTCTAAATCAAAGCTTTCTTGTATTAATTCAGAACTTCTGTACATGGAGTCTACTACACAACTCTTTTCTTCTCTTCTATGCTCTTCTCAATAATGTTGCTTATGTTACAATACACAATGAGGGTGTCTATATCCCATTTCCCTCTTGCGCTCTAAAACTGAATAATCTAGAATTGAATTCTATCTAATTTACATTAACTACCATAAATGCCTTCTACCTACTAAGGATGATAGAAAATCGCTCAAGGTCCGTTTACATTTTACAAGTGCACTTCTTCTTAATGGATTCATTTAAGATCGCGCAATAACTTCAAGGTGATTTCAAAATTTGTGCTGGTGCTCCTTCCAGCTGTCCGTTGTCTCCGGGCTGGCTCGCTTGATGTTGGCGATGCTCCTGCATCAGAATCCCAAGTTAATTCATGGACTTAGGGGGAAATTTCAAGGTGGTTAAGTATCTTGGAAAGAAAGATTGTGTAGGAGGAAGCACAACTCAGAGTTACTGAACACTCTGAAAGACTCCACTAGGAGGGCATAGAGAAAATATGAGAGTGTAAAAAAGAAACACTATTAGAAGTGTTGGAACCCTTAAGCAAATCCTAGAATTACTGAACATTCCAAGGAAGGAAGGCTTTGCAAGAGTGCATTGACAAAGGAAAGGATATGGCTTAAAATCTTCTGTAAACTAAGGGAGAAGTCGTCGAAGAACACAGTTGAGTGCAAGGAGTGTGCCAAAGATACTGTAAGTTCATCTTACAAGCTTAGGAGGAAGAGCACGAAACTGCCAGGAGGGCACGAGGGAGTTCATATAAGAATAGTGAAATTTGAAGGTTTTCAAGCCGAGCAAAGTCACAGGAATGTCTACGCAAAACTCGGCAAGGAGTGCAATAGAAGTTCAAGAACAACCTAAGTATCGAAAGAGAAATTTGTGCTAAGTGTGCAAAATGGGTTGAGGACTTTCCGAAGTCCTGAAGGCCATGAAATCATCCATCGTCAAAGGAGACAGGTGGCAGAAGATCGAGAGGTTCAGAAGAAAGAACTTTAGAAGGTTTACCTAGAGAAAACAAGGATCTTCGTGAAGTCATGCAGAGCGATTTCAATCCACACCATTGGATCTGGAAGGGCACGTGGCAGAGATCCACGTAGTTCAAAGGAAGAACCCTTCGAGAAAAGTTAAGAGGAGGATACCCGAAGAGTTGAGCGTTGAAGTAATATTGGTTGTCCATTGACAAGACACGTGGAGTTGGGATCGACACTTCACTGATTCAGAAATTAGGAGAAGCAGAGTCGGGAGAAGGAAGGACTCACGAAGTTTGAACTCACGAGTTTATCATAGTAGTTGATCGTAAGGAGAACGTGGACCATAGATTTGTTCCTGGAGAATTCGCCGATTTAGAAATCAGGGAAAAGGAGGTAAGCAGCTCATGAAAGTTTCAAAGCACGGGATCGCAAAGGGAGTTGGCCCACGGTCATAGTATGTGGTCACATTAGGGAGGGATCCTAGCATAGGGAGCTAGCATCTGTTGATGTTAAGAAGGAGAGGGTCTGCGGGTTCCACATAAATTGCACCAAGAAGACAAAGGGCCCATGCCAAGTTAAATTGGTTCCATCAGGAGCTCGATGAACCATTCAATTTGATGACTTGAACGATCCTAGACTGGGAGGTCGCGCAATCCCAAAATTCTGGAGGGAAGGGGTAGGGGTCTGCACCACATAATCCATACCTTCAAGTATCGGTGGTTAGTGGGTAGGTCCTAGTTTCCTTTCTCCATTTTTTCTATATTCCAATTATGGACCACCTATGATTTCATCAAAGTGTTATTCCCAAATTATCTCACTATGATCAATGGCTTGAAGGGAGTGTTTTGAAATATTCTACGAACATAGTACTATTGGGTCAACAGAAAAAGGGTTACTAAAGAGGTAGACCAACATGATCAATATGATGAAATAATTATTTGATATAGGCCTCCCACATGGTCAATGTGATGTAAGGAATCATTTTTTCTTTTTATGTTGGTGGGATTACTACTCTCCTTTGAATATTGTTGCATTGATAAAATTTCCAAATTCCTTTTGGATGCAAAGATGTGGGAATTTAGTCGGTCGACTATAGAGGGTAAGGTTTATAGTTTCGCGAGGAAAAAATAATTACAAGTGCTATATCTCTTTGATATATGAAATTCGTTCCAACAATAGTACTCAACCAAATATTTCACAACACTAACTAGGGAGGATAAAATGTCCGCTCAATTGTACTACCTAATACCTTGGTATTCGAGAGTGATATCCTCAAGTTTTGTTCTTGTTGAGTTGTCCAAATGGTTTGTCAATTAGAAAATGGATAACACCCAATGGAATGTCCCATTTATACCTACTCTCATTTGGGATGGTGTTTGCGACTAGTATGTGGGCCTTGTTGCCACTGAGAATTAAAAGGAAAAAAGGGGAAAATTAATGAACTGTACCTCAAAGAATTGTAATTAACTCTAAATCTAATCTAAAAAAGAAACAAACTAATCTAATCTAACTACTTCTAACATGTCTCGGATAGGAGCAAAGATAATAGATAAATACAATTTAAAATTATATCTTTGACAATAGAGATAGTTCAAGGCATCCAAGAATACGTTAAAACAAAAAAATTGCATATATTTTCACAAATAGTTGCAATATGTAACATCATCCCTGTACTTAGAAGCAATCACAAAACCATAAGGATTCCAGGTACTCAGTATAGAAATAGTTCATATGATCAACAGTAAGAAAAACTTAAATAACAAACACACTAGTGGAGTAGTCCCAACTGCATCTGATAACAATTAATATCACTTCAAAACCCTTTCTACTCTTCATACATCTGGAAATAATAGTATTCTTAGTGTATATATTGGGAAAAAAGATATTTTTTACATTCAACGGTTCTCTTTTATAAGACAAGAGCGACTACTCAGTTCTTGTGACTTTTAATTTCCTTTCTCTTTGTTTTGTCATCATCCACTTAGAATTTCTTTTACATTTTTTTAAAGGAACAGGTAAGTGTTACAAACATAAGTTGAAAAGAATATTGAGTATTTATTTTCATTTTACATGATGTTGATGAGTGATGTTTTTAAAAATATCATTAACTCTTCTTCATTGTTGCTTCTTCTATTCTTTGAAATGTTTCTAGGTGTTTTTGATGTCAGTATGATGATTAATATTATCCCATATTATTCCTCTCTATCTCATCCTACCAATTTTCCCTTATAGGTTCGATTTCATCTCCTATAGCTCTAAATGATACTATCTAAACATTTCATAGTCCATTTTTCATTTAATTTCGGACTCCTTCTGTTTTTTGAATTTTCTCTAAATTTTCACCCTTAATATATTAATAATAGCTATAACATCCTAGTCTACACTCCGCTAGCTTTCCAATGAGCTATCATGGGCCTGATTTCATCTTCGAGATCTCAAGATATGTCTTTCTAAAAATCGCATAGTCAATTTTCCATTAAATTCCCGACCTTATGTTCTTTGCAGGTTTTGGGATTTTATGCCATTGTTTTAGCCTGGAGTCCTATTCCAATGTATTCCTATCCTTTATACCTTTCCAACAAGGTAACCTAGGCCTGATTCTGACTCCTATATCTACATATATTTCTGCTTGAAGTTCGGTTCTCAACAACCCTTGATCCATCCATGGGGGAGTCTGAACCGTCGATATTCAACCTTAAAATCATTATACAACATGCATGAGGTAATTAAGGATTGAATGGCTTATATATTTTTTGTTTCCTTACATGATTTGTGTAAGGACCTAGAGGAGGCATAGGACCTAGGGATCATGTTGTAATTTTGGCTATTTACCATAGTAAAAGTTGGAAAATAATAAAAAATAAATAAAATAGTGTTGGACTCCCAACGACTCCCGCTAAATTTTGTTCAAAATTTAAAGGGCCCCCATTGGAATCTTGGAAAAATCTCTCTTTTTATTTTCTTTTAGGTTTTATCTTGCTTGATTTGAAGAGATTAATTTGATGGTTTCCTTTATTAAATGATTGATTATTCGTTATCGATTCTTCATTTCTCTTTCATGAGATGAAGATTTGATTTTCTGGCTTATCTACGACGTTTGAGTATTTTGGCTTCCTCGTTTTTCCACAATGCTTGCATATTCATTTTTCAACTTCATCTCATGCCTTATTTTGTGAAAATTGGATTAACATTGATGTTTCAATAGTCTTGATAAGTTTTTCGTGTTGGTATTTGAGAACTTTGGCATATCAAAACCATTCAAGTAAAATTCAAATACTAAGATACTTGATTCACGCCTAAAAAGAATTCGTGTTAAAGATTATAAGTGAGCTAATGTAACATCCCTCTCTTGCACACACCAAGAAAACTTATTCTTTGAGGACACTTGCATGCAAGTGATCCGGGTCATTATATTATTGGTTGTTTTGATTATGATTATGAGATATTGTGGATTTGATGATATGTTATTTTGTTGTATTTACATAGACAAGTGTTATTGATTGGGTTCTCCTAAGTGTGCAGGACTCTGGACGTTGAGGATGACGAGGCATTGATGAAATCCCTTGGACTTCGGATCGAGTCAAGGAGTGGATTGTTAGGGTTTAAATGTTGTTGATGTGACATGTGTACATATGATTAAATATTATGATGTTGATTGTTATTGCTGATATGATTCGTTGATGGATGCAGGATCATGATAGCTTGTCGAAAAAACTCATATTTGGAGTAAAGGGGTCATGCATGAAAACCAGAGACATTGAGGAAGAGATGTGGCAGTAGCCCTACCATAGCCTACTGGCACTCCCACCGTGGCTCGAACTATAGGTTAACGATTACATAGTTCGAGAAGACCCATGATGTTGTGAGGCAGACTATGACAGTCACTCACGATGATTCTAAGGGGCATGCAATAAGGCATGGTCATTATTACTTAGACGCCCTTAGTCTCCCACAAGATCACCTGACGGAGTATTGACTCCAGGGGTTTGATGTCTACCAAATTCAGTTAAGAGGCGAGTGACACCCTTGGAGCACGTAGTGCGTCTTGAAGGTCATGTGGTGCAAAGAAAACAAAAAGAGGTGAGTGACACCCTTGGAGCACGTAGAGTGTCTTGAAGGGAACATCACGCAAATAAAATGGAAAGAGGCGAGTGACACCCTTGGAGCACTTAGTGCGTCCTAAAGGAAATGTCGCGATTTTAACTCATAAGTTAATAAACCTAGTTCCTAGAAAACTATGCCTCCTTAGGACCCGGTCGGCCTTAAAATGAATGATGTGATAAGTAAAGTTTTAATAACTAATTTTCCCTTAAGAACTGTCGCCAAGACTAGTGAATTGAAAACCTAGGTCTGAGTAGAACCTTAGAAAAAATATAAAACTAATAATTAGACAGATAACAGGAAGGGGGTAAAGAAAATTCAACCATTATTTATTAAAATGGAAATTTTAATAAATGTTTAATTAATAAAAGGGGTATTTGGTTGTTTTTGTCTAAACTTGCTAATTCTAAACTTAGTTATAAAAAGGGGAAACTTTAAGAAAAAGGGAAACTTAAAGAAAATGGGGAAACCTAAGGAAAAGGGGAAATTTAAAGAAAAGGGGAAACTTAAAGAAAAAGGGGAATGCCTAATTTAGTAAGGAATCTAGACTTTGGAACTTTCTATTTATGAAATCAACTAGGAATTAAGTAAGGCATAAGTCATTTAAGAATTGTAAGGGAATAATGGGACACCAAGGAGCGTTTTTAGGAACTCTTTTAGGTGGGTGAGGGAAATAGAAAAATTTAATTAATTAATAAATTGATTTTCTGGTGCAACTAAGAGATCGGACGACATGTGTACGGGGGAGGTTTTTTGAAATTAATTAAATGAAAAAGGAATTTAATGAGGTTTTTGGGAAACTAATGACTAAGAAAACTCTATAAAAAGAATGATGGAGGAGGAGTATGGACACATCTGGCTTGTGTAACGTTACGCTACCAAATTTTATCTTGACTGAACTTTCTCTTGTGGGAGTTGGGATATCCAACTCGGGTAATGAGTGGTAGCTCGACCTTGCGAAGCGAGCTGTGTGTTAGCATTCTCTGGTATCGAGTGCGTGGCCCTTTTGTAGCTCGGGAGGCTCAGAGGGAAGAAGAGTACCCCTAGCATTGGTTGGGAGGTATCGGTGAGGTCACATCAATTGGAAAGCAGGAGCTGGATGGAGCATGTGTGGGACAATGACTTTGGAGCATTCGCATTTGGCTATGATACGCATGTGTATATTTGTATTGAATGGTAGTTAAATTCCCTATATATGCATCTCTCTAACGTCGAAATCACGTGTGCATCACTGTGTTAAATATTTAGTTAATTCTCTATCCTAGCGATTTATGCTTGTGAAATGTGGTTGAAGGGTAGTTAAAATATGTTCCTGAGCCTTTAGTTAAGGTACTTCTATTGTGTTAAAGTTTATGTTTTATTCAGCATAATACTATCCATAGATTTCATTTTTTTTTCTTTCAGTGAATTTGTCTGGATGACCCCAACGTTTTATGATCAGAGAATTGAAATTCATCACAGCCTTATGCTCACTGTACTTTTGATTTGATTTCCAATGGAGAACCAAAACTCTGAATGCAAAGACTTCTCTGCATTTTTTTTTTATTGTTTTTAATACAAAGAAAAAATGTGTTTTTATCTTCTGTTCCTTTATCCTTTAAGTTATTATTCCATGCCTGAGCAGTCGACCAGCAGATGAATCACCTGTCTTTCACTCCAGTGTTCTAGATTTAGATTCAAATGCCCTTCTTTCCTGTGCATGGATAATAAGTGTAGAATCATTTCTCTGTCCAACAAGGAATTCTCTCCTGGGCGTTTATTCCCTCCTTAGCCTATGCAATTATTGTGATTTATTATCTGCAAACTCGTGCTTCCACACAATGATTTTGGGGATGAATCTCTAGTTCATCAAACGTTTTATTTCTCTGCGATTACTGTTGTTTTTACTCTCTGTAATTCATCTTTTTATTTACCAGCGATTCCAATTTTGTATACTACGAAAATAAGCATTAAAGGCTTTGTGTTTGTTGTATATTCAATCATCCATTTTGTTTTTTTATTTGTGAGTGAATTCATAGTTGTACACCATGAATTTAACCATTAAATGCTCAGTGTGTGTTGTATATTCACTCAGCCATTTTGTTTTTTATTTGCCAATGAATTCATTGTTGTACACCACAAATTTAACCATTAAATGCTCTGTGTGTGTTGTATATTCACTCAGCCATTTAATTTTTTATTTGCCAGCGAATTCATTGTTGTACATCGTAAATTTAACCATTAAATTCTCTCTGTGTGTGGTATATTCAATCAACCATTTCATTTTTTATTTTCTTGTGAATTCATTGTTGTACACCGCTAATTTTACCATTAAATGCTCTCTGTGTGTTGTATATTCACTCAGCCATTTCATTTTTTATTTACCAGTGAATTCATTGTTGTACACCGTGAATTTAACCTTTAAATGATCTATGTGTGTTGTATATTCACTCAGCCATTTCATTTTTATTTGCTAGCAAATTCATTGTTGTGCACCGTGAATTTAACCATTAAATGATCTGTGTGTGTTGTATATTCACTCGACCATTTTTTTTCTTATTTTCCAGCAAATTCATTATTGTATACAACGGAAATAACCAGTAAAATCTCTGCAATTGTTTGTATATTTACTCAACCATGTTTTTTTAAATTTTCCAGCAATTTCATTGCCTTATACAACAAAATTAACCATTGAAATCACCCAGCTCCCTTGTTGCCTTTTTCTCTACGATTGGATACCTAGTGCGTTGCCCCTCTCTCTCTCTCTCACACACACACACACACTTTACTCAGTGTTTGCATGCAACCTCTGCGTGGAATCCAAGAAAAACAAAACCTTTAATATAGTAACTTGGAGTTAGACCATGGAAAACACATGTTTTTATCAATTCAAGAATATTAATTAACTTAATAAGGATGTTGATGTGTAGCTATAGAATTTATATTATTTAATGTAATCCATAATTTGACTAAACAATAACACAATTGGATTCCAGTCAATGGCATTATGCATAGTCAAGCTACATGAAGAGTTGTCTTATTATGAAGCTTGAAGCACTTGATAATTGATGTGTAATTATCTTTCACTTGCATCCTTTACAAACTGGGGAATTATTCTCTGCGCCCTTAGAAAAAAATGACTGACAGATGATTGACTAAGCATTTAGGGTCATTTGCACCCTTGAATAAATTTGAAGCATGCTTGGTTAATATTTTGATTCTCTTGCACATTGAATATTACCGACAAGGAATGATTATGTTAATGATTAATTGCACACACCGATTAATGTTATGCATGGTTACACAAGTGGTTAGATTTATAGCGCACCATGAAATCCAATGTAAAGAATGATTGTGTAAGTTATTTACTGCTTGCGCAATAAACATTTATTGTAAGGAATGATTATTATCGATATTATACTTCTCGCGCGCCCTGGAATAAAAGTGGAATTTGATTTTGAATACACTGTGCCTTGATTATATGATGATTAGGATTGATTGACTTTTCGTCTGCGCCCTAATTTAATTAACAATTATTACTTGTGCTTTTAAATTTGTTAATGTAGGATGGATTAATAACTAGTTTTCTACTGCGCCATTGAAAATTAATGTTTCCTGATTGGATTAGAATTTGGCTACTATTGCACCTTTAATATTATTGAAGTATGGCTGATTTATTAATTGTATTCTCTTGCGCCTTGCGAAATAAAATTGATATCTCTTGTGTCTTGAATTGTTGATGTGTAAACGATGGATTATTTTAATAGAATGCTTGTGTGCAAATCCATAATATGATGTATGAATAGTTGAGGAATTAGACTCCTTGTGTGCACTGAATTATAATGTAATGTATGGTTTTAAATGTTAGTCTTAGTGCAGGAAATGAAAAATTATTATGAAAGATGATTGCATATTGCGAATGCGATTTGCGCCACAAATACAACTGATAAATGATTTTGTGCCTTGGAGTTAATATGGTCTATGATATGTTATGCGAATGATTACTCATGTGCCATGCCTAATTATGGATTAGGATTGATGTATCGATGAAATTGATTATCGTTGATGTTGTGATTAGGCGTTGCCATGATCATGTGTTGATGTTAATTTCTAATTGCAAAAGAAATAAATTACCTTTTGTTCTTCAACTTTTCTTAGGCATAATTAGAGGGATGTTACATATCGTATCAGAGCCGGTTCGACCAACGACTTGGGATCACTACCACTTCCATTGATTTGATAATTGATTATAATTTTGTTAATTAAGTTGACTTTTATTCATGTAGGTAATCATGGTTAGAGGACACCGCAGAGGGAACCGATGGGGTGGTAGGGGAGGAGGTACGAAGCCCCCCGTAGCATCCACACCCGAGGGTTCTAACCCCCAGGGAGACAAACAGGTTGTTGGGCAGGAACATGTAGCTTTGGGTGATGTGGTTGGGCTAATGAGGTCCTTTCAGTGGATGTCTGAGGCATTGATCATTCGTTTGGATAGAGATGAGTCCAGGGTGCCCACACCCCCTAAAGGTCCACCACACACTTCGATCAATACTGGTAGCATTCACCGAGAAATTGAGAAGGTCAAGTTTCCCAAGTTCTTTGGTGCCCCAGACAATGCACCCATTGAGGAATGTTTGGAGAATATGGAGATGTGATTTTCACTTTGTGACTATACCTCCAACATGAAGGTCCACATGGTGGTATTTAAACTGAAGGGGAACATTCTTCTATGGTGGAAGATGCTCATGCCACAATTGAACATGGTCATCGAAGATGTGTCATGCGATTTGTTCGAGGAACAGTTCTGGTAGAGGTATCTATTTGAGGAATTCATTGAGCATAATATCAACGAGTTCAATGCCTTGCAACAGGGTGGCCGTACGATGCCCGCGTATGAGGCCCATTTTATGGAGCTTCTTCGATATGATCTGCACCTGAATACCAAGAAACTTAAGGTCAACAAGGTTCGTGTTTGTCCTTAATGTCAACATTCGTGAAAAGGTTAGGATTCTGATGCCTCAAACCTTCAATGATATTGTCTAGAAGGCCCTCATAGCAAAGGATGAACTTATCAATGGGGGTCAGAGCAGGAATCCAGCGACACTAGAGGGGTAGGTGTTTCCTAGCGCGCAACAACATCAGACACCAGCTATACATTCACCAGGATATCGTGGCTTCCAGAGATAATCCACTTTCACTACACCTCGATGACCAGTGCCTCAACAATGGACTCCTTACCGAGGAACGAAACACTAACAACAATGACGACCGCAAAAATAGTAGTTTAGGCCCATTCAGTAGAGTAGACTAGGGTTCTAGGCCAGTGGGTCATCAACTTCTACTTGGGGTACCAGGAGTACTGGACTGAAGAGAGGGTGTTGGACATGTGGGGAGCCACATTACCGGTGTGATTGCCCAGTGGAGAGGACCAGAGCATATGGACCATCCGGACCCAGTACCATGGGATATTTGGGTAAGGCCCATCGGATTCATGCAATGGTGAATAACCTACAGGAAGAGCACCAGTCGACTGTGCTCGAGACGTCAGGTACCTTCATTGAACAAACCCTTATTATTTTGATATATCCAAGTGCTATCGAGAGTTTTATTTCTGGGGCAGCGCTAAAAAGAATTAAGCTATAGCTAGTCAAACAGAACGAGTTTAGATTTGTAGAAATGGATTCAAGAGCCAAAAGAAAGGTTGGTGGGAAGGTTATGGGCTATAGACTTAACCTGGGAGAGTTTTTCACTAGGGCCAACTTGTAAGTCACAACCTTAGGGTCTTATGACATCATGATCGGTATGGACTTGTTGGAATCGTATGATGCGATACTCGACTGTAAGATGAAATAGTTGAGCTTGGTCGATGAAGAGGGACAGAGACGCGTGATTGTATGTTGGAACCAGGGAGTCTCCCTAAGGTTCATCTCTTCTTTGCAACTATGGAAGAGCATGCACAAGGGATGCAACTTTATGCAATCCTTACGTTAAACGAGAAGGGCGTAGCAGAAGGTCTAGAAAACCTTCTGGTGGTGAGAGAGTTTGTTTACGTCTTCCCTGAGGAGTTACCTAGGATGTCACTGGAGAGGGAGTTGGAATTTACCATCGACCTAAAACCAGGAACTGAACCGATAACAAGAACACCTTATTGAATGTCAATCCCGAAGTTACAAGAGTTGAAAATGAAACTGAAGGAGTTGTTGGACCTAGGACTTATACTTCTAGGTGGGTCACCATGGGGTGCTCTTATTATCTTCATATAGAAGAAGGATGGGTCATGTAGACTCTACATTGACTATCGTCAATTGAACAAGGAAATGATTAAGAATCAATATCCATTGCCAAGGATTGATGATTTTCTTGATTAGATGAAAGGCGCAAAGGTGTTTTCAAAAATCGACTTGATATTAGGGTATCACCGGTTATAGATTGAGGAGGACGACATCCCTAAGACTTCCTTTAACATGAGGTTTGGACATTACGAGTTTACTGTTTTACCTTTTGGATTGACAAACTCCCTTGGGGTATTTATGAGCTTGATGAACGGGGTGTTCCGTGAATACTTGGAAAAGTTTGTCCAAGTATTCATTGACAATATTTTGATATATTATCGGACGATGGAAGAGCATGACGAGAACTTGTGCTTGGTGCTACAATGTCTTTGAGAGAACAAATTGTTTGGGAAACTGTCTAAATGCTTGTTTTACAATCGAAGATTCACTACTTAGGGCATATCATCTCTAACAAAGGTATTGTTGTGGATCCAGCAAAGGTAGAGGCTATTATGGAATGGCCTGTGCCAACAAATGTCCCAGAAGTGCGTAGCTTCATGGGTTTAACAGGATACTATCGATGGTTCGTCGAGGGTTTTTCGAAGATAGAAAATCCGATCATAGAATTGTAGAAGAAGAGAAAGAAGCTTGTTTGGACCAAGAAATGTTCAGAGGAATTTTAGAGGCTCAAAGAGATGTTGATAACAACAACGATACTAAAGGTCCTTGACATGGATGTGAACTTCTTGGTATGCACTGACACATCCAAGGAAGGCTTAGGTAGAGTCTTGATGCAAGACGGTCGAGTGATTGCTTACATCTCGAGAAAGTTCAGAAGGCATGAGGAGAACTATGCAACGCACAATTTGGAGTTGTTAGCCATTGTTTATGCCTTGAGAGTTTGGAGAAACTACCTTATTGGATGGAAATTCGAACTAAAAATGGACCACTGTGGACTACAACACATCTTTATGCATAGCGACTTGAATGCGCGACAACGATGTTGGTCAAAATTGCTTAGTGAGTATGATTTTGAGATTACTTACATAAAAGGAACAATGAGCAAAGTGGCGGATGCGTTGAGTCGGAGACCACGCATCTTTTTAGTGATTACTCTTCAGACGAAACTACGTGAAAATATCCTAACTTTATAGTGCGAAAATGATTGGTACAAAGAGGTCAAGGATTTTATCGGACAAAAACAATGATGGTACGGAAATTTGGGGGATTTACTATGGACAATGACGGATTATTGAGATTTAAAAATTGAATTTACATACCACCCAAAGATGAGTTGAGGAGTTTGATCCTAAACGAGGCTCATAGAAAAGTGTACATGGCTCATCCTGGAGTCACGAAGATGAGGGCAGACATTAAACCCTTATTCTTCTGGAAAGGAATGAAGGTAGACATAGTCAACTACATGGAAATATGTCTAGAATGTCAGCAGGTGAAGGTTGAACATAGACATCCGACATGATTACTACAACTGCATGCTATTCCAGAATCAAAATGGGAGGTCATATCGATGGATTTCATTGTTGGATTGCCACTAATGGAAAGGAGACACGACTCAATTTTTTTGGTAGTCGACACTCTGACGAAGAGTGCTCATTTTACTCCCATGCATACGATGTATCAGGCACCAGACATAGCTAGAGTTTTCATCAGTGATATTGTGAGGCTACATGGCATTCCTAGCAGGATTATATATGATAGAGGATCAATGTTTATAGGACAGTTTTGGACTAGTTTCAAAGAGGCCTTGGGAACCCAACTTAACTTTAGTACCACGTATCACCTGAAGACAGACTGGCATACCAAAAGAACAAACCAAATCTTGGAGGATGTTTTGCGTATGTACATTATGGACCAAAAAAAGTGTTGGGAAGAGTTCTTTCCTTTGGTAGAGTTTGCATACAAGAACAATTATCAAAGCACCATTAATATTAAGCCTTTCGATTTTCTTTGCGGGAGACCGTGTCAGATGCCTTTGAGTTGGGATTGACTAGAGGATAGGGTCCTGGTGGGACCAGAAGCGATCTAAGAAATGGAATATCAAATGAAAAAAATAAGACAAAGGATCAAGGAAGTGCAAGATCGACATAAGAATTATGTCGATGCACATCGTGTCAATCATAGTTATGAAGTTTTAATCGAGTATTCTTGCAGGTGAAACCACATAAGAGTTCGATCAAGTTTGAAAAGGGTGCTAAAATCTCTCCTAGGTTCGTGGAACCTTTCAATATTGTGGAAAAGAAGGGGCCCGTGGCCTATCGACTAGCCTTTCCTGATTCTTTAAGGTGTATGCACGATGTTTTTCATGTATCTGTCATGAGACATTATGTTAGTGATCGTACAAATGTTATTTACATGAGTTCCTTGAAGGTGTTGGATGAGGGTGTGCTCACAACGGAGACAATCTTCATCCTAGACCATCTCATTCGATAGCTACGATGTCGAACAATAGATCAGGTCAAGGTCCAGTGGGACAACTATTGTCCACACTCGACGACCTGCGAGGACGCATATGATATGTGTTAGCAGTTCCCATTTTTGTTTGATAGCTAGACATACAATACTGTGATACACTTTATTTCAACACTTACATACTGTAAAAATTCAGGATGAAGTTTGAAACAAGAGGGGGTGTGTGTAACATCCCGCTCTTGGGCACACTAAGAGAACTTATTCTTTGAGGACACTTGCATGCAAGTGATCTAGGTCATTATACTATTGGTTATTTTGCTTATGATAATGAGATATTTTGGATTTGATGATATTTTATTTTGTTGTATTTACATAGACAGGTGTTATTGAGCGGGTTCTCCTGAGTGTGCAGGACTCTGGACATTGAGGATGTCGAGGCATCGATGAAAACCCTTGGACTTTGGATCGAGTAAGGGAGTCGATTGTTAAGGTTTAAATGTTGTTGATGTGCCATATGTACATATGATTAGATATTATGAGGTTGATTGTTATTATTGATATGATTCGTTGATGGATGCAGGCTGACGATAGCTTGCCGATTAGACTCACATTTGGAGTAAGGGGTCACACACGACAAACAAATACATTGAGGGAAAGGTGTGGCAGCAGCCATGCCATAGCCTACTAGCACTCCCGCCGTGGCTCAAACTGTAGGTTAACGATTACCTAGTTCGAGAAGACCCATGATGCTGTGAGGGAAGACTGTGATAGTCACTCATGATGATTCTAAGGGGAGTGAAATAAGGCAGGGTCCTTATTTCTTAGAGGCTCTTATTGTTCCACAAGATCACTTTACGAAGTATTGACTCTAGGGGTTTGACGTCTACCAAATTCAGTTAAGAGGTAAGTGACACGCTTGAAGCACGCAGTGCGTCTTGAAGGGCACGCCGTGCAAAGAAAATGGAAAGAGGTGAGTGGCACCCTTGGAGCACGTAGTGCGTCCTGAAGGGAACATTGCGATTTTAACTGGTAAGTTAATAAACCTAGTTCCTAGAAAACTATGCCTCCTTAGGACCCGGTCAAACTTAAAATGAATGATGTGATAAGTAAAGTTTTAATAACTAATTTTTCCCTTCAGAACTATCACCAAGCCTAGTGAATTGAAAACCTAGGTCTGATTGGAACCTTAGAACAAAAAAATAAGAAAAAAAACTAATTAGACGTATAACAGGAAGGGGGTAAAGAAAATTCAATCATTATTAATTAAAATGGAAATTTTAATAAAGGTTTAATTAATAAAAGGGGTATTTGGTTTTTTTTGTCTAAACCTACTAATTCTGAACTTAGTTATAAAAAGGGGAAACTTTAAGAAAAATGGAAACTTAAAGAAAAGGGGGAAACCTAAGGAAAAGGGGAAACTTAAAGAAAAGGGGAAACTTAAAGAAAAAGGGGAATGTCTAACTCGGACATCGATGAGCGTTTTTAGGAACACTTTTAGGTGGGTGAGGGAAATAGACAAATTTAATTAATTAATAAATTGATTTTCTGGTGCAACTAGGGGATCGGGCGACATTTTTACGGGGGAGGTTTTTCAAAATTAATTAAATGAAAAAGGAATCTAATGAGGGTTTTGGGAAACTAATGACTAAGAAAACCCTATAAAAAGGATGGAGGAGGAGGAGTATGGACACATCTGTCTTGCATAACGTTACACTGCCAAATTTTATCTTGACTGAATGTTCTCTTGTGGGAGTTGGGATACCCAGCTCGGGTAATGAGTGGTAGCTTGACCTTACAAGGAGAGCTAGGTGCTAGAATTCTTTGGTATTGTGTGCATGGCCCTTTTTCAGCTTCGGGGGCTCAGAGGGAAGAAGAGTACCCATAGTGTTAGCTGGGAGGTACCGGTGAGGTCACATCAGTTGGAAAACAAGAGCTGGATAGAGCACGTGTGGGACAACGATTTCGGAGCATTCACATTTCACTATGGTACACATGTGTATATTTGTATTGAATGGTAGTTAAATTCCCTATATATGCATCTCTCTAACGTTGAAAGCACGCGTGCGTCACTGTGTTAAAAATTTAGTTAATTTTTTGGCTTGGCGAGTTACGCTTGTGAAATTTGGTTGAAGGGTAGTTAAAATATGTTTCTGTGCCTCCAGTTAACGTACTTATATTGTGTTAAAGTTTAATTTTTATTCAGTGTAATGCTATAGAGAGATTTTATTTCATTTTTTATTTAAGTGAATTTGTCTAGATGAGCCCAACGTTTTATGATCATAGAATTCAAAGTTATCCCATCCTTATGCTCACTATACTTTTGATTCGATTTCCAATGGCGAACCCAAACTATGAATGCAATGACTTCTCTCCATTTTTTTTTATTGTTTTTAATACAACGAGAAATTATGTTTTTATCTTCTGTTCCTTTATCCTTTAAGTTATTAGTTCGTTCCTGAGAAGTCGGCCATGAGTCGAATCGACTGTCTTTCACTATGGTTTTAAAGATTTAGATTCAAATGCCTTGCTTTCCTGTGCATGGATAACAAGTGTAGAATCATTTCTCTGCCCAACAAGGAATTCTCTCCTGGGCGTTTATTCCCTCATTAGCCTCTGCGATTATTATGATTTATTCTCTGCAAACTCATGCTTCTACACAATGATTTTGGGGATGACTCTCTAGTTCACCAAACCTTTTATTTTTATGCGATTACTGTTGTTTTTACTCTCTACAATTCATCTTTTTATTTACCAGAGATTCCAATTTTGTATACAAGGAAAATAAGCATTAAAGGCTTTGTGTTTGTTGTATATTCACTCATCCATTTCATTTTTTATTTGCCAATGAATTCATTGTTGTACATCGCAAATTTAACCATTAAATTCTCTGTGTCTGTTGTATATTCACTCAACCATTTTGTTTTTTATTTTTCAATGAATTCATTGTTGTACAACACAAATTTAACCATTAAATGCTTTGTGTGTTCTATATTCACTCAGCCATTTCATTTTTTATTTTCCAGCGAATTCATTGCTGTACACCGTGAATTTAACCATTAAATGCTCTGTGTGTGTTGTATATTCACTCAACCATTTCATTTTTTATTTACCAGAGAATTAGTTGTTGTACATCACGAATTTAACCATTAAATTCTCTGTGTGTGTTGTATATTTACTCAGCCATTTCATTTTTATTTGCCAGCAAATTCATTGTTGTACACCACAAATTTAACCATTAAATGATCTGTGTGTTGTATATTCACTCAACCATTTCATTTCTTATTTTCCAGTGAATTCATTGTTGTATACAACGGAAATAACCAGTAAAATCTTTGCAATTTTTTGTATATTTACTTAGCCATTTCGTTTTTAAAATTTCTAGCGATTTCATTGCCTTATACAACAAAATTAGCCATTAAAATCGCCTAGCACCCTTGTTTCCTTTTTCTCTACGATTGAAGACCCAAGGAACTGCCTCTCTCTCTCTCTCTCTCTCTCTCTCTCTCTCTCTCTTTACTCGGAGTTTTCATGTAACCTCTGCGTGGAATCCAAGAAAAACAAAACCTTTAATATAGTAACCTGGAGTTAGACCATGGAAAACAGATGTTTTTATAAATTCAAGAATATTAATTAACTTAATAGGGATGTTGATATGTAGCTATATAATTTATCTTATTTAATGTAGTCCATAATTTGACTAAACAATAACACAATTGGCTTCCAATCAATTTGCATTAGGCATAGTCAAGCTACATGAAGAGTTGTCTTATTATGAAGCTTGAAACACTTGATAGTTGATGTGTAATTATCTTTCTCTTGCGTCGTTTAAAAACCGAGGGATTATTCTCTGCACCCTTAGAAAAAATTGACTGATAGATGATTGATTAAGCATTTAGGATCGTTTGCACCCTTGAATAAAGTTGAATCATGGTTGGTTAATATTTTGATTCTCTTGCACATTGAATATTACCAACAAGGAATGATTATGTTAATGATTGATTGCGCACACCGATTAATGTTACACATGGTTACACAAGTGGTTAGATTTATAGCACACCATGAAATCCAATCTAAAGAATGACTGTGTTAGTTACTTACTGCTTGCGCAATAAACATTTATTGTAAGGAATGATTATTATTGATATTATACTTCTCGCGATGTGGAATAAAAGTGGAATTTGATGTTGAATACACTGCGCCTTGATTATATGATGATTAGGATTGATTGAATTTTCATCTACGTCCTAATTTAATTAACAATTATTACTTGCGCTTTTAAATTTGTTAATGTAGGATGGATTAATCGCTAGTTTTCTATTGCGCCATTAAATATTGATGTTCCTTGATTGGATTCGAATTTGGTTACTATTGCACCTTTAATATTATTGAAATATGATTGATTTATTAATTGTATTCTCTTGCGCCTTGCAAAATAAAATCGATATCTCTTGCATCTTGAATTGTTGATGTGTAAACAATGTATTAATTGAATTGAATTCTTGCGTGCAGATCAATAATGTGATGTGTGAATAGTTGAGAAATTAGACTCCTTGCGTGGACTGAATTATAATGTAATGTATGGCTTTAGTTGTTAGTCTTCTTGCACAAAATGAAAAATTATTATGATAGATGATTGCATATTGCGAATGATATTTGCACCAAAATTCAACTAATAAATGCTTTAGTACCTTGGATTTAATATGGTCTATGATATGTTATGTGAATGATTACTCGCACGCCATGTCTAATTGTGGATTAGGATTGTTGGATTGATGAAATTGATTATCATTGATGTTGTGATTAGGCGCTACCATGATCCTGTGTTGATGTTAATTTCTAATTGCAAAAAAAAAAAATTACCTTTTGTGCTTCGACTTTTCTTAGGCATAATCAGAAGGACGTTACAACTAACAGTTTTGAAATTGCATTAAGCATTAATTTTTAAAATCCATGGACTTTTTCTTAAAATTATGCATTTTCTTTAAGTTTTTGTTCTTTGGTAAGACAAAAGTAATTCAATCAAGACTTTCTTATATGAACTCATTTCCCGCCTTCAAAGAGTATATGTCAAAATTTGGAGACGAGCATACAAATTTTAATTTAAACAAAATAATTGTTTTTTATCAACTTTTTACTTTTTTTTAAATTACAATGATGTTTTCACTTTTTGCTCGTTAACAAGTTTGACTATTTTAAATAATGGGTTCAATATTTCATCAAATAATATTTTGTTTGGTTTCCCATTTTCACAAAATCATTGGATGAGATTATTTAATTCAAATCTTTCTGTCATTATGATCTCATTTCAAAATTAAAATAAAAGAGTTGTGTATAATTTGTTTTATTTTGTGGAAACTCCAAAAGAACATTTTTCTTCCATGCATCAACTTGAAGTTTCTAGAATTTTAAGATCATATTTGAAAGGAATATATAATCGTGAGCAATTTAGAGACTATAGTTAGTTTTTAGTTTAGTTCAATTTAGTTTTAATTTTATTATTGTATATTTAGTTTTATTTTATTAGTTATTCCTAATTTTCTTTATTTTGAGTAGCTACATAATCATAGATTCCGTAGCCACTCTTAAAATATTTGAGTTTTTAATTTATTTTTATTTGATGGTTTTCAAGTGTTTATTCTTTGACATGGAGTTGGATTGTGGAGTTATTCCTACATCTAAATATATGCAGGATGATTCTAGAAACCTATAGGCCATTACCAACACTCCAGATAGCCTGGGCACAGTGAGAACTGAGTAACAATTTTCGCATGAGATTTATGGCCAAACGATGAATAATATGCAAAAAATAAAACATGGGTTTTGTTCACAACATCCAAAATTAAGTTAAATAGGATGCATTTCTACAAAAAGTGCACGGTTTGGGAGATATCTACAATTCTTCCAAGGGTACATTTTTTGTTGCGGCCATTGCCCAACGATGCCCAAACTAAGAAACCCGTCAACAAAAAGATATGATAACAATATCTTCAAATGGTTCCATGTCAAATAAACCTTGTGTGATCATATATTTATCCAATAATTTATTAAAGACAATCTTTTGTATATTAATAAGTATTTGGAAAAACATTTTTGAGGAAATTGGTTCAAATTCACCCATGATCTTTCTTATATAAATATTAGGGTTGAAGATAGGTATGTGAGAGGAGAAATAACAAAAACATGGTATATTTTATTAAGTATAAATAGTGAAAGTAATTTTTTCTTCGACACTGATCTATAAGTCTATTTTTGAATGTCTATAATACATGGTTTACGATGATCTTTAATGCATATGTTCGCTCTTTTTGCTGAAAATATCATTCCAAATAATATTTTGACTTTGTTTCAGGTCTTGCTTCGAATTTTTCATTACTTATTAATATTTGGATTTGCATTTGAATATTAGTAGTGAAACTCCCATTCATTATTTCAACTTATATCAATTTTTTATTGAAAATGGAAAAAAGCATGTATTAAATGAGTTGATTTTAATTAATTATAGTTTTCATGTGTCTGATTAGTTTCATTACGTGAAATGTATTTCATATATTTAAAATCATATTGATTTCATTCAATCAAGAGTTGATATTGCGATTGTCTCCCTTTTTCATTAATAAAAAAAAATATTGAAATTTATTCGACTTTGTTTCAACAAGCATTTTTAGATTTTGTATTTAATGTTGTCTATCAATGAGATGTTTCTTATCCATAGATAACAAAATTTATATTAGATGTGAAAGATGATTCAATCATTAAATCTAATCCATGCTCCAGGCCAAGATAGTTGTCTATGTTTCTTTAACTATATTTTTGGTGTGATAATATGGTCAATTTTGTTGGAGAAATTTCTAGTTTCGAGTTTAGTGGGAGTTAACTAACTAGTTCTATTTTAGACTTTCTATTTAGACCATCACTATTTTTCATGCATGCATTCATAAGGAAACATAACTTTTTGATTTCTTTTATTAGTTATGGAATTTTATTTCCTATATATGAGTGTATTCCACTCATTCATTGTATCATATTGATCATCATCAATAGATCATTCGATCATCGATTAGCTCATTGGAGTAGTGTGAATATATTTTCTCATTATTCCATATTGAATCTCTCATTCTTTCCTGATAAGATTTGTTTGTACTTTGTTTATCTAGATATCATGTGCAAGTTTCGATGAAACATTGACATGGTATCAGAGCTTAGATACTTGGAGCAAGCCCGATAACCTAGAGAATAAGAAAAATTGATGTTTCAACGAGCATAATCTGTGTAAAATACAGAGGGAGTCATCCCAAAATATTAACTTTATGAGGAAACATCCTTAGCGAGAATTAAATCGACCCATTCTACAAGTGGGTTTTCAATGATTTAGAGAAATTCCTCACTGTTTGTTCAAAAAGGAGGTCGAAAGATTGCCTCCTAAAACTAATACAAATATTTCAATTAAAGTGCCCTTTTTTGCATGGATTTCTCCAAAAATATTAACCTTCTGAGGAAATGACTCGCAAGAGAAGTAAATTGACCCATTTTGCAAGTGTTTTTTCAACCGTTTGGAAACATTACTCATTGTTTTATCACAAATGAAGCAGGAATATCACCTCTTGAAACTAATATGAATTTTCCATTTGATTTTCCCTTTTTGCAGTGATTTCTTAGTTTTTCACTTGCATATTGAGGGTAAATTTTATGGGTTCTCAGACACAGTGGGATAAATGGATACACCACCTATTCTGTATTAAACCATGGTGGTAATACTCACACCATACAATTATTTTTATTGGAATCCCAATGGTGAATTCCAACTCAGAAGGAGAGGACTACACAATTTGAAGATGGGGACAGAAACACAACCTACATCAACAATTGAGAAGAACATATGGGAGAACCAAAAGGATGAGGCCATGTGAATTCTTCTTGAATCAATTTCAGCTTCTTTATGGTTTCATTTTTCCACATGCAAGACTCCAAACATGATCTAGATCACCTTGGAGAGTCTCTTTGGAAATAATATGCTTTATATCTTTGATATTGAGATTGACATATTTTGGTATTGATAAGTCTACACAAGTAGACCAACTTTTTCTAACAATATTGACTAAGATAGGACCATAATATGCTGTCTATGTCTCCACTTTCCATTCTGGTAGATATTTCATGGGAGCAAATTGGAATATTCCTACCATGGATCAATTCATCTATTCACTCACACATGAGCACACAAAAGGCATTCATATGGGCCTAATCAAGGATCCCAAAGCACATGCACTCACCATGCATGATGGAAAATGATCATCCAAACTAAATAGAAAGGAGAAACACAATGAGAAGCATGGACATTCCAAACCATTCAACGATTCTTCAAGTTCCAAAGACTTTAGATTCAAAGAAGAAGAAGAAGAATAAGGGAAATAAGTGAAATTACTATAGTAAAACAAATCATGAATAATCCACATGCATGAATAAGAAAATCGATCTTATGGAACAAGTACTTTAGTATAACAACCTTGGAAATGTCATTCCAGAAGGAGTCAAGAATCAGAAGGAAGAAGATACTACTCCTAAGAAAGGTAATCATTATGCTCTTGTTTCAATTGATTCTTCATCTGATTCATGGATTATATATTCTGACAAATGACATCATATGGAAATAAAATAAGAAGTTTTTACTTCTTTGAGCTCATGCTTAGGACCCCCTATTCTCATGGGGAGTTGATACTTCAGTAGCAGTAGCAGGAGAGGGGAGAGTGGAACTCCACAATGGAAGTTTTGAGAATGTTTTACATGTTCCAAATATATCTATGAATGTACTCTCAGTTTATCAGATCACTTAGAAAGGTAAAAGGGTTGAATTTACATCAGACTTAGTTTATGTACTTAACATGCATGACAATTCCATCATTGCAATTAGTGAGGTGGATCACAAGTCAAGGTTGTATAAATTTACCAAGTTTGCTAATGGTGACTCTTGTTTTCTACCTACACATAAGGAGCGTACTTTTCTTGTAACTCTAGTGCAACATGCATATAGTATTGTGCTTCCAGCGGTTCTAGACATTAGAGATAATTCTATACACTCATATTTTTTACATGGAAATGAATAGGTAGTACAACCAGATAATGAGACAACTTCGAAGCTTCAACAGATGACCAAAGGGGAATAGTACACACTTCATGCAACATGTGTTCTTGCATGGAATCCTTTGGATTCAAGGAGTACTCAATCTCATCATGAGGAGACTTCTCAAGTACTTTCATATTTTGAACCAACAATGCCCCTGCATTGATATATGGTTCAATCTTAAGATCCACATACCTACAGTGAGGCTGTGGGAAATCCATTATGGAAAGAAACCATGCAGGAGGAGTATGAATCACTCTTAGAGAATCGAATGTGGGATCGGGTTTCACTTCCACCAGAAAATAATATTTTCAGGTGCATATGGGTCCACAGGATCAATAGGTACAAGGCTAGACAGGTTTCCAAAGGACTTCATAAGATCCATAAATATTTCTACATATTCATGAAGAATTTCAGTGAGCATAAGTTTCATACTTTGCGGGATCATCTTGCAATGAATAACACAATTGCCTAGAAAATACCTTTTCTTCTTTTGATGCATTTTCTTTTGAGGGGGGTTTTGTTCCCACATGTTTTTCCCTCTTTCCTCATTTTTATTCAGTGTTCAATAGTCGCATTGTACATGAGTACCTAATATGGTCTAGTTTTTGAGATTGATTTTTTAATCTGTAGTGATGTTTAGGGGGAGTGTTGGAGAAATTTCTATTTTCCACACACTAGCTTAGTGGGAGTTAATTGACTAGTTCTATTTTAGGCTTTCTATTTATATCGTCTAAAATAGAACTATGGAAATCTAACTTCTTGAATGTTTTTCTTGATTATGGAATGTTCTTTCCTATATATGAGTGTATTCGACTCATTCATTGTATCATATTCTTCATCATCCATCAATCATTCAATCATTGATAAGCTCATTGGAGTAGTGTGAATATATTTTCTCATTCTTCCATATTGAATCTCTCGTCCTTTCTTGATAATATTTGTTTGTACTTGATTTATCTAGATCTCCTATGCTGGTTTCGATGAAACATTGACAAATTTTAAATGTACATCATTTATTATCAGGTTCGATCAAACTACTTTAGATATTTGAGTCTACCTCTATTTATTTACATTTAAAATTGATTGTTTCTATTTCTATTAGTTTGATTGTAATATGTTTGTTTGCATATTATTTTACTTTTGTAATCCTTTTTGTTTTTCTTCAGATTTAGTTCTAAAATTATTGAAAGTATTTATTTGACAACGTTCTTGAAATCTTGTAACTTTGGTATAAGTTTTATAATTTGTTATTTTTGTATATATATATATATATATATATATATATTAATAATAAATATAAATATTAAAGATTTGTCATTTAGTATGTAGGACCCTTAAAAAACCCTTTCCATATCTTCTTATTTTATAAGGGAGATCCAATCATTGGGTAACAGAGCCATTAAACCCATCAGAGACAACCATTCCAAACAAATCAGGTTATGCTTTAGAGACCTCAGATCGGGTTGTTTCCTCTTAGTTGATGAGTGGTCACTTTATCCCGTGAACAAATCGCGCTAGGAGGGAAAGGTAAAATTAAATGATTGAATGCTTTAGTTTCAATTTATTTGATTTAATCATTTAGCCTTAGCCTTCAATTATTTTGATTTATTATTTATCCTTCTTTGATGACATTAATGTTCTTAAGGGATGGTTGGCTGAAAAAATAACTTACTTGGAGTTAATATTTCCGTTGCTATGGTAATCAATGGCTCCTTCCCAAATCACTGTATGGGAATATGCTTTCAATTTTCCATTAGTTAACATTATTGATAAAACAATTTCTTTCTTTTCAAAACTCCAATTTGATGGTGAAGGAAATATATCTGCAAAGGATCATCTTAACAAGTTTTGGCGTAAATGCATCAAGCATGATATTATAGATTTAAATATTTTATGCATGTTGTTTTCTATCACTTTTAGAGGTCAAATCAAATACTGTTTTGAAACTTTTCCGACCATTTCCATTTCACTTGGTTTCGATTTGTGGATGAATTTTTAGATGCCTTTGAGATTTATGATTACGAAAATTTATGTGAAGAATTCAATGATTTACCAATCAACGATGATTTATATTCAAAAATATTTTCAAAAAAGATCAGGCATGTTCTTTATAAGTTTCGTTTTGACGATATATCTTTTGTATTAAATCTTATTTCAAATGCTTGTTCCCCTTTCATTAGGAAAAATTTAATTACAAATGATAAATTAGATACATATTATAACGTCAATTTGCAAGAACAATTTTTTTTACAAAATGAGATGGATCCTTTATTTATAGAAAAAAATGATTATAAAAGTTCCATCAAACATACAAGAGAGGTAGAACCAATTGAGAATAATTTTACTGACAAGGAAATTATTCTTTCTTACAAACAACTTCATTTTCAATCTCCTACTATTGTAGATATAGTGGAAGAGGGTTTGATTGTAGATCAAGGTGTATTTTTATCTTCTTCTAACTCTTATTCTAATCAATTCTCGAATTCAATTACTGAAGAACATATAAATTATGAAAACAATCTTAAGTGTTCTAATATTTTAATAGAACATATTAGAGATATTGACCCTCAACTTGAAGAAGAAAATGTAAATCTTCATTAAGAAACTATAGCTTATTTACAATGAAGATTAGATACATCTCATGAAGTTGTTCATGAAAGTTTTGACTTATCTATCATACAAAAAACAAATTTAGACGATCATATAATGTTTGAAAGTTTATCACCAAAACATAGTAAAAGTGATGAGATAAGAGAAGAGGAATGTCTTTAAAATATTATCGTTGATTATTATAGCTGAAGAAAACCTTTTCATTTGTTTGTCTCTAATTCATTTACTCTTTATATCGTGACATTTTCTTATATTTTGATGTGCATAACACTTTATATACTTTAACTAATCTTGTGCCATCGCAATTTGATATGTCAAATATTGGTGATGTATTTTTTAAACATAACATTAATGAAGTAGGATTTTATTCTCTTTCACTTCAGTCATTCACAAGCGAAGAGGGTAAATTACAATTATTGTCTATTTGATTGATCTCTGATAAAAAAAAATGTACCAATTCTTGTTGAAATTGAAGATTCTTCTTTACATATTTATTCATTGATTAAATCAAATTTTCATGATTTTACTTCACATTTTGAACCAATTCGTTTTGGGAAGGCTCAAACCAGTGATTTGATTTCTCTAGTGAACCCTCATATGATGTATTTATCATTCTCAAATCTTATTCTTCAAAGTTGTAATTTGCATTCTAAGTTTTATGACAAGATTGTAGATTGGCTTGAGGATTCATATCTTAAAAAATTTCAAGATAATGGTAAGATTATACTTACTTAGTTTCTGAATGAAGATCATAAAGGTAAAGGTAAGTATGATGTGTTTGTTCTGTTTATGAAATACTTCAATTCATCTTACTAATTGGAAATTTCTTCGTCTTTACAGGATTGGAGTTACTTCGATGGTTACATTGGAAATCCGATTTCACTTAGTATTTTGATCTCTGGAGTAGTTTAGAGTACTTTTAGAAGTATATTACCTTTTTTTTGATTTTTTCACTTTTTCCTTTTGGATAATGCAGTTAAGAAGATATGTTGATATCAAACATGAGGCGAGATATCATCATAAGATAGTCAGGGAAGTTAATTCTAAATTTGTTTCTCTCTTTTCTATTCATGCTCAAGTTCATAATTGTTTTGGTTAAAAATTTATTTTCAAAACTCATTATCATGACTTAATTATAAAATTTTTAATGCAATCATTTTCAAACATTATACAAGAATATTTTAAAATAAAGTAAAGAGATAAGGAAATTAATCTTTTAAATTCACATTAATTTCACCTTGACACAAACTTTTATGGATATGGCTTACCACTGCAAATAATTGCACATATTTTAACTAAGTATTTTTCTTGTTCTTTTAGGTTTTCTTTCTGATGTTTGCTCATTTTTAATAATGATCTTGATTAAATCAACATCTCATGCATTTCTAAATGATTTTTTTTATAACTTACCTATATATAAGACTTTTGAATGATCGTTAAAAATAAATTATTCCTTTCTAGTCATGATTTATATTGAGATGTTAAATTGTTCAAGGTTTGTTTTAATCTTGCTTGTACATACGTTTTATTGAATTTTTATTAAATAATTATTTATATTTTCTTTCGTTTTATTGATTTTTTATTAAATAATTATTTATATTTTCTTTCCTTTGAAATTCTTTTTGAAGTTTGAAAGTGTTTGTTAATAAATAATATCATTTGGTTTCATTACTGGACATGTTTTTATCTCTCTTAAAGAGATCTGAAGCTCTACGTTAAGGAACTATTTTAAGCAAATTCTTGTTTTGATGAAATATATTACCATGATATATAGTTACTTTGTTTTGAAATGTCTATTTTTGAACTATCATTAGAAGAATCAAGTAGAAATTTTCCATTATTGTCCAAGAGACAATAATTTTTTAAGAAAGCAACAATAACTAGTTAAAGGATTCTATTTTAAGAGACCGATGGAATTCAATGATTCTAGTAATCATTTAAGCTTTTACTCCATCCTGTGCTCTTAAGGAGTCTTTTAGATTTTCTTCCCTATCTATTAGTATATCTCTCGAGAGATTAACAATAACCATAGCATAATCCTTTGTTTAAAGAAACAAAACCTAAGGAGTTAGATGAAGGACAAGAGGTCTCATCATGAGCCAACCTATCATGATCATGGATTCTTACAGAGTGATATTACCACTATTGCTCGCCAATCGAGGGTAAGAGATTTTAGTCACAAGGTTGAAGGAAAAGAGGTCTCATCAAGAGTTGAATTTTTCACTTCTATGGGTTTTTCGTGAATGACATTGTCATCAGCTGGTTACCAAGACAGGGAAGTGTCTGTCAATTGATTTCCAAGAGGAAAGAAGAAAGTAGAAAAGAATTATTTTTATTAAGAGGATTTTTAAGATATGTATCTATATCTAGTAGATATGATAAAAGCATATGAATGGGTTAAAAGGTATCTCTATCGAGGCTATAGACGCATGTTGGTAGTAGTGGCCATGCCTGTGGTATTGGGGTTGTTCTTATATACTAGTTTCTCATTTGATAACTTGGTTAATATTATAATTGATTCCTGGTAAAGTATGTTGATTAAGGTTGGTTGTCATTGATGTCAACCCTTGAAGAAAGCCTCGCATCACAAAGGTTTGGGTAATGGACCCAAGATTGTTTGATGTAAATATGACTCATTATTGTATTATCATGGTTGATAAGAAGTAAAGATGGATGAACTCCAAAGTGGTCCCCTTATGGTGAAAGCCCTCATGGGAAGACGCTTTGCGGAGTAAGAGAACCCATGCTTAATTATGGAATAATGAGATGAAGGAAAATGAATTTGTCAGGTAAACTATCCTAGATGGATAGTGCTTGTCATTCCATTTCCGGTGGTATGTGTAACTTCACATAACTCCTCACGGTTAGAGATTTATGGCCATGAGAAGTTGGAGACCACAAGTTTGGGTAATGGACCCAAGTTTGTTTGATGGATACGGTATGATTTATGATATATTTTCAGATAATACTATTATATATGGATAACACATGTCATCCCATTTCTGGTGGTATGTGGAACGTCACATAACTCCTCATGGTTTGAGAGTTATGGCCTTACGAAGTTGGAGGACCCTCATATGTCATCTAGAAGCCCCAAAAGGTCAAAGTAGTCAAAGTGGTTTAAGAGATTTTAAAAGGTAAATAATAAAGTGAAGTAATGAGTGTATTATA
>JASDQU010100533.1:131351-141527 GCA_032191745.1 Picea mariana
ATTCATGTAAAAGTCAAATACTAAGATACTTGATTCACGCTTGGAAATAATGCATGCTAAAGAGTAGAAGTGAGCTAACAATTTTGAAATTGCATTAAGCATTAATTTTTACAAGCCATGAACTTTTGCTTAAAATTATGCATTTTCTATAAGTTTTGTTCTTTGGCAAGACAAAAGTAATTCAATCAAGACTTTTTTATATGAACTCATTCCCCGCCTTAAAAGAGTATATGTCAAAATTTTGAGACGAGCATACAAATCTTAATTTAAATGAAAGCATTAATTTTTACCAACTTATTACCTTTGTTTAAATTATAATGATTTCACTTTCTGCTCATTAACAAGTTTGACTATTTTGAATAATGGGTTCAATATTTCATCAAATAATATTTTCGTTGGTTTCACATTTAAACAAAATCATTGGATGGACTTAATTAATTAAATTCTTTTTGTCATTATCATCTCATTTCAAAAATAAAATAAAAGAGTTATGTATCATTTGTTTGATTTTGTGGAAACTCCAAAATAACATTTTTCTACCATGCATCAACTTGAAGTTTCTAGAATTTTAAGATCATATTTGAAAGGAATATATAACCATGAGCAGTTTAGAGACTATATTTAGTTTTTATTTTAGTTCAATTTAGTTATGATTTTATTGTTTTTAATTTAATTTAATTTAATTAGTTATTTGTGATTTTCTTTATTTTGAGTAGCTACAGAATCATAGACTTTGTAGCCACTCTTAAAATATTTGAGTTTATTTATTTATTTTGATTTGATGGTTTTCAGGTGTTGCTTCTTTGACAAAGATATGGATTGTGACATGATTCCTGCATCTAAATACATGCAGGATGATTCTAGAAACCTACAAGCCATTACCAATAGTCAAGACAACTTGGGCGCTATCAAAATTGAGTAACATTTTTCGCATGTAATTTCTGGCCAAACAAAGAAGAATCTACAAAAAATAAAACATGGGTTTTGTTCAGAACATCCCTATTGACGCAACTCATGAGAATTTTCTCCAAAACGTGCACGGATTGGGAGAGATATGTAGTTCTTTCAAGGGTAAGTTTTTGGTTGCGGCCATTGGCCAATGACGCCCAAACTGAGCAACTGGTTAGCAAATGGATCAAATCAAGCTATCTTTAGATGGTTCCATGCCAAATAAACCCGTGTGATCAAGTCTTTATCCAATAATGTATTAAAGACAATCTTATGTAGATTAATGAGGATTTGACAAACCATTTTTGGGGAAATTGGTTCAAATTCGTCCCTGATCTTTCTTGTATAAATATTAGGGTTGAAGATAGGTATGTGGGGGGTGAAATAGTGAAGACATGGTAGATTTTATTCAATGGAAACAATGAAAGTATTTTTTTCTTCAAGAGTGATTTGTAAGTCTGTTTTTGAATGTCTATAATACATGGTTTATAGTAATCTTTAATCTACATGTTCATTGTTTTTCTCAAACTCTCTTTCCAAATAAGATTTTGAGTTTGTTTCAAGTCTTGCTTCGAATGTTGCAATACTTATTAATCTTTGGATTTGTATTTGAAGATTAGTAGTGAAATTCCCATTGATAATTTTTCGACTTATATCAATTTTTGATTGAAAATGGAAAAAGGCATGTGTTAACTGAGTTGATTTTAATTAATCATAGTTTTCATATGTTTGATTAGTTTCATTACGTGAAATGTCTTTCATCTATTGAAACTCATATTAATTTCGTTCAATCAAGAATTGCTATTGTGATTGTTTTCCTTTCACATTTAAAAAAATAAATTGTTCGACTTTGTTTCAACAAACTTCTTTAAATTTTGCATTTAATGTTGTCTATCAATGAGATGTTTCTTGTCTGTAGATAACAAAAGTTATATCGAATGTGAAAGACGATTCAATCATTAAATTTAATCCATTCTCATGGTGAGGATAGTTGTGGGTGTTTCTTTGGCTATATTTTTGGTGTGATATTATTGTCAATTTTAAATGTACATAATTTATTATAAGGTTCGACCAAACTACTTCAACGATTTCAGTCTGCCTCTATTTATTTACATTTAAAATTGTTTATTTCTATTTCTCTTGGTTTGATTGTAATATGTTTGTTTGTAGATTAGTTTACTTTTTCAATCCTTTTTTTTCGCTTCAAATTTAGTTCTAAAAGTCTTGAAAATCTTTATTTGACAAGGTTCTCGAGATCTTGTAACTTTTCTATAAGTTGTACAATTTGTAAATTTTTGTATACAATTTGTTTTAATAATTATTGTAAATATTAGGGATTTGTTAGTTAGTACATAGGACCCTTAGGAAAACCTTTCTATATCTCCTTCTTTTATAGGGGAGATCCCCTCATTGGCTAACGAAGCCATTAAACCCGTCAAGGACAATCATTCCAAATGGATTGGGTTCTTCTTTAAGGACCTCGGACTGGGTTGTTTCCTCTTAGTTGATGAGTGTTCATTCATGTCCATTAACAAATGATGCTAGAAGGAGGGCAAGGTAAAATTAAATGATTGAATGCTTTAGTTTCAACTTATTTGATTTAATCATTTAACATTAATGTGTAATTATTTTGATTTATTATTTATCCTTCTTTGATGACATTAACATGCGTAAGGGCTGGTTGGATGACAAACAAACCTACTTGGAGTTAATATTTCCATTGCTATAATAATCGATGGCTCCTGCCCAAATCAAAGTATGGGAATCTGATTTCAATTTTCCATTAGTTAACATTCCTGATAAGACAATTTCTCTCTTGTCAAACCTCCAATTTGATGGTGAAGGAAATATATCTGCAAAGGATCATCTTAACAAGTTTTGGTGTAAATGTATCAAGCATGATGTTACATATTTAAATATTTTATGCAGGTTGTTTTCTTTCACTTTCAGAGGTCGAATCAAATACTGGTTTGAAACTTTTTTGACCAATTCCATTTTCACTAGGTTTCAATTTGTGGATGAATTTTTAGATGCCTTTGAGATTTATGATTACGAAAATTTATGTGAAGAATTAAAGGATTTATTAATCAACGATGATTTATCTTCAGAAATCTTTTCAACAAAGATCAAGCATGTTCTTTATAAGTTTCATCTTGACGGTATATCTTTTGTATTAGATCTTATTTCAAATGCTTGTGCCCCTTTCATTCAACAAGATTTAATTACAAATGAAAAATTAGATACATATTATAACGTGAATTTGCAAGATCGATTTTGTTCACAAAATGAGATGGATACTTTATTTATGTAAATTTTTTATTCTAAAAGTTCCATCGAACAAA
The DNA here is from genome assembly GCA_032191745.1 of Picea mariana. NCBI lineage: Eukaryota > Viridiplantae > Streptophyta > Pinopsida > Pinales > Pinaceae > Picea > Picea mariana. Next base: position 134,642 of record JASDQU010100533.1, read on the forward strand.
CAGGAGGGGTAGAACTGATTAAGAATGATTTTACTGACAAGGAAATTAGTCTTTCTTACAAACAACTTCATTTTCAATCTCCTACTATTGTAGATATAGTGGAAGAGGGTTTGATTGTAGATCAAGGTGTATTTTTATCTTCCTATAACTCTTATTCTAATCAGTTCTCGAATTCAATTGCCGAAGAACACGTAAATGATGAAAATAATCTTAAGTGTTCTAATATTTTAATAGAACATATTAGAGATATTGACCCTCAACTTGAAGAAGAAAATATAAATCTTCATCGACAAACTATACCTTATTTACAAGGAAGATTAGGTACATGTCACGAAGTTGTTCATAAAAGTTTTGACTTGTCGATCATACAAAAAACAATTTTAGATGATCATATAATGTTTGAAAGTTTATCACCAAATCATTAAGTCTTAGTATACCACCTTTATTTATTTTACATACAAGGATATAATTGTTATCCTAAGTGTGTTTCTAGATTCCTATATTGTCTCCTCCTACCTTATCTTCTGATGAGGTGTTGATGTGAGAACAATTGAGGTGGTTTCATTATTGTATTATATATTTGTATTATTAAGATGAATACATTGAGAATTATGGCTTGAGGCCTTTTCTGCCCATATTCTTGTCCTAATATTCTTATGCTCAATTTCTTCAATTGGTATCAGAGCTATCATAGTTTTGAAGGGCCTGATAGCTTCTCCATGATAGTGTTTCATGGAAGCTTCGATAGCTTCATGAAAGGTTGGAAGGTGAGAACTTCAAGTTTTATGATGTAATGAAAAAGCCAGGCAAACCCATACGGAGCTACACCTAGATGGCATGCTATAGAAAAATGTCTTGATCGTTGATGATAATAATAATAATAATAATAATCTATTTTTAAGGTCATGGCCAAGCCAACACACCAAATTGGTGTATGAGACCCCCTTGTTTGTGGGACAAGGGACCCCCCTCCGCCTAACGATTTCAACCCCCCTCTGGATTTGAACCTGTGACCTCTTAAGAGGAGGATGCCCAGATCACCAAGCTATCTCTTAGTCTTCTGATTCATTTCTATTGGTGAATCTAAGTCTGCGCTCCAATATTCCACACCATTGTTCTATAAGCAATGGCTACTAAAATAAAGGAGGCACGGATCTAAAAGTCGATACACAACGTCCAAGATTCAAACCCGCGTGGTGAATATAGCTCAAATCCAGTCGTATAAATAATATTGTTCGTTCTGTTCTAGGTCAGTGAATTCTTGATCCTCAATCCTTTATTGTGCCTGCTGGTATGAGATCAATGGTGATTGGTATGTTAGTAGTTTGCAGTTTTTAATTAAAGAAAAGAACTGCAATTTTTTCTGCTCTCTGCAAACTCGTTGATCTATTATTATCTTCAAAGTTTTTTGAATTGGTACAACCTCTTTGTTTTTGGTATATATCGTCCAAATACCTGAGTTTAAGGTCAAATTCTGCTCATATTCCTGTGTTTACATCTAGTTCTACATTTTTTCAATTGGTCGTAGTCAGTCACCTCCCATTTTTTAATAGTCTCAAAATGAATAGATTCTTAATATTATATTTGTGCTTGGATCCAACATCTGACGTCCATCTAGACCAATCTGGCAAAGCCCAAGGTAATCTGAGAACAATGCATTTATAAATTGTGTGTATTGGTGTCCTTATAACTGAAGCTTCTGAATTGATGGGGTACTTTATTTTTAATCTTTTTGGGCTTCAATTTGATTATGATATCTGATCGAATTCTGGTTGGGATACAATCAACGAYGATGCAAAGGAAGTAATCTATGAAATGATCTGYCCACTTCTGATTCATCTGCTCTCTTTAATTGGCAGTGATTCATCTAACTGAGCAATTAAATGTCTTGTGTGTCCCCAAAATTCATCTTTGAAGAGCGATCCCAACGATCCAATGTTTTTCATGTGCAGCGATTCCAACGATCAACACTAGGATCTCRTCTGTTTTGTAACCCCTACACTGGTATTGAAATCTTAACTAGAGCAGTGTACCATTCCATTGGATCAATGAAACAATTGAAAGGAGAAACGTATTCCAACGAGGTCGCAACAATTCAGATCTGATTTTGCGCTAGGGTTTGGTTGATTATTCTTTGTTGATGCTTCTGTAGAATGAAAAGCTTGCCAAAATCCCCACGTGTTGATATCTTCAACAATTTTCCACACAGAAATATGCCATCCATCTAGCATCCCAGGCAATCTAATATCCCATGCGATTCTTTTGTGGGATTCAACCAGAATTCTGTTCAAGAACAAAATTCCATATATTGCATACAGGTGGTCACAGTTTGCAACGTAGGAGTTTTCAGTGGTTACTCTATTAATTCGCCACGGTTACTTTATTAATTCCCCACGGTGTCAAGTTTCAACGTTTTGTTTGGAATAAATTTTGTTTAAAAGAGGAATAGCATAAAAAGACAAAACACACACTTTTAAAATATTATATTCATTTTTTTATGCTAAAACTCATGAGTACGTTCCATGTTTTCAAGTATAAACAAAAGAAGAGGGAGCTATTTTGAAATTGGGAATTATAAAAGGCATTGGGTGACTTTTGAAAACATATAATGAGAAAAGGATCTTTTGAAATGGTGTGAAGAGGGGAAGAGACAAATATTGTATTTTTATTTCTTCAAGTGCTTATGACGAAATAAAGTGGGCTAACTGTAGTGGGGCACTTATGTTGATTGGAACACCATTATGTGGATATCACACAATATGCCTATTAGTAATGATTTTGGATAATTTGACATTTTTAATGTCTTGTTATTAGCCATAAAAAAAAAACTTGAGTAAAGGAAGAAAAATGTTTTTCAAAAATATCTATTTCTATTTCTTTATTCAAAAGGAAATATCATTGTAATCTTGCAAAATTAATAAGAAGATTTATTTTATTGTGGTTGGTGTCCTAGATCCACCTGAAATTGAATAAGGGGATCATAGGTACACTTGTACTTGTGTGTGATGGTAATATTTTCATGGAGCATTATGATTTATGTGTAGTCTTGACATAATTATTAATCATTTAATACAACACACATCAAGTTAAGGAAATTCAAGCACTCAGTTAATGAAATTCAAGCACAATGGAGCGCAAGTAATCAAGAAGCAACGAAGATATTAAATTAGCAATCATATCAACATTACACACATCAAGCTCATAATAAAGGTCTCAAAGCATCATCAAATTTGAATATCAACTCATTTTTGAAATCAACATTTATTGTAAACTTGCAAATAGTATTTATTTGTGAGTAATCAAGATCAACTATAATTATTTTGTAAGTGTTTAATCAAATCAAGTTGAATTTCTTTGTAATTGGGTGCATTCTCGGTTGAGCCCAACACCCAAGATTCGTTGTAATTTTTGAGTCGAAATTGACAAGGTTGAGTAGTTTAACTCAAATCATTGTAAACATCACAAGTTTGGATGCATTTTCGGTGGTAACCGACATCCTCAACTTCTTGGAAGCAAGTTCAAGTGAGCGTGAAAGTTCAAGCAAGCGTGTTCAAATGGAGCGAAGTCGTGAATTATTAGAGTTACTGAACACTCTAATAAACATTGTTGAAGATAATACAACCATACTTCACAAAGAAACACTTCAATCAGTGCTAACTTGTTTGCAAGTGACGCAAGCTAAAGTTATACTTCTTCAAGAACAATCCCATCTATTGAATGATAAGTTGATAGAACTCAAAAGTCAACAACCAATGAAGTTTTCTGAACTAGTTTTTGTTCAGAACAACTCTCTCTATGATGATAATGATAATGATGATAATGATGATCAACAATCAGTGAAGGATAACATCAACAAGCCAACTTCAAAAGTAACTTCTAATGAAGATGAATTGCAAGCAGAAGATGCCAAAGCACAAAGTGATACAACAAGTATAAGTGAAAGTAAATGTGAAGCATGCCATCAAGTACAACATGATCTTTCCAAGCCCATCATTAGACCTTGGGAAGAACTACACTTCAATAGAAATCCACATGGATTAGGATATGAAAATCAAAACAATTTTCATATTCCAAATTACTTCAAACCAATTTTGTTTGTCAGTGTTGGATTCCTTCAAGAAAATTCAACTTCACCTGTTCAAGTTCAACATCATAATGATAAGTGCCAACATTGTAATCGAGTTGGTCACATGGAGAATCAATGTTTTGATCTCCATCCTTGTCAGAATTGTGGCAAGTCAAATCATGCATCAGATAAATGTTCCAAGAGGAACAAACCTGTAAGATTGAAGATTCACTATGAGTGGATTGATCCTTGGAAATGTTCATCAACAACCAAGTGATTATATAAGTCTTACCGAAGAATTCAATCTTGAGTAAATACCAACCTTGTAGAACATAAAATTTATGTACCTCACACAAGTGGTCCCCTTATGGCGTAGCTTTTGAGCATGGCCCTCACGGGATGAGATAGCATGTGTTTTTTTTTCTGCATGCCCACTTTGTGTTGTACTCAAATGGAACAAGTATGGTACTCTCTTGAGAGTATAAGGGGGGAGTACAATGATGTAACTCTCATGCACCTTAAGGGGGGGAGTTCATAATTCCAATGATGATGGTTCATGCAACCACTTGTGGTCTCTCCTTTCAGTTGACAAAGGGGGGAATTGATGATGGAATTGATGATATTGAAGATGGTTATCAGACATAAAGTTTCGACAACAACAAACATCAAGTATGCCATATGGGCATGAAATTTTCCAAATGGGCAACTGCAGTCTGTAGATGACAGGCTTTGGCAGAATGATGGTTCTATAGTGAATCATACACAGGGATGCTGATTTTGAGAGCAATGATGTGGACATTTGGTTCACCTAGATGGTCATTGGACCTAGCAGAGGACAAATGGATCCTACTGCATTGCAGCTTGGCATTGATTGAGTTATCAGGCATTTTCAGGGATGTGGTAGACTTGCAGTTGATTCACTTCTCTTTGTTCGCTCTCATCATATTGGAGTTCACATCAATGAACAAAATTGTTGGCATTCTAGCTCACATGATTACATAGTGAGGTTTTCCAGATTTCTTAGCATCCAGATTTGGCAGTTTTTCAGGTAGTTCTTCATTGTGGCTCAGCTGAGGAGTTTCAACATGAAGACATGGAGATATACCAACTTATGCACCTGCTTTGTTGGTATTGTTGTTTGGACTTATGATTGAGGGGGGGATGTTAGCCTCTTTCTCATATACAATCATTAAGTCTTAGTATACCACCTTTATTTATTTTACATACTAGGATATAGTTGTTATCCTAAGTGTGTTTCTAGATTCCTATATTGTCTCCTCCTACCTTATCTTCTAATGAGGTGTCGATGTGAGAACAATTGCAGTGGTTTCATTATTGTATTATATATTTGTATTATTAAGATGAATACATTGAGAATTATGGCTTGAGGCCTTTTCTGCCAATCTTCTTGTCCTAATATTCTTATGCTCAATTTCTTCATAAGAGAAGATGAATGTCTTGAAAATATTATCGTTGATTATTATAGTTCAAGAGAACCTTTTCATTTGCTTGTCTCTAATTCATTTTACTCAGTATATCCTGATCTTTTCTTAGATTTTGATGTGTATAGCACTTTATATACTTTATGTGATATTGTGCCATCACAATTTGATATGTCAAATATTGGTGATGTGACTTTTAAACATAACATTAATGAAGTAGGATTTGATGCTCTTTCACTTCAATCATTCACAAGGGAAAATGGTATGTTACAAGATGTTTCTATTCGATTGATTTTAGATAAAGACAATGCACCCATTCTTGTTGAATTTGAAGATTCTACATTTCATATTTATTCATTGATTAAATCAAATTTCCACGATTTTACTTCACATTTTGAACCAATTCATTTTAGGAAGGCTCAAACTAGTAATTTGATTTCTCTATTGAATCCTCATATGACGTATTTTTCATTCACAAATCTTATTCATCAAAGTTATAATTTGCATTCTTAGTTTTATGACATGATTGCAAATTGGCTTGAGGATTCATATCTTGAAAATTTTCGAGAGAATGGTAAGGTTGTACTTACTTTGTTTCTAAATGAAGATCATAAAGGTAACGATAAGTATGACATGTTTATTTTTATTTTTGAAATACTTCAATTCATTTTACGAATTGGAAATTTCTTTGTCTTTACATGATTGGAGTTACTTCAATGGTTACATTGGAAATCTGATTTCACTTAGTATTTTGATCTTTGGATTAGTTTAGAGTAGGTTTAGAAGTAGATTGCCTTTTGTTTGCTTTTCACTTTTTCTTTTTGAATAATGCAGTTATGAAGACACATTGATATTAAACGCGAGGCAAGCTATCATAAAAAGATAGTTAGGGAAGTTAATTCCAAATTCTTTTCTCTCTTTGTTATTCATGCACTTGTTCATAATTGTTTTGGTTAAGCATTTTTTTTCAAAACTGATTATCGTGACTTAATTATGAAATGTTTAATGCAATCATTTTCAAACATTATACAAGAATATTTTAAAAGAGAGTAAAGAGATAAGGATTTTTCTTGTTCTTTTAGGTTTTCTTTCTGATGCTTGCTTATTTTTAATAATGAGCTTGATTAAATTGACATCTCATGCATTTTTTAATATAATTTTTCTATATGTCACTATCTTAAGGAAATAATTTACTTATATGCAGAACATTTGAGCTATTTAATTTAAATTTATTATAATTTAGTTCTTCCTTTTGATTTATGATTATGTTTCATACTAAGATGCTAGTTTGTTCAATGTTTATTTTGTTTCTTCTTGTACATATGTTTTATTTATTTTTGGATGAAATTAATATTTATATTTTCTTGCTTTTGACAAT
>JASDQU010100533.1:150734-188425 GCA_032191745.1 Picea mariana
CCGCCAGCATAAAAAAAAAAAAGAAAAAAAAAAAAAGAATGTGATCGGCACAAAATGGGTTTTCAGGAATAAATTGAATGAAGATGGACAATTTACAAGGAACAAAGCTAGATGGATATGTAAAGGATATGCACAGATTGAAGGAATCGACTTTGAGGAGACATTTGCCCGAGTTGCCAGAATGGAAGCAATCTGTTTACTTTTAGCTTACGCATGCTCCAAAAATGTTAAAGTATATCAGATGTACGTAAAATCATCTTTTCTGAATTAGGAACTTGAAGAAGAATTCTACATTGAACAACCAGAAGGATTTCAGTTGTCAGAGAACACAAATTATGTATGTAAATTAAATAAGGCCTTGTATGGCCTAAAACAGGCTCCTAGAGCATGGTACTCCAGACTGGATAAGTACCTGCAGTAGGCAGGGTTCATAAAAGGAAGTGCAGACAACAACCTCTACATCAAGGAAATTCAATGTAATATTTTATTAATTGAAGTTTATGTTGATGATATTATTTTTGGTAGTGATGATGACAGCTTAAGTCAGAAATTTTCAAAAGATATGCAGAATGAATTTGAAATGTCGTTACTTTGAGTACTATCCTTCTTTCTGGGACTTCAAATATGTCAAAGCAACCAATGAATTTTTATTTCTCAAACCAAGTATATCAGAGAAATGCTAAAGAGGTTCGAAATGGAAGATTGCAAACCAGTTGTAAGTTGAGAAAAGATGATGATTCAAATTCTATAGATTAGAGGCAATATAGGTCAATGATTGGAAGCCTACTATATGTGACAGCATCTAGACCATATGTAATGCAAGTAGCTGGACAGGTGGCACGATTTCAAGCAGCACCAAAAGAATCACATGTATTAGCACTAATGAGGATTTTTAGATATCTCAAAGGAACAAAAGAGTTTGGAATATGGTATCCAAAAGGAAAAGATCTATCACTTATTGCCTACACAGATGCAGATTGGGTAGGTTATATTGATGACTGATGAAGCACCAATGGAACAACGTTCTACTTAGGTGAGTGTTTGGTATCATGGCTAAGAAAGAAATAATCATCAACATCTCTATCTACAGCCAAGGCAGAGTATATTGCAACAACAACAGGTTGTACACAGGTTCGTTGGATGAAACAAACTTTGACAGATATACAGGTTGAGTATGATGAGCCCATTCCAATATATTGTGATAATACAAGTGCCATCAGTATCTCAAAAAACCCAGTGATGAACTCCAAGATGAAACACATTCCAATCAAGTATCACTTTCTATGGGAACAGGTTGTAGAAAATAACATCAGAGTTGAGTATGTGGGCACAAAAGAACATGTGGCATACATATTTACAAAACCACTTCCACGGGAAGCCTTTGAATATCTTCACCAAAGACTTGGAGTTATTTCTATTCCAAAATTTATGATTTTTGAATGACTATCTTATATGTATTAGATGTACACAAGGAAGCACCATAAGAGGACAATTCAGTCTGGGGGAGTAGCCATAGATGGAAAAATACCTTTGTCATTGATGACAAAGCGGGATAGATTTATTAGATGCAAAGGACAGAGGCATGGTTCCAGGGGGAGCAGATTTATCATATGCAGAGGATAGAGGAAAATTTATCAGATATAGAGGACAGAGGCATGGTTCCAAGGGGAGCATGAGTGATATGATTTCAATATTGCATCAGAGTGTTTCCATCAATGCTAAAGGGGGAGATTGTTGATTAAGGTTGGTTGTCATTGATGTAAACCCTTGAAGAAATCCCCGCAACACAAAGGTTTGGGTAATGGACCCAAGATTGTTTGATGTAAAGATGACTCATTATTGTCTTATCATGGTTGATAAGAAGTAAAGATGGATGAAATCCAAAGTGGCCCCCTTATGGTGAAAGCCCTTACGGGAAGACGCTTTGCGGAGTAAGAGAACCCATGCTTAATTGTGGAACAATGAGATGAAAAACAATGAATTTTTCAGGTAAACTATCTTATATGGATATTTCTTTTCATTCTATTTCTGGTGGTATGTGGAACATCACATAACTCCTCACGGTTAGAGAGTTATGGCCATGAGAAGTTAGAGACCACAGGTTTGGGTAATGGACCCAAGTTTGTTTGATGGATAACGGTATGATTTATGATATATTTTTAGATAATACTATTATATATAGATAGTACATGTCATTCAATTTATGGTGTTATGTGGAATGTCACATAACTCCTCATGGTTTGAGAGTTATGGCCTTACGAAGTTGGAGGACCATCATATGTCATCTAGAAGCCCCAAAAGGTCAAAGTAGTCACAGTGGTTTAAGAGATTTTAAAAGGTAAATAATAAAGTGAAGTAATGAGTGTATTATAATTCAAAGTGAACAAATAAATTATTTCAATAATAAATTTAATGGAGAAATTAGAAGTGGGTTAACCCTAAAATAAAGAAAGTGGGGCCAAGTGACCTAGAAGATGTTTTTAAGGAAGCTACTTGGAGAGTATAAATAAGAGGCAAGGCTATCTCATTTTAATCACACTTGATAATATTGAATATCTATAGGTGTTTGAGCTAACCAAGTATATATAAGATGAAATTATGAGGGAAGGTGAAGAAAAGAAGGTTGAAATGAAAGGAAGGATAAATTCTTTTGATCGTGTTTTCTAAGGTATGTTATTTACAGGTCATCTAACCATTTTCGCTATAACTCTTTTTCTATAATGATTCAGACCACAAAATTGCTATTCCATTGCGAAAACATATCCAAGTATCTATGGTAAAAAATCATCTTTTGGGTCATTGTATTTTTGGAGTTACACTCTGTGGAAAATAGGGTTTGTGGCTAGTTCTAAAACTAGTCAAAAACAAGTGTTTCGGGTAAAAACATCATAACTTCTTCATAACAGATCCAAATTCAGTGAAACAAAATGTGTTGGTTAGGGTACAGTATTTAGAATGCAGTGTCATAGTTTCATAACAATTCAAAAAATATTCCATGCGGGGCACACTCTACAAGGTCTCTCTCTAGAATAAGCCAGAATTCAACAAGGTATGCCATTTTTGCTATAACTCCTTTTACGAGAGGTTCCAAGTAGTGAAAACTGAAGGAATTGTATAAAACACATTGAAGAATATTGTGTATCAGTTTCAGATATTTATACATTACAGGTACAAATTTATGATTACTTCAAGTTAGGGTTGTTGACTAATCCAAAACTAGCCATGTGAGACTAAATCAAAGTTTGATGAAAATGTTAGTCTTTTGTTGTTGAAGTTAAGGAAGGTTTGAAGGAATGTGATCATATACACCAGGTCTATTACAGAGATACAAATCATATTTGGATGATGAAATTGATGAGGGCTTTTGGTTGAGGTACATGTTGAGTACCTGTTTGAGACAAGTAGTTGATGAGTTGGCACATACATGAGGTGTATAGTTGATGATGTTGGTACATATTGATGATTCATAGTTGATGAGTAGTTGACACATGATTGGTACATACTTGGTACATGGTTGGATGCACTTGTTTATGGTACAAGTTGATTATAGGTTATTTGGTACAGGTTGGTGCATGGTTGATGCACTTGTTTATGGTACATATTGATTACAGGTTGAGGTACAGGTTGATGCATGGTTCAGATTTATTGGTACATGTTTACAACGGTATATATCATAGTGACTGGTTTACAATGGTTCCATCATTCTACTTCTACTTCAGGGTGGCAGGATGGGGCAAGGAAAAACGGTTGTAGCCACCTTCCGGTTGTAGCCGGAGAACATAGGGGGTTGTAGCCTCCTTCTGGTTGTAGCCAGAGAATTGGGGATTTGGAGATTCCCTCAGGTTGTAGCCTGATAAAATAGGGGGTTGGAGCCTTCTTCTTGTTGCAGTTGGAAAACAAAGGAAGTTGGTGCTTCCAATGAATGCAATTCTTCAAGACATATAAGAAAAAACATTCTGTAATTTTCTCTCGATTTGGGTTTCCACGTAAAACACTGGTGTTCTATGTATGTGTATGTTTTTTCATTTGTTCATTGCTTATTTACTCTGCAGTTATTGGATGATAATGATTCATTGATATAACACTTGGATTATATGGCAAAAAGGATTAAATTTCTCTATTACTGATTCACCCCCCCTCTCAGTAATCCAACAATTGTGTTAATCAATAAATTTATTCCTTATTCCTCAAAGCTCTTTGGATAATAGTGGAGATAATTTTATTGATTTTGATAATATTTTAAAGTTCAATTTTATCTATATAAACAAATCAGTAAATTGAAATCATGGTATTTAGAAATAATTAGTGTAGGAAGACCCTTTTCCTTTAGTTCCTTGCGTTTGTAAACCTTTATATTACTTAACCAGAGATAATTGTTTCTCCGAGTGTGTCACCATTTGTTATGCCCCCATCAACTCCCATTAAATTTTGTTCAAAATTTTAGGGCCCCCATTGGAATATTGGAAAAATCTCTCTTTTCATTTTCTTTTTGGTTTTATCTTGATTGATTTGAAGAGATTAATTTGATTGTTTTCTTTCTTAAATGATTGATTCTTCTCTATCGAATCTTCATTTTTCTTTCATGAGATGAACATTTGATTTTATGGCTTGTCTACAATGTTTGATTATTTTGGCTCCCTAGTTTTTCCACAATGCTTGCATATTCATTTTTCAAGTTGATATCATGGCTCGGTTTGTGAAAATTAGATTAACATTGATGTTTCAATAGTCTTGCTAAGTTTTTGGTCTTTGGTATTCAATCAATTTGGAAGATAAAAAAAAATCTGTAACGACCCCTCTATTGTTATGACTGCAAGCAAAGTGAAAAGTGAAAATTCTTTTTTTGACTGAATGGGCAGGAAGGCAACGACGAAAACAATTAAACCACACCACTTGATGATGAACACCACATGCGCAGAATAGTTAACTGACAAGAACGACTCAACACACCATCACACCTAGCAACTGGGTGAAACATGTGCAAATCAAAAGATATAAGCGACTACCGCCTGACACCAACATGACAATGCCTACATACTAAGGGACAACAACCACAATCCCGATACGACGACCTTGACGACCAGTAGCTGGAAACCTCTATGGTGCGCAAACCAAAAAAGCGTCAAAGCGTTACAACCCAAGTGCCAACATAAATTTAAATGAACAATGCCCACATGGGAAACACCGACCCCAACTAGGTTATCATTCGCCTCTAATCATCCAGGCGCGCGATGATCCCCTCATCAGAAATCATGTCATCACCAGGCGATAGGTGCGACAAGAACCATGGTGTAACATATCATAACTGAACATTGAACCAAGAAAATTGAACATGCTAGGAAACCGAATTGACTAAATACCCCCAAGATGACTAACCCTATCACCCAACCAACCGGTCAACAAGATGAAGGAAAGCTGGCAACTATGACATTCAACGACACAATAACTTCCTCGCGCAACAAGTCGATCCGTACACCAAAAGTAATTAAAATCCACAATAGATCCTTGCACAAATTCCAAATCCAATTATGGATGGTTGACTTCCTAGGTAGGGCTTCACTATCTTTTTTAACTGGAAAAACGAACATGTCCCTTCAACATGAAAACCCCTTTTTGAAAGCTAACTTTTTCAACTGAACAACAAGATGAGATTGTTGCCGATGGAACGCATTAGCTGTGATAAATTTTTCCATAGCATTATATGGTCACTGACAAAGACAATACATAACACTACTTAAAAATGAAAAAACACAGTCACCAATTTCTGTCATACAACCTCTAAATCAATGTACATCGACGCTCTCGAAAAGTTAAGAATTCGCTGTCTAGAGAATACTTCTGCATTATTGCGATGTCTCAGAATGTCTACGGTACGAATTCGCCATCTAACTCACCATTGATACAGATTACAGAGCTGTCCAAGTGAATAAACGCAATCCAATTAAGGCTAAAAATGCACCCTAAAAATGTGCTGAACGTAGTAAAAAAAAAAGAAAAACTGGCTATTGAATCGCTGAGTAAGAGCAGCAGTCAAATCTCATTCGAAGGAGGATTTAAATCCAGAAGGCATCAGTAACGACTCTTAAATGGTTCTCTATAAAGTTAAAATTTTCTATCATACTGAGTACATAAAGGAAAAACGCAATGTCCAGCAAGGAATTGCACGTAAAGGAATACATAAGAAGAGGGCGTTGACCCAACAGTGTGGTCATGATTGTAACTTTACTTTGTTGTCATACACAGCAGATTACCACGCATCGCCCAAAAAATGCTTCCCACTCTCGAGTCTAAGGAGTATGAGATAGCAAGGTTAAAAACTGAGGAATCGCAGTCAAATGCAAATCAACGCAGTCCGTCCAGGATAACACGCAGTCAAACGCAGCCCTACATTACTAAAGATTTGTTGTCTATTCAAAAATCGCTACCCAGTAATCATAGCTACCCATTACTAAATCGCTCTCCAAAATGTTTTTAACATTTACCGTCATCCAAATTCTTAAATCGCAGATATAAACCGAGACAGGTGATAACGCAGGTATCTCGTGAAAGGAAAACACAGACTTAAATCTAAATTCATAGACATATCAAATTGAGCCATAAGTATGTAGAATCGCAGCTAATGCGTGTAAATTGCAGTACATAAATTGAGGGGCTAACTGAAAAGAAAATGCAGTCTGTTTGCAATTATATTGATGGTTGTCTATGCAAATTCTAATCCAATTACTATTCCTTAAATCAATTCGTTGCCTATTATATTTCCATTCACTGTCTATACATAAAATATAATCAATGAAATCAAGAGAAGTGGTAGACAAATCGCCATTCCAGCCATTCAATGCAGAGTAATAAGGCTAATCGCTACATTAATTGGAAATTAACTCAGAATACAAATAGCTATATAGAAATTTGTTGTGTGAATAAAGTGCCAGTCACATTCAATCAAGGGTAGATGGTTGTGGCTTAGGTACTGAAAGGCCAGTTAAATGTCTTCCAAATATATAAAAAGACAGAGGGATAGTTGCAGGCCAGAGGTGTTAAAACACAGGGCAAAATCATTGAAGATGTTGTCAACCAATGCGCGTTGGGTTTACCATTCAATATGTTGAGTTCATCAATGATAAAAACTGGGTTCCATAAATAAAAATGATGAGTTATCAACGAAATCATAGAGATTAAAAGACACCATGACCACATGCCGAGATGGTTCAGAATGGAGAGGTAATATCTCAAATGCAGAGCCCAAGCAAATGCAGAGCCCAAGCAAACGCAGAGATCAAACGTAGAAGATAAGAAGTGGTTCAATGAGAAAGAAAAATAAATTGCAGAGGTAATCGATCACAACAAGGCAGAAGACAATCACTCAACTAGGAACAACCAACATAGGTAGACGACTAGGCGAACAAATCCTTCACTCATCATCCACGCACAAAAAATAAGGTCGTTAGGATCTATAGGTCTATTAATGACGAAGTGACGACTGTTGATCTGGCTTCTCGACGACTGCTCAGGCGAGGACTGATGAGCTAGGGATGAGGGAGAAGTAAGAAGCACAAACTCATCATAAAATCAATAAAACCATAGGGCGGTTACCACATGCAGGGATCGAAAGCCAAGGGAATCAATCAACAACGAGCTTAAGGCTATGGGGAATTAAGTTATCAATTAAAATGCCAAGTCAACATTTTCTTTACCAAATTAAAATACAGAATTGAAAGTGTGAGGTATGATAAGAATCTACCATGCATAATCAAGTAAGTGTACCGTAGCCCATGTTGTCCGCTCTGAGTCATTGTCCCGTGTGCTCCGTGCAGCTCGCACTTGCGGACCAATGAGACTTCACCGATACCTCCCAACCAACGCTAGGGGTACTCTTCTTCCCCCTTATCCCCTCGAGCCACAAAGGGGCCATGCACACTGAACCATACATGAACTAGCTCCCAACTCACCTCGCAAGGCCGAGCTACCACTCTTCATCGAGTTGGGTATCCCAACTCCCACAAGCTAAGTCAGTCAAGTCTAAAATTCTATAGTGTAATGTTATGCATGACATAAGAGATCCATCATCCTTCTTCTCTCTCCATTATATAGAGTTTCGAAGTCCTTTACTTTCCCAAATTCCCATTTAATTTATTTTTCAACAATTTAATTCATAAAATCCTCCCCGTACATGTGTCACCCATCCCCTTCATTGCACCATAATTTAATTTAATTAATTAATTGATTACTCCTATTTACCTCACCCACCTAAAGGCACTCCTAGAATCGCTCCTAGGTGTCCCCATATTCCCTTAGTTTTAATTACTTTCCCCCTTACTAATTTACTAGTTGAGTTTAATTTAGAAAGTTCTTAAATGCTAGATACCTTACTAAGTTAGACTTTTTTCTTTTACCTTATGTTTCCCCTTTTTTTTATGTTTCCCGCTTTTTCCTAGTTTCCTAATTTTTTTAGATTTCACTCTTTCCCTTTTTATTTAAAACTCAAATTGGTAGGTGTAGAAAATTAACTTTTTCCCATTTTTCCTTTTTAATTAATAAATTTTAATCATCATAAGTGACAAAATAATTATTTCCTCTTTTTCCCGTTTTTAAATTTTATCACCCAAAATATTTTTATAAATTAAATGGATTACTTACTCCCTTCTCGTCACATGATTAATGATGATTATCATTATTATTTATTTATTTTCATTTTTATTTTTATAAAAATAGATACATTATTTTATCACAAGTATCACTTAGACATAGACTTTATTTTCCTAGGCTGGGCAACATTTTATTAGGGGAAATGTTTTAAATCTTTTATATCATGTTATTCGTCCTAAGACCATCTAGTTTTATCCATTTATTAATTTAACAATGCAACGTGCCCTTTAGGACGCACTAGGTGCTCCAAGGGTGCCACTCGCCTCAACCTATTTCCCTTGCGCAACGTGCCCTTCAGGACGCATTACGTGCTCCAAGGGTGCCACTCGCCTCTTGAATGATTTGGTAGAAATAAAAAACCCCTGGAGTCAATACTCCACCAGGTGATCTTGTGGGAGACTATGGGCCTCTAAGGAATAAGGCCTCTACCTTATTGTGCGCCCCTTAGAATCATCGTGAGCAACTGTTGTAGTCTGCCCTCACGACATCGTGGGTCTTCTCGAACTGGGTAGTCGTTAACCTACGGTTCAAGCCATGGCGGGAGTGCTAGTAGGCTATGGCAGAGATATTGTCCACACCTATCCCTCAATGTCTCTGGTAGTCGTGCGTGACCCCTCTACTCCACATGTGAGTCTAGTCGACAAGCTATCGTTAACCTGCATCATCAACAAATCATGTGAAAAATAATATCCATAATCATATCATCTAATCAGATGCACAAATGTCATATATACAACAATCAAACCCCCAATAATCCACTCCTCGACTCAATCCGGAGTCCAAGGGGTTTCATCAATGCCTCTTCATCCTCGAGTTCCAAAATCTTGCACACTCAGGAAAACTGAGTCAATAACACTTGTCTATGTCAATACAACAAAATAACATGTCATCAATCCATAATGCCTCATAATCATAATCAAATGCCCAATAGTATAATAATTCGGATCACTTGCAAGCAAGTGTCCTCAAAATTAAGTTCGCTCAAGGCAGGCAAGAGCGGGATGTTACATACACCTCCTCTTGCAATAAACTTTGTCCCAAAGTTTCACAATATATAAGTGCTGAAAAATGTGTATCACACTATCATAAGTCTATCTATCAAACAAAAATGGAAACTCCTAGCGCATATCATATACATCCTCCCAAGTCGCCGAGTGCGGACTATAGTTGTCCCACTTGTCCTTGACCTGGTCTACTATTTGATGTCGTAGCTGTCAAATGTGATGATCCAGGTTGCAGATCAACTCATCCATGAGCGCGCATTCATCTGACACCCACAAGATGCTCAAGTCAAAACATGTGTAGGATCACTAGTCATAAACTGTCAAACAGAGACGTGAAAGACATTGTGCATACGCCTCAAGAATCAGGCAAGGCTAGTCATTAGGCCACGAGCCTCTCTTTTTCTCAATATCGTAGGAGGTAGTTTAGCCCATTTTCTAAACTTCATCGAACACTTATACGGTTTCCGCCGCAAAAATACTCGATCACCACATTGTAACTATGGTCGACATGAATCACATCGACATAACTCTTTTGTCGATCCTGCGCTTCCTTGACCCTTTGTCTTATAGTTTGCATATAATATTCCAATTCTTGGATCACTTTCGGTCCCACCAGGACCCTAGCCTCAAGCTGATCCCAACTCAAAGGTGGCCAACACGGTCGCCCATAAAGAAACTCGAAAGGCACCATCTTAATGGAGCTTTGGTAGCTGTTTTTATAAGAGAATTATACCAGTGGCAAGAATTCTTCCTAACGCTTTTGTTGGTCCTTCACGTACATGCTCAACATTTCTTCCAAGGTCTGGTTTGTTGGTTCGGTCTGCCTGTTAGTCTTTGGGTGATACACAACATTAAATTTAAGTTGGGTTCCCAAGACCTCTTGGAAACTAGTTCAAAATCGTCCAGTAAACACCGATCCTCGATCAGATATAATTCTCTTAAGCACACCATGCAACCTCCCAATCTCACTGATGAAAAATATAGCTATGTCAGGTGCTTGATATGTCGTACGCATAGAAATAAAATGAGCACTCTTTGTCAGAGTGTCAACTACCACAAAAATTGAGTCGTGTCTCCTTGCCGTCAGTGGAAATCCAACAATAAAATATATCGAAATAACCTCCTATTTTGATTCTGGAATAGGATGTGGTTATAGTAACCCTATTGGATGTCTATGTTCGGCCTTTATCTACTGACATTCTAGACATCTGGCCACATAGTTGACTATGTATGCCTTCATTCCTTTCCAGAAGAATAAGGGTTTAAGGTCCACCCTCATCTTCGTGACTCCTAGGCGAGCCATGTAGACTGCTCTATGAGCTTCGTTTAGGATCAATCTCCTCAACTTGTCATTTGGTGGTAGATAAATTCGATTTTTAAAACTCAATAATGCATCTTCGTCAAACATAAATCCTTCAAATCTTGGTACTGTCATTGTGCTTGTCTGATAAAATCCTCAACCTATTCATACCAATCATTATTGTGTTGTAAAGTTAGAATCCTTTCATGTAGATTCGTCTCAAGAGGCAACACCCAAATATGTGTGCTCTCCGAATCAATGCATCTGCCACTCGGTTCATTGTTCTTTTTATGTAAGAAATCTTGAAATCGTACTCGCTAAGTAGTTTCAACCAACGTTGTTGTCATGCGTTTAGGTCGCTTTACGTAAAGATGTGTTGTAGTCCACAGTGCTCCGTATTTAGTTCAATTTTTTCTCCCAACAAGGTAGTGTATCCAAACCTTCAAAGCATATACAAAGGCTAACAACTACAAATCATGCGTCACATAGTTTCCTCATGCCTTCTCATCTTCCTCGAGATGTAAGTGATCACTCGACCATATTGCATCAAGACCTTGCCTAAGCCTTCCTTGGATGCATCAGTGAATACCAATAAGTCTGCCTCCATGTCAGGGACCTTCAGTATTGGTGTTGTTGTCAACAACTCTTTGAGCCTCCGAAATTCCTCTGAGCATTTCTTGGTCCCAACAAACTTATTGTTCTTCTTTTGTAACTCTGTAATCGGGTTTGCTATCTTCGAAAATCCCTCGATGAACAGTCGATAGTATCCTGCTAAACCCATGAAGCCACGCACTTCCAAGACATTCTTCGGCGCAGGCCATTCCATAATAGCCTCGAACTTTGCTGGATCCATGGAGATACCTTCGCCAGAGAGGACATATCAGAGATGACAACTTCCCATACAATTTATGCTCTCACAGACGATGTAGTACCAAGCTCAAGTGATCATCATGCTCCTCCATCATCCAAGAGTAAATCAAATATCAACCATGAATACTTGGATGAACTTATCCAAGTACTCGTGGAACACCTTGTTCATCAAACTCATAAATACCCCTAGGGCGTTTGTCAGTCCAGACGGTAAAACAATAAACTCATAGTGTCCAAACTCATTTTAAAGCGGTCTTAGGGACGTCATCCTCCTTGATCGGTAAATAGCGATAACCTGATCGCAAATCGATCTTGTTTAACGCAAGGATTGCATAGAGCTTACATCCCTTGCACTTTCTCTTCCGTAGCTGCAAGGAAGAGATGAACCTCAGGGAAACTCCTTGGTTTCATCCTACAATTAGGCGTCTATGTCCCTCATCATCGACCAAGCTCAACCATCTCGTCTTATAGTTGAGTATCGTCTCATGCGAGTCCAACCAGTCCATACCGATCACAACATCATAATATCCTAAGATCGTGATGTACAGGTTGGCCCTGGTGACAAACTCTCCCAGGTTAAGGGCATAGCCCATAACCCTTCCTCCAACTTTTTGTTTGGCTCCCTAATCCATCTCTACAAAGATAAAATTGTCCTGTTTGACTGCCTTTACCTTAATCCCTTTTAGCATTGGACCATAGATGAAACTCTTGGTAGCACTGAGATCTATCAAAATACTAAGGGTCTAATCAGTGACGGTACCTGACATCTCGAGCACCGTCGACTAGTGCTATACATGGCAGTTATTCATTGTTGTATGAATCTAATGGGCCTTGCTCAAATCTCTCATGGTAGTGGTTCCGGCTGAACCAGATGCTCTAGTCCTCTCCACTGGGCAGTCACGCTAGTAGTGGGCTCCCAACATGTCCAACACCCTTTCTTTGGTCCAGTACTCCTGATATCTGAAGTAGAAGTTGACGGCCCACCGGCCTGGAATCCTGGTATGTTTTACTAAATAGGCCTAAATTGTTGTTGCTGATGTAATGGTCCTTGGTAAGGAGTCCGCTGCTAAGGTGCTAGTCGCTGAGGTGTAGCAAAAGTGGATCCCCTCTTGAAGCCACAATATCCTGGTGTATGTCTGGCTGGTGTCTGATGCTGTTGCGCACCAGATGACACCTGCCCTGATAGTCTCACTGGAGTCCTGCTTTGACCCCCGCTGAAAGATCCTCCTCTGCTATGAGGACCTTATGGATGACATCATGCAAGGTCTTAGGCATCATAATCCTAACCTTACACATATGCTGCTATTAAGGCCGAACACGAACCTGTTGACCTTAAGTTTCTCAGTATTAAGATGTGGAGCATATCGAAGCAACTCCATAAAATGGGCCTCGTACTCGGGCACTGTACGACCACCCTATCATAAGGTGTTGAACTCGTTGAGCTGACGCCCAATGAATTCATCTGAAAGGTACCTCTCTTGGAACCGTTCCTCGAACAATTCCCATGACACACCTTCGACGACCAAGTTCAATGCGGTAGGAACGTCTTCCATCAAGAAGAGCGCTCCCCTTCAATCGAAAGACCACCATGTGAACCTTCAAGTTGGAGGTATAGTCACATCGTGCAAAGCGCGTCGCCAAATTTTCCAAACATGCCTTGACGGCTACACCGTCTGGGGCACTCGTAGACTTGATAACTCATCCCTCTCGAGTTATAGATGAATTATAGTGGTACTGGGGGGGTGCGCTATGGACGCTCAATGGTACAGGCACCCTGGCTTCATCTCAGTACAGATGGTGAATCAAGGCCTCCGACAATCTCTCAAAGGACCCTCGTCAGACCATCATCATCCCTTACAACAATCGAATCCATTCCAAGGTCCTATTACTCCCCTTGGGGGTCAAACTTCGAGGACACAGGCACTTCTGGAGGAGTCGCACCTCCTCCCATGACACCACGCCGTGAATCTCTATGGTGTCATCCAACCATGCTTATCGCATGGGCAGGTTAAAGTTTTAATTAGCATTAGGTTAAGACTCAAGGGTTTACTGCAGTGGAAATTATGGCAATCCACAGTCATTGGGTTGAACTTGCTCTGATACCATATGTAATAACCCCTCTATCATTACAACTACAAGCGAAGCGAAAAGTGAATTTTTTTTTTTTGACCGAACGGGAAGGAAGGAAATGACAAAAATGATTAAACCACACCACCTGATGACGAACACCACACACGTAGAATAGTCAACTGATAACAATGACTCAACACTCCAGCACACCTAGCAACTGGGCGAAACATGTGCAAATCAAAAGATAAAAGCGACTACTGCCCGACAACAACAGGACAAATCCTACAAACTAAGGGAAAGCAACCACAATCCCGATATGATGACCTCAATGACCAGTAGCTGGAAACCTCTACGGTGCGAAAACTAAAAATGCGTCAAGGCATTACAACCCAAGTGCCAACATAAATTTAAATAGACAATGCCCGGACGGGAAGCACCGCCCCAACCAGGTTATCATTTGCCTCTATCCGTCCAAGCGCGCAATGATCCCCTCATCAAGAATCATGCTATCACATGGTGGTAGGCGTGACAAAACCATGGTGCAATATATCATAATTGGACATTGACCCAAGAAAATTGAACATACTAGGAGACCGAATTGACTAAATACCCCCAAGTTGACTAAGCCTAGCACCCAACCAACCGGTCAAGAAGATGAAGGAAACCTGACGACTATGACATTCAATGACACAATAACTTCCTCGCACAATAAGTCGATCCGTACACCAAAAATAATTAAAATCCACAATAGATCCTTGCACAAATTCCAAATCTAATTACGAATGGTTGACTTCCTAGGTAGGGCATCGCTATCTTTTTTAACTGGAAAAAGGAACATGTCCCTTCAACATTAAAACCCCTTTTTGAAAGCTAACTTTTTCAACTGAAGAACAAGATGAGATTGTCTCCGATGGAATGCATTAGCTGTGATAAAGGTTGACAAAGACAAGACATAACGCTGCTTAAAAATGCAAAAACACACTCACCAATTTCTGTCATACAACCAGTAAATCAATGTACATCGACACTCTCGAAATGGTAAGAATTCGTTTTCTAGAGAATACTTCTGCATTAATACGTTGTCTTAGAATGTCTACGGTATGAATTCGGCGTCTAACTCAAAGTGAATAAACGCAATCCAATTAAAGCTATAAGCGCACCCTAAAAATTTACGTAGTAAAAAACATACTGAGAAACTTTCTATTAAATATCCAAGTCAGAGCAGCAGTCGAATCTCATTCGAAGGAAGATTTAACTCCAGATGGCATCAGTAACGACTCTTCAAAGGTTCGCTATAAAGTTAAAATTTTCTATCATCCTGAGTACATACAGGAAAAACGCACTGTCCAGCAAGGAATTGCATGTAAAGGAATACATAAGAAGAGGGCATTGACCCAAAAGTATGGTCATGATTGTAACATTACTTCGCTGTCATACACAACAGATTACCACGCCGCTGATCGCCCAAAAAACGCTTCCCACTCTCCATTCTAAGGAGTATGAGATAGCAAGGTTAAAAATTGAGGAATCACAGTCAAATGCAAATCAACGCAGTCCGTCCAGGATAACACACAGTCAAACGAAACCCTACATTACTCAGGATTTGTTGTCTACGCAACAATCGCTACCCATTAGTCATATCTACCCATTACTAAATCTCTCTCCAAAATGTTTTTAACATTTACCGTCATCTGAATTCTTAAATCACAGATATAAACCCAGACAGATGATAACGCAGGTATCTCGTGAAAGGAAAACGCAGAATTAAATCTAAATTCGCAAACATATCAAATCCAGCCATAAGTATGTAGAATTGCAGCTAATGTGTGTAAATTGCAGTCCATAAATTGAGGGGCCAGTGAAAAAAAAACGCAGTCTGTTTACAATTATAATGATGGCTATCTATGCAAATGCTAATCAAGTTACTATTCCTTAAATCAATTCGTTGCCTATTGTATTTCCGTTTGCTGTATGTACATAAAATCTAATCAATGAAATCAAGAGCCGTGGTAGACAAATCGCCATTTCAGCCATTCAATGCAGAGTAATAAGGCTAATCGCTACATTAATTGGAAATTAACTCAGAATACAAATAGCTATATAGAAATTTGTTGCGTGAATAATGTGCCAGTCACATTCAATCAAGGGTAGATGGTTGTGGTTTAGGTACTGAAACTCCAGCTAAATGTCTTCCAAATATATAAAAAGACAGAGGGATAGTTGCAGGCCAGAGGTGTTAAAACGCAGGGAAAAATCGTTGAAGATGTTGTCAACCAATGCGTTGGGTTTACCATTCAATCTACTGAGTTAATCAATGATAAACATCGGGTTCCATAAATAAAAATGTTGAGTTATCAATGAAATCACAAAGATTAAAAGACACGGTGACCACATGCCCAGATGGTTGAGAATGCAAAGGAAATATCTCAAATGCAGAGCACAAGCAAACGCAGAGATCAAACACAAAGGATAAGAAGCGGTTCACTAAGAGAAAGAAAAACAATTGCAGAGGTAATCGATCACAACAAGGCGGAAGACAATCACTCAACTAGGAACAACCAATAGAGGTAGATGACTGGGCGAACACATCCTTCGTTCGTCATCCACGCACAGAAAAGCAGGGCGTTAGAATCTATAGGTCTATTAACACCGAAGTGAAGAACGTCTATCGAGTTCCTGGCCAACTGCTCAGGCGAGGACTGATGAGCTAGGGACGAGGGTAAAGTAAGAAGCGCAAACTCATTATAAAATCAATAAAAACATAGGGCGCTCACAACATGTAGGGATCAAAAGCCAAGGGAATCAATCAACAACGAGCTTAAGGCTATGGAGAATTAAGTTATCAATTAAAATGCTAAGTCAACATTTTCTTTACCAAATTAAAATACAGAATTGAAAGCGTGAGGTATGATAAAAATCTACCATGTAGAATCAAGTAAGCATACCATAGCCCAAGTTGTCAGCTCTAAGTTGTTGTCTTGTGTGCTCCGTGGAGTTCCCGTTTGCTGACCGATGAGACTTCACCGGTACCTCCCAACGAATGCTAGGGGTACTCTTCTTCCCCCTTAGCCCCCCGAGATGCAAAGGAGCCACACACACTAAACCAGAGATCAGCTAGCTCCCAGCTCGCCTCACAAGGTCGAGATACCACTTCTCACCGAGCTGGATATCCCAAATCCCACAAGCTAAGTCAATCAAGTCTAAAATTTTGTAGCCTAACATTACGCATGACTATTATACATCAAAATTACTCACTTCAATGATGACCCATTGTTGTCATTACTAGTGTCATAAGTGTCGCATTTTTGGTCTCAAGTGTCGCAAACATCATACTGCCATCTTGCCTATGTCGCGCCTCTAATGACATCACAGAGATACTTAAGACACCCTCAAAGACTGGTTTTAGGAAGAGAAATCATTTTATGGAGAGTACAAAGCATTTCCCATGAAGAAAACCACTCAAAAATGATTTTTGGAAGGCAACACTCCCCTACCCACTGTCAGGGAGCGTCGACGCTCCCTAGCATTCTTTGGGGGAGCATTGAAACACTCTATGCATCCTTTTGTGGGAGCACTGCCCTTTCTTAGCAAATTTTGGCTTTTTGAGATAAATCAGGGAAGAATCCTCTCAATCTCTGAAGTTGGTTGGATTCGAATCTGATCTCAAGGCATGATCTTAGGGAAGATCCACAACTGAAGGAGAGGAATGCTCAACTTATCACAAATATCTCTCAAGTGGTTAGGTCTCTCCAAGATTATATAAGGAGGAATTCTCATGGTGAAAAGGGATAGATAGATATTGAGAGATACCAAACTTATGATCTCATGAGTGGTATTGATATAGACACATTGTGAAGTATCAAACTTATGATCTCATAAGGGATATATCATTGAAGCATCAACATTCTGTGTGTGGATTATTTGAGCAAGGGTATGGACAAAGAGAGCTTGGTGAAGCTGTTGCACCTACATCCATGGCTGTAAGCATCTCACTTTGTTTTCATTAATATAAATCTATGCTTGGCATGTTTCCTTTAAATTTGTGTATGTTTCATGAACTTGTTTCTTTCATAGATCCATTATGAGGCTAATCATGGTAGAGTAGGAAGTATCGTCGTTGTTTCTCATTATAGTTTAGGACCTTCTGAAGAAATTGGAGATCAAGATCAACCTGGATCGAGCAAGGACAAACATCGGTGAAAGGTATTTACCCCTCTTCGTTCTTCTTGTTTGAATAATTTAGCTTCATGCAAAGGAAAATCAGTGTCCACAATAACACTTTTCTGTTTTGGTCTCAGGAGTCTAGAGCCCAAGAGAGAATCCACTTGTCTGTAAGGGGATTTCTCTATAACAGAAATTGGTGACTCCACTGGGGAGGAGCTTTGATTTTTTATTCCTTTCCTAGGTCTTGTCTTGGCCTTTGCTCATTCTTTGACCTTCTCCATACCGTGTCTCTGATTCTTAGATCTGTTGATTGGCTCTTTATTTCATCATATTTAATTTGATTGACTGAGTTTGCTTGAATTTTTTATTTTCTAGGCATTTTTCTAAACTTTAAGAGCCTAGCGCTCCCCTGCCTTTGCTACCAGAGCACTGACACTTCCTGCTGGTCTTACACAGAGCATTGGAACACTCTGGTTTCCTTTACACTAGAGCGTTGCCCCTTTTCTGTGAAAAATATTCTAGGGTTTCATTCTTTGAGTTCATTTCTTTCTTTTGGCACTTGCTCAGGAGTCTTACAACCTCAGTACATCTTAGTCTTGGCCTTCAACACTCTGCTTTCTAAGAATTGATCACCTTTTGTTTGGAATTTTGATGTTTTCTCCTTACCTTGAAGTCACTCTTTGTCTTTGACGATTTAGAGTCAACTTACTGTTTTCTTCTCATTTATTTGATTGAGTGGAAGATTTTGTGAGGAAACTCAAGGATCTATGCACTATTCCATTTGATCTTTGAGGTCATTTTCCCAAGCAATTCTTTGTTGTCCATCATCCATTACCTTTCTCCTACCTTCACTAGAAATTTCACCTTTTTTCATTCATTCTTGGTAATTGTTTGCAATTTTTTGGCTATTTATTTGAGTTTTTGGGAGCACCAACGCCCCCCAGTAGGCCATACTAGAGTGCTAGCACTCCCCTATAGTGTTTTATTGGGTGTTGCAACACTCTGTGCACCCTTCTAGGCGAGCGCTAATGTATTTTTTGAGTGAAATTGCCTTCTTTTGCTCAGTCTTTTGCAGTCTGTATTGTAGTACTCTTTACCCAGAGTCTGTGGTTGGTTTGTGAAGTTGTTTGGATTGGTTATTGATGGTTTTTTATGCTTGTCACTCTATTTTGTCTTGATTGGAGCTTGAAACCTCTTTCAGAAACATGAAATTGCCTTTTTTAGCTGCGTTTTTGTCGGGAAAGTTTTGAGTGGTTTCTCTTTATCATTATCATTTCTTGGATTCTTCTTCACATTTTATTGTCTTCCTTGATTGCTTGCATTTGAAGTAGCGGAATTTCATGTTGTTTTGGCATTTTGGGACATTGTGCATCTGAAATGATGAATGTTTTCTCCTTCTCGTAGCATAGTTTTCATCGAAATGAAAAGATTTCATATTCATCTTTTTGCATAACTTTCGAGTCGGTCAAAACACCATATTGTCTACGCCATTTTCCTTTTGAGTAACAACAACCTTAAAAATCAAGTGCTAAACTAAAATTGATTAGATATTTTTATATTTTTTGGTAGAAAACCTACATTAGATTAGTTGTAGGGCTTTGGAATAGGTGTGAAAGATAACTTTCCAAAGATGCAAACAAACATAGGATCTTGTGTTAGGGAGCGGTGAAATCCAATTGCTACATTTTGTCCTGGGAAGCCCTTCTCACACAAGGGTTAAACCTGAGGTTGCATTGAGACTAGCAGAGTTACTCACCCTGCTTTGTTGGTCTTGGTGTAGATATTTCACGTATTATGGGGGTCACTTGAAGGTATACCCGCAATGATGAGTGGAAGCCTTTCAAGTTGATTTCGGGCTAGATACCCTGCCCTTGCGCGTGGATCGGACTCTCGATTGTTTCCCTAGACATCATCGTTGTAGTTGGTAACCTCAGTGGGCTATCTCTTTAGGGTCTTTACACAAGGTGACTATGGAGGGGCAAGTCTTCACGGTACCTGGAATCGACGTTGGCTAGACTCACTCAGGCTCCTTGGAGGGTATACCCACGATTATGTGTGGGAGCTTGCACCAGGGTGTAAGTCCATTAAGCAGGTCATCAACGTAACTTTTCCACCCGCTCTATCTCAACCCCTTTTTACTTTTTTCCCATGATGTTGGATTTCATCACCAACTAGTGTGCTCATTGTGAGAAGGTTTTGTTTTCTTGCTTGCTTACTAGATTCTTAGCATGTGTTGTTTGTTCTCCCTAGTAGAATCTAGGTTGGATTTTTATTTTTATGGCGTCATTTCTCAAAATGACCAATGAAGGAACCCCTTTGCCAAGGGAACACTTTTTTTTTCCTTCTTAAGGAAACGTTGGTTCTCCTTACATCACTACTTTGAGCGTACCTGGTCTCACAATTGGGTTACCGGTATGGTTTTTTTCCAGTTCGGTGATCTCAAATGCAGGTCCTTCAGATGTAAGCACACCACCCAAACATCAACCTCATGTCGACCTTTCTCCTTCTTCGCCCGTCAAGTCTCCTTCCATTTCTCCTTCTTCACCTAGTGAAAGCTCTCAAGCGAGTAGCCAGATTGATAAGAAGAAGAAGAAACAGAAAGAGAAGAAGAATAAATAGAAAGGGACCAAGCCTCCAACTACATCAAATGTTGGATCCAAGAAACCAGCTACTGTCAATAGTACTGGGATTGTTGATGAGGTCAATGAGGTTAAAATGAAGAATCTGAAAACCAAGTTCCCTTGCAGTCTTTGTAAGAGTGACCACTTTGTGAGGGATTGCCCTGGTCTTCCCAAGGTCTTAGAAATGTGGTCCTCCACATCATCAACCTCTATTGGTCATGCTGGTGATTCCCCATCAACTAGTGACATTAAGGTTGGTAAGAAGAATCCAATTGTCAGATTTCCTTATATGTTATGAGAAGGTGATCATTATTCTCACCTTTGTCCTCACATGGATGAGGCTTCTTCTCTTTTGGAAAAGCTTCAACTTCCAACTAGTTATCATAAGGTTTCCCCCAACCCATCGTTAGTTGATAGAATGGTCAATCTAGTTCCATATCTGGTTAGTTCGGTTGATCAAGTGGTCAATCTAGTTTCATCCTCAGTTGAACCACTCGCCAAAGTAGCTAATCCAGTTCCATCATCGATCAGGCCCACTTTTCATCTGAAAAGTGAAACCCAAGTGACTAATCTAGTCATGTCTTTGGTCAGTCCCACCCTTCATTCGAAGAGTGCCAAAGTGGTCGATCTGGTTTCGCCATCAATCGATCCCACTCTTCCTCCAAAGAGTGTCAAAGTGACTGATTCAGTTCCTTCCTCGGTAAGTCTCTCCCTTCATCCGAAGAATGCCAAATTGGTTGTTCTGATTACTTCATCGGTCAATCCCACTCTTCCTCTGAAGAGTGCCAATGTGGTTGATCTGATCCCATTATCAATCGACCCTACTCTCCCTCTAGAGAGTAAACCCAATTATGCCCACATTTTTCTCGTTCATACAAAATCTACCGTGCTGGGGGGAATTCCTCCTTCTCCTGCAAAACCCCCTCCAAGTAATGAGGCCATTCTTTTTTATTGGGGTGTGCTAACTAGACCTCATCTTCCCTCTCACATTCCTTTCAAGATTATAGTAAAGGTTTGTGGTCGGGTCGTTCCTCATGCCCTGATAGATGAAGGTTCGTCTATTAGTATTTTGTCTTGTATTGCTTGGCAAGATTTGGGTTATCCTCAGCTTGTGCTAGCTACCCAGACTCTATTCACTTTTAACAGAAGAACCAATCATCCTTTAGGGATCCTTCCTCAGATTCCCATAACTTTGGGAGGGAAATCTCTCTTTATTGATGTTATGGTAGTCCAAGACCCCTTGTATTATGATTTACTCCTTGGGCGAGATTATTTCTATGCCATGAAAGATATTGTGTCCAATCTATTTCATGTGATATCTTTCCCATACGATGGAAGAATGGTGAATATTGATCAACTTTCATTTATTGGCCCTGACTTGACCATCAACCCAATGACCTCCCTAAATGGTTCTTATATGCAGTCGGTATCACCCCTGCCACATGTCAATTATGTGGTATTATCTCCCATGAATTCAACTTCAGATGACTTGGATCCAGTAGTTGGCATGGTGATCTCTTCTATAGGGCTATTGGAGCCTGATCTCCATACCCCTGTCGTGGCTCTCGACATGTGTTCCTTATAGAGAATTCCTCTTCCATCTAGTGAAGATCTCATGGAAGCCATAACCAAGTTTTTTCCCTTGACATGGTGTCCTTCCAGAGCATTATCCTCTTGGAAGCCATGATCAAGAAGAGTCCATGAGCACAGTTTTCCTCTCTATGGAAAGCTCGTTAAAAAATGAAACAGAGGTTTTGAGCATAGTTTTTTCTCTGTAACAATCTCGTTAAAAAATAAAATAGGGATCTGGGGATTGAACCCGGAGCCACGAGCATAGTTTCTCTTCTCTATGGAAAGATCATTAAAAAATGAAATAGAGGCTTTGAGCATAGTTTTCCTCTCTGTAGCAAGCTCATTAAAAAATGAAATAGTCACCTCTTCTATCAGGTCGAGTCTTTCGCCAGATCTCGTAGATGTCGAGTCGATTCTTTCGTTAGGTCTCATTTTTGAACCTTCATTTTATCCACCTATATCATTTTTCTCCATCTAGTAGAAAAAATGGTGACAACCTCGAAGTCGGTGAATGAATTGAAGCTTGGGGGCCATGTATCCAACCTTTGGTGATCATTCTAGAGTTAAGACACTATCTTTCAAGATGGGGGCATACCTATCTTAGTCTTTGTTCTTTCTCGTGCTTGCAAAAACATGAGAATGTAACCGAGTATAATTTTATCACTTTTTCGAACTCGTAAAGGTTATACGAAAAAGGAACCCCCTGGAGTCTCCTTTAATCTCTTTTCAGACTCTCTAAACATGAAAAGATTGTCGAGTGATCTTGATTCCTTTCACACTCGTTGAAAGGTTTGAAAGGGTGTCTTTCGAGTGGTAGTTTATCTTTTTTTTGTCCTCGCGAGACTAACATTATGAAAAAGGACCATACTGGAGTCGTCTTTAAGTCATTTTCAGACTCTCTAAATATGAAAAACCATCGATTTTACCTTCTTTGGACTTGTTAAACGATCATACATTGAAGGGCCCATATGAGGTTGAACCCTTACTTCTTCTAGTTTGTTAAATAAAGGAAAAGGGACTTACCTAAGGTGAGTTATATTGAGCATATATTAACCTCCTCGAGATCCTTAAACTAAAAAGAGGTACTCATCTATCTGGATGGGGGAAAAACTGAAGGAAGCAAGCCAAGTAGTTTTTGAGAACATTACCACTAATTCTTATAGTTGTTCTTGAACACAACATTTTATCTTTGCACACATTTCTATCTGTCGAACCTCTGCACTGAACCAATCCTTTAAGTTTCCTTACTCCTTTGGTTCACCCGACGAAAGTCACAGTATCCACTGCATTATCAAGTTTTGGTCCTTGTCAATTTTTTGCTATCATGCCTCAGTGTTCAAGGGAAGAATTTGCTTCAAAAGTCAACCATTGCAAATGCCTTTTTCAATACTCATGTCAATCCATGTTCATTTGATCCACCAATTACATCTCTGTGTTAGTTTCATGTTGTTGATGGGGGATACACCAACTCCCTCCCTCGACGAGTCTATTTCTATCGACTTCAACACATTATCCAGGAGCTAGACTTAGAAACCAGTTAGTACCTTGGGACCTGCATGCCTTAATGGCAGGCCTCCTCACATCCGACAATGGGTTTACATCATTGAACTCTGATCAGATAATTCCATGGATTTTTGACTTCATATCATCCATTCAAATTCGTTGGAATGTACTAGAGTACCTTGGGAATCATTGACATCAATGGTGATTTCCCTTGCGCTTGGTAACAATTTACCTCATTAACTGACAATCAAGTGGTTTCTTCCATGTTCGAAATTAGGACATCTATTCACATGGTTAGATTTGTACTACCTTTGGATTAGTAAGAAGACCCTAGGTTGAGTCATCACTCTTATATGTACTTTTCCTAGGTTGCGATGAAGTTTCTTTTGAATGTTGACACATATATTGTTACATAGATCCACTTTGTATTGGTCGTGGTTATGTCTTGTCGTATCCTAGATCCACTATGTATTCTTCATGGCTATGATCAGTTCAGGTCATATTTGTCTAGAGCCCAAGAGATAATCCACTTGTTCGTAGGGGGATTTCTCTGTAAACAAATTGGTGACTCCACTGGGGAGAATCCACTTGTATCCAACCTTTGATGATCATTCTGGAGTTAAGCCCCTAGATTTCAAGATGGGGGCATACCAAGGTTAGTATTTGTTCTTTCTCATGCTTGCAAAAACATGAGAATGTAACCGAGTATACTTTTATCACTTTTTCAGACTCGTAAAGGTTATACGAAAAAGGAACCCCTTGGAGTCTCCTTTAAGCTCTTTTTAGACTCTCTAAATATGAAAAGATTTCTGAGTGATCTTGCTTACTTTCACACTCATTACAAGGTTTGAAAGGGCGTATTTCGAGTTGTAGTTTATCTCTTTTTTTGGCCTTGTGAGACTAACATTACGAAAAAGGACCACACTGGAGTCATCTTTAAGTCATTTTCAGACTCTCTAAATATGAAAAACCACCGAGTTTACCTTCTCTGGACTCGTTAAATGATCATACATTGAAGGGCCCATATGGGACCGAACCCTTACTTCTTCTAGTTTGTTAAATAAAGGAAGATGGAATTACCAAAGGTGAGTTATATCGAGAATGTGTTACCCTCCTCGAGCTTGCTAAACTAAAAAGAGGTACTTGTCTATCTGGATGGGGGAAAAATTGAAGGAAGCAAGCCAAGCAGTTTTTGAGAACATTACCAGTAATTCTTACAGTCACCCTTGAACACGGCATGTTATATTTGCATGCATTTTTATCCACCGAACCTCTACACTGAACCAATCCTTTGATTTTCCTTACTCCTTTGGGTCACCCGACGAAACTCACAGTATTCACTCTATTATCAATTTTTGGTCCTTGTCAAGTTTCTATTGTCACGCCTCAGTGTTCAAGAGAAGTATCTACCTCAAAGGTCAACCATCACAAATTCTTGTTTCAACACCCATGTCAATCCATGTTCATTTGATCCACCAATTACATATTTGTGTTAGTTTTGTGTCGTTGATGGGGGATACACCAAGGCCCTCCCTCGACGAGTCTATTCCTGTCGAATTCAACACATTATCCAAGAGCTAGACTTAGAAACCAGTTAGTACCTTGGGACCTGCATGCCTCAATGGCAAGGCTTCTCGTGTTCGATAGTGGCCGGTTTACATCATTGACCTCTGATCAGATGATTCCATGAATGTTCGACTTCAGCTCATCCATTCACATTCGTTGGAATGTACTAGATTACCTTGGCAATCATTGACATCAATGGTGATTTTCCTTGTGCTTGTTAACGGTTTACCTCATTAACTGGTAATCAAGTGGTTTATGCCATGTTCAACATCATGACATCTATTTACATGGTTATATCTGTACTACATCGGGATGGGTAAGAAGACCCTGGGTTGAGTCATCAATTTTATATGTACTTTTCCCAGGTTGTGACAAATTTTCTTTTGAACGTTGACACATATATTGTTACATAGATCCACTTTGCATTGGTCATGGCTATGTCTTATCCTCTCATAGATCCACTGTGTATTCTTTGTGGCTATGATCAGTTCAGGTCATAGGAGTATAGATCCACATTGTATCTTCAGTGACTATACCTTTTTATCAATATAATTATGGATCCGTAGTGTATTTTATGGCGGCCATACCTTGAAAGTCTTTATCACTCAAGCATAGGTATGCCTACCTTGGGTTTGAAACATGTCATAATATTTGTTTGATGGTTGTGTGTAGCTTCTATCAGTTTCTCTGAGTCTGTACCCTTTCTTCAAAAAGTCTACAAAGTACTTCAGTTATCAATTCTCATATTCTAACTTCTCACTTTAGGGGACAATCTGTTACACATCAAATATACTCACTTCATTGATGACCCATTGTAGCCATTACTAGTGTTGCAAGTGTCTCATTTTTGGTTGCAAGTGTCACAAACATCATACTTCCATCTTGCCTATGTTGTGCCTCTAACGACATCACAAGGATACTTAAGACACCCTCAAAGACTGGTTTTAGGAAGAGAAATCATTTTATGAAGAGTACAAAGCATTTTCCACGAAGAAAACCACTCAAAAATGATTTTTGGAAGGCAACACTCCCATACCCACTGTCAGGGAGTGTCGACACTCCCTAGCCTTCTTTGGGGGAGAGTTGAAATGTTATGTGCACCCTTTTGGGGGAGTGCTACCCTTTCTGAGCAAATTTTGATTTGTTGAGATAAATCAGGGAAGAATCCCTCAATCTCTGAAGTTGGTTGGATTTGAATCTGAGGTCAAGGCATGATCTTAGGGAAGATCCACAACTGAAGGAGAGGAATCCCCAACTTATCCCAAAGAGCTCTCAAGTGGTTATTTCTCTCCAAGATTATATAAGGAGGCCTTCTCATGGTGAAAAGGGAAGGATAGAGATTGAGAGATACCAAACTTATGATCTCATGAGTGGTATTGATATAGAGACATTGTGAAGTATCAAACTTATGATCTCATAAGGGAGATATCATTGAAGCATCATCATTCTGTGTGTGGATTATTTGAGCAAGTTTCTAGACAAAGAGAGATTGGTGAAGCTGTTGCACCTACATCCATGGCTGTAAGCATCTCACTTTGTTTTCATTAATATAAATCTATGCTTAGCCTATTTCCTTTAAATTTTGTGTACGTTTCATGAACTTGTTTCTTTCATAGATCCATTATGAAGCTAATCATGGTAGAGTAGGAAGTATCATTTTTGTTGATCATTATATTCCAGGAACTTCTGAAGAACTTGGAGATCAATATCATCCTGGATCGAGCAAAGACAAACATCGGTCAAAGGTATTTACCCCTCTTTCTTCTTCTTCTTTGAATAATTTAGCTTCTTGCAAAGGAAAGTTAGTGTCCACAATAGAACTTTTTTGTCTTGGTCTTAGGAGTCTAGAGCCCAATAGAGAATCCACTTGTCCACATAGGTATTTCTCTGTAACAATGATAGAAGAGATCCATCATCCTTCTCCTCCCTCCATTATATAGAGTTTCGAAGTCCTTTACTTTGCCAAATTCCCATTTAATTTATTTTTCAACAATTTAATTCATAAAATCCTCCCCGTACATGTGTCACCCATCCCATTCATTGCACCATAAATTAATTTCATTAATTAATTAATTACTCCTATTTCTCTCACCCACCTAAAGGCATCACTACGTGCTCCAAGGGTGCCACTCACCTCTTGACTGACTTGGTAGACATAAAAAACTCCTGGAGTCAATACTCCGCCAAGTTATCTTGTGGGAGACTGAGGGCCTCTAAGGAATAAGGCCCCTTCCTTAATGCGCGCCCCTTAGAATCATCATGAGCGACTGTCACAGTCTGCCCTCATGACATCGTGGGTCTTCTCGAACTAGGTAGTCGTTAACCTATAGTTCGAGCCACGACGAGAGTGTTAGTAGGTTGTGGCAGGGTTGCTGTCCACACCTCTCCTTCAACGTCTCTAGTAGTCATGCGTGACCCCTCTACTCCACATATGAGTTTGGTCGACAAGCTATCGTCAGCCTGCATCATCAACGAATCATGTCAGAAATAATATCCATAATCATATCATCTAATCAGATGCACAAATGTAATATATACAAAAATCCAACCCCCAATAATCCACTCCCCGACTCGATCCAGAGTCCAAGGGGTTGCATCGATGCCTCTGCATCCTTGAGGTCCAAAATCCTGCACACTCGGGAAAACCGAGTCAATAGTACCTGTCTATGTCAATAAAACAAAATAACATGTCATCAATCCATAATGCCTCATAATCATAATCAAATGCCCAATAGTATAATAATCCGGATCACTTGCAAGCAAGTGTCCTCAAAAATAAGTTCGCTCAAGGCATGCAAGAGCGAGATGTTACAAATTCAAGTAAAAGTAAAATACTAAGATACTTTAATCTTAAAGAGTAGAAGTGAGCTAATAGTTTTGGAATTGCATTAAGCATTGATTTTTACAAGCCATGAACTTTTGCTTAAAATTATGCATTTTCTATAAGGTTTTGTTCTTTGGCAAGAAAAAAGTAATTCAATCAAGACTTTCTTATATGAACTCATTCCCTGCCGTAAAAGAGTATATGTCAAAATTTGGAGAAAATCATACAAATCTTAATTTAAACGAAAGCATCAATTTTTATCATTTTTTTTACTCTTGTTTAAATTATAATGATATTTTCACTTTTCGATCATTAACAAGTTTGACTATTTTGAATAATGGTTTCAATATTTCATCAAATAATGTTTTGGTTGGTTTCCCATTTTCACAAATCATTGTATGGAATTAATTAATCAAATATTTTTTCATTATCATCTCATTTTAAAATTAAAATAGAAGATTTATGTATCATTTGTTTGATATTGTGGAAACTCCAAAATAACATTTTTCTTCCACGCATCAACTTGAAGTTTCTAGAATGTTAAGATCCTTTTTCAAAGAAATATATAACAATGAGTAGTTTAGAGACTGTAGCTAGTTTTTAGTTTAGTTCAATTTAGTTTTTATTTTATTATTTTATATTTAGTTTTATTTTATTAGTTATTCATGATTTTCTTTATTTTAAGTATCTACAAAATTATAGATTCTGTAGCCACTCCTAAAATATTTGAGCTTTTGATTTATTTTGATTTGATGGTTTTCAAGCATTGATTCTTTGACATGGAGATTGCGATGTGATTCCTGCTTCTAAATATATGCAGGATGATTCTATAAACCTATAGGCCATTACCAACACTCCAAAAAATTTGGGCGCGAAAAGAACTAAGGAAAAATTTTCACACACAATTTCTATCCAAATGAAAAAGAATCAACAAAAAATAAAACATAGGTTTTGTTCAGAACATCCCCAATTAAGTTACTCACTAGGATTTTCTCCAAAACATGTGTAGCTTGGGAGATATATGCAGTTTTTTCAAGGGTACATTTTTAGTTGCGTTCATTGCCCAACGATGCCCAAAATGAGCAACGAGTTAGCAAACATATCATACAATATTCAGATGGTTCCATGCCAAATAAACCCTCTATGATCATATCTTTATCCAATAATGTATTAAATGCAATCTTTTGTAGATTAATGAGGATTTGGCAAACCATTTTTAGAGAAATTCATTCAAATTCTCCCTCGATCTTTCTTGTATAAATATTAGGGTTGAAGATAGGTCTGTGAGAGGATAAAAAATTAAGACATGGTAGATTTTATTTTGTAGAAACAGTGAAAGTATTTCGTTCTTCAATATTTATTTGTAATTCTATTTTTTAATGTCTATAATACATGTTTTACTTTGATCTTTAATCCATATGTTCATTTTTTTTCACTAAAAAAGTCATTCCAAATAATATTTTGAATTCGTTTCATGTTTTTATTTAAATGTTGTATTACTTATTAATCCTTGGGTTTGTATTTGAAGATTAGTAGTGAAACTCCCATTCATTATTTCAACTTATATCAAGTTTTTATTGAAAATGGAAAAAGGCATGTGTTAACTAAGTTGATTTTAATTAATTATAGTTTTCATGTGTTTGATTAGTTTCATTACGTGAAATTTATTTCATTGATTGAAAATCATATTCATTTCGTTCAATCAAGAGTTGATATTACAATTGTCTCCCTTTCACATTAATAATAAAAAAATATTGAAATTTGTTCTACTTTGTTTCAACAAACATCTTTAAGCTTTGCATTTATTGTTGTCAATCAACGAGATGTTTATTTTTTGTAGATTAAAAAATTAATATCGGATGTGAAAGATGTTTCAATGATTAAATTTAATCCATGATCCTAGCCAGGATAGTTGTGTGTGTTTCTTT
The DNA here is from genome assembly GCA_032191745.1 of Picea mariana. Classification (NCBI taxonomy): domain Eukaryota; kingdom Viridiplantae; phylum Streptophyta; class Pinopsida; order Pinales; family Pinaceae; genus Picea; species Picea mariana. The sequence continues at coordinate 180,800 of JASDQU010100533.1, forward strand.
AACTATATTTTTGGTGTGATATTATGGTCAATTTTAAATGTACATAATTTATTATCAGGTTCGACCAAACTACTTTTTCTATTTGAGTCTACCTCTGATCCATGAATAAATTAGTGGCCACCCACCTATTCCACTAGCTCAAAAAAGGGGTTTGCACTTTGGCAGTTTTTCTACATCTTTTCAGGCCCTAAACTTTGGGGGTTGTTTTTAGGCCCTAAACAATGTTTTCTAGGCCCACCATAGTCACGTTGTAGGATTTAACCAGATTGCGATGGAAAAATGTGTATTCCACAGATAGAAATTTCAAATGAGCTATCGTGCACCCCAAATAGAGATCATATGCAAAAGTTACACCCTTGGGAATTTGATGTCCCAACTACCCCCATCAGGGCCCACAAACCTTTTGACATTTCCTCTTTCGGGGTTAGGGTTTTGGATTTTATTTATGATAAAAAATACTCTAGATCCTCATTGTAAACATCATCATATTATTTAGAATGAGTGTGTCCATCAAATCTCTTCTCAGAGATAGGTTTCCACCATTCTAGCGAGTCATTCACTCTGTAATTTTATAATTTTTGTACATTATCTCATTAATAAATATTGTGCATTACTATATCTCTGTAATTATTGCAATATTTATGTGTATCTTGTAATATATCTTTATATTTCATTGCTATATCTCTTCCTTCATTTCATTCTCAAAATGATATGAATCAGTGGTATCAGAGTAGGATACTTCTTTTCGTTTCTTATGCATGTCCCTGACAAGGTCAGTATATAGAGAGTTGGATGTCGAGCTAGTTTCCATTGAGGATAACCACTCTCACCAACCCAAGAAGCCTCCCATGGTGGAAGAGAAGAGGAATGAAGGAGAAGAATATCCCATCAAGATGTTTCTCACAGAATCCCTCGTGCAACAGAGGAACATATGTTGGATAATTTTTCTGAAATCCTTCAATGATTTCAAACAATAATAGGCACGTCTTCATCAAGTAGTCTCTTTGGAGATGCTACACCATTCAAGGTACAAGTTAGTTTTGATATTCTCGCATTTGAAGGTCAGATCGATGCAAATGTTTTGGAAAAGTGGTTTTATTTTCTAGAAGGTTTTTTCTCTGTTCACAACCTTTATGATAGAAAAAAGATTGCCTTTATGCTCATTAAGGATCTCCCCCATGTCAAAAATTGGTGGGAAACTTATTGGGAGAAAAATTCCATAGAGGAGTTTGGAATATTTTGGGCTGAGCCCACTTGGGATTTTTAATTGATGTGATCAATGAGAAATATTAGCCTGTGGAAAAATATGATGACCAGTACATGAGATGGACCGCTTTGCATCAAAAGAGAGACCAAATAGTGTTGGATTTTACAAATACCTTCCATACATTGCGCATCGATATGGGTATCAAATACTTTGACCAAAATTTGGTTTTGAAATATCGTGAGGCTCTACATAGGTACATCGAAACCGAAATGGAATTTCTAGATATCTCATCACTAAGAGTCGCTTATATATATGTTGTCAAAATAGAGAAGAAATTTAAGAAACATAACAAGTAGGAATTTGGGTCTACAAATCTGCAACAACTAAAGAATGGTAAAGGCATCCCTAACTCACATACTAACCAACCTCAAGGTAACCAGTGAAAGCCACAGGAAAATAAGGGCAGCAAGAATATGAAGAAGGACACTCATAACTGGTGTGACTTCCCAAAATCCCTTGGATCCACACCGATGAATGTTGCTCAAAACAATCATTGGTAGCCAAGATCAAAGAAACAGAGCCAAGAACCAACTCAAAATTTGATTCAGACAATAATAAAATGAGATAGATAATTGATGCATAAACCACTACTACTGTCATGACTACAACAATCAAAGAAGAAGAACCAGAGGATCCTGAGGAGGGGGAGCACTTTTTCCATTCACATATATGGGTGAAGGGGACCCCACTATATTTTATTATTGATAGTAAAAGCCAGAAGAAAAACATCTTAGCAGAGGTCATCAAGCAGTTGGATTTTCCAACAACACCACACTCGCAACCATACAACATTGGATGACTTCAGCAGGGATAAGATCTTTGTGTCAACCAACAATGTCTCCTGTCATACGACATCAAGCCCTTAAAGGATAAGGTATTGTGTGATGATTCCCTACTGGAAGTCTGTGATATTCTGTTAGGATAGCCATATATGTGGAGGCATCATTTTTTTTATGAGTCTCGACCATATAATGTCATTATTAATCTAGGGGGTCATCCCTATATGATATCGGAGGTAGTTTTGACTACTGTACCAAAAAAAAAGTGAAACAAAGTAATCTCTCATACCAAGAAATTTAGCATGTTCACAACCTTTTTAGAAGAGAAGGAAACTGAAACCACCACATCCTCAACCCAAGAACCTTCTATCCTGCAGAACTAGATCAATAATATTGTATAAGAACACCAATATATTCCTACTGCACCTACTGGGGTGCCTCCACACTACCGATTCAAATCAAATTATGATAAATCCCTTCATTTTCTTCATGTTTCATATTCACCTACAAATTCCCCCCACACTCAGGCAGACCATGTAGACATATTGGTTCATAACAACCTTCAACAAGCTAAGCATGGCAACTTCTTCATAAAGGAAACCAACTCACCAAGGTTCATATTCAACAAAACAATCCATACAGACCTGATGCAATGGAGACCATTGCTTCCTAAGGTAGGAGCATTGATCAAGGAAAAAATCTGTGGCCACCCACCTATTCCACTGGCTCAAAACATGGGTTTCCACTTTGGCAGTTTTTCTACAACGTTTCGGGTCCTAAACTTTTGGGGTCGTTTTGAGGCCCTAAATAGTGTTTTCTGGGCCTTCCACAATCACACTATAGGATTTATCTGAATTGTGATAAAAAAATGTGTATTCCTTGGATATACCTTTCAAATGAGCTATCATATGCCCCAAACACAGATCGTATGAAAAATTTACGCCCTTGGGATGTTGACGTACCAACTACCCCCATCAAGGCCAACAAACCTTTTGGTGTTTCATCTTCCTGGGTTAGGATTTTTTATTTTCTTTATGATAAAAAGGTATCTAGAACCTCATTGTAAAAATCACCATCTTCTTGTGAATGAGTATAGCCATCACATCTCTTCTCAGAGATATGATGCCACCATTCTAGCGAGCCATTCACTCTATAATTTTACAGTTTCTGTACATTCTCTCATTAATAAAAATTGTGCATTATTGTATGTTTGTGTTTATTGAAATATTTTTGTGTATCTCCCAATATATTTTTATATTTAATTGTTATATGTTTTCCTTCATTTTGTTCTCAAAATAATTCAGATCAACCTCTATTTATTTACATTTAAAATTGAATGTTTCTGTTTCTCTTGGTTTGATCGTAATATTGTTTTTTGCAGATTAGTTTTATTTTGTAATCCATTTGTTTTCTTTATATTTCGTTCTAAAAGTCTTGAAATTATTTATTTGAAAAGGTTCTCAAAATATTCTAAATTTTGTATAAGTTGTACAACTTGTAATTTTTGTATACAATTTGTTTTAATAATTATTGTAAGTATTTTGGATTTGTTAGTTAGTACATAAGACCCTTAGGAAAACCTTTCCATATCTCCTTATTTTACAAGTGAGATCCCCTCATTGGCTAAAGAAGCCGTTAAACCCGTCAGGGAAACCATTCCAAATGGCTTGGGTTCTGCTTTAAGGACCTTACACCGATTTGTTTCCTCTTAGCTGACAAGTGGTCACTTTCTCCCGTCAACAAATAGGAATAATAAATAAGAAAATGGAATAATTAAAATAATATTAAAGCTAAATTTCTTCCCCCCAAATATATTATAACAATAATTATGTACATGTAAATTTAAAAATTATAAAATAATAAAAAATAAAAGAAAAAAATATAAGTCAAAAGACCCGATGGTGAAGGAGGTCAACCTTATGAGTGATAAGTGGATTTTTATGGGTGAGATACAATGGGGAAGTCCTGGTGGGATTAAATGTTATATAATAATTCTAAGGTTGCTCCAAATTATTTTGGAGGATGGGAGGAGGGGATTCTAAGAATTAAAGGAGGTTGTCTTCACAATAATTCCCTTTGGAAATTTAACATGAAGAATGAAGATGAAGCCCAATGGGAAGAAGTTAGGAGTGATAAGTGAAGCCCAATGGGAAGAATTTATGAGTGATAAGTGGATTCCAATGAGTGAGATTCATTGGGGAAGTCCCAATGGGATTAAATATTATATAATAATGCTAAGGTTGTTCCAAGGCATTTTGAAGGATGGGAGAAGGGGATTCCTAGAATTAAGGGAGGTTGTCTTAACAGTAATTCCAAATGAGAATTTACCATGAAGAATGAAGATGAATCCCAATGGGAAGACTCCTAGGAAAAAGTCTAATGAAATATTAAGTTGAAGACCAATGATGTAAGGGGAAAAATTAAAAATCAAAGGTAAATAAATAAAGGAAAAAATGGAAACAATAAAACAAAGTTAAAATGCAATTAGGAAAAAAAAATACAAATAATAAATAGAAATAACAATTCACATATTGTATAAAAGATGAAAAAGTCAAAATGTGTCTAATATTATGGGCATATGGAAAAATAACAAAAATGTACACATAAAAACTATACAATAGGGTTTTAGGAAAAATGCACCATGTAAAAATAGTTTACTCGTGTAAAACTAAGTGTACTCATGCAAACCAAATTTCACCCATGTAAAACTATTTCTAAATTAAACTTGCTTTTTCTCATGTAAAAATAAATACGAAGGGTAATTTTGGGGAAAACCATGGGAAATTTGTAAAAAGAATTTGTAATCAAAACCATGTGGTTTTGAGAAACCACTGATATATTACAAATGAAAATAAATAACTACATAAAAAAAGGAAATAAATAAATAAAAAAATAAATTTTGGAAAAAAATAAAACTATACAAATTATATACAAAAAATAGGGAAATGAGGCCAAGTTACACAGAAGTCAGGGTTCCATTCCAATTAGGGTTCCACACTAGTTAGGGTTATGCACCAAGGGGCCAAAACGAGAAGCATGGTGTATCAGGTAGATTTCGAGTAAGTGGGTGTAAAGTTAGGTAGTTATGTCGCGTAGAGATCACGATCATTCAAAATTAGATGTGAAAAATGAAAAGTGACCAGGGGGTAAAAAGACGATACATAATGTGAGACGTTAACATCACAAAGAGAAACTCATATGATAAAAGGAGATCAATGCACTATCCAAACACACAATACATGTCAATCCAGCCAAGATAAAAATGTAACGTCCCCTCTGTTATGTCTACAAATAACGAAGTACAATAGGATTTTTTTTTTTAAAGCATTAGCAAATTAACAACATCACATAATTCATAGCAATGAAAAATCACATGACATCATAACTAAAGTGACGCATGATCAAAATATAAACAAAATTCGCACCCACCCCTTTTATTGTTATTCTGGCAATTTAATTCCCTTATCAATCTAAAAGAATTGACAGTAAGGAGCTAACCACAAATAATATATATATATATATATATATATATATATATATATATATATATCCTTGCATATAGTAGCACAATACTTAACTAGACGATATGACATACAAGGAAGTACAATGGGTGAGTGTAAGCACTTTATACCATGATCAATTAGGAGATCACAAGGACCAGTGTAATATTAGCATTAACCCAAGTTATTCTTCTTCCTATGTATACTTTAGATTTAGAGCTTGACACTACTACATATGGGTGGATTATTCCACGAAATGTTTCCACGCTTCCACTAGTTTCATCTTTTTTTTTAAATAGGGTAGGATTTTCATCGATATTGCCACAAAAGTTCGTCGCAATATCCACGAAAATCTTATTTTAACCTACTCGGGATTTTTGTCACAATAGCAATGAACTTTTGTGGCAATAGCGGTGAAAAGTTTGCCTATCTCATTGGTCAGTGTTAACGGCTAGTTTACTATTTGATCTATATATACACGACTTTAAGAGACTTTGTGACACAATTGCTATAGTTGCGACACTGTTCTTGTCTTTTGTTTGAGCTGTTTATTTTTTCCGTCACCCACCGATTGAACAAATTGAATTCTTGATCTACATAGCTCGGATTTTGAACTTGCAAGGTCAGTATGTTATTTTTTATTGATGTACTCATTTAACTTGTAAATTTTTGTTCAAATGTCCAAATTTCATGTAGCTTGTTTTTCCCTTGATAATATATTATATGTGTAGTACCATATTTCATGTTTTTGATTTTTGGATCTAGTTAGTATATTCTATGGAAAAGGGTATGTGAATTCCATAATATTCTAGGTTTATGGAATCCACATACCCTTTTCCCTTCAATTGTAGATATAATTTCTCTCTCTTTTCATTGATAAAGATATGGAATTGCTCTTGAAACTCAACCCTGATCGGTGAAATGATAGTAATTGATTGTCATTTTATTCTCTCTTTTATTTTTAAGACCTAACAAAAGAACACCAACAAAGCTTGATTGAAGATTTGATACCACTTGTTACATCCCTAGTACCCAAAATGGATCACACTTGCATAAATTGAAAATAATATAACAGTGACAATAATGGTTGGGATACTTGCACACCTAATGGTTGGATAGCACTTAATAATTCAATTAAATGAAGGAAGAAATGTCCATGAATAAAATCTTGAAGTTGATTGTTATATTGATAAATGATAAGTTATGGTATATATAAGATAGGGAAGAAACTCATGTTTATAACAATAAGATACATAAACACTAACCCTAAACTTATGTTAGGTATATATGTCGTTATTATATATAAAGAAAAAATTTGTGCACATATGACCTTATTATAAAGATGTTATCTATGTCGTGATTAGGCACATAACAATCACTTTTAACTAACCACCTTCAACCATCTTATCTTATGGTTAGCCACCTTTAACTTTCTTGGCTTATGACTAAGCACCTTTAACAAATGAACTTATGATTATATACCATAGTCTTCCAATATAAATAAAGTAAATTTGTTTCAACTTTCTCAATAAAATCCACATACCCTTTTTTGATATGTGATGTTGTTTCTCTAAATTTTTTATAATCACATGAAATTCTATATGTAGTGATTAATTTTAGTTTGTAGTTGTTGTAACTTGTTTATACACTATTAATAAGGATCAATATCTAAAATATAAAAAATTCATGGAGAAATCTAGGATAACATGATGAAATCTACTAGTCAGACAATGAAAAATGAGAACATGTCAAAGTGTCTTAGAAAATAAAATTTTGACCACTGTAAGTAGCATAAAATTGTGACCATTGTATGTAGATGAAAATCAACATGTCATAATTTAAACCAACCCAACCCAATTGTGGATGAAAAGTGGTTGGCATTCCTTTTTTAGTGGTGAATTTCAAGGATTGACATTTTATCTACAAAACAACTTAGAGGCTAGTGTATGGTGTCGTTTGATTCAAGTTTGAGAAATTTTGACCACTTTCATTAAATGGTGTGTAATTATTTTCTATGGTTATTCAGTACAGAATACTCTATAGTACAAATTGAAGAATATCTATCTTAATAGTTAATCAA
>JASDQU010100533.1:188547-206884 GCA_032191745.1 Picea mariana
ACAACTTAATGTTTGGTGTGGTGTAGGTAAGACAATTACTTGTTTGGACAAGGATTTGTCACAATGAACGAAAATGACAGGAATCTTGCTCGGTTAAGAGCGACATTAGAGGCGAGGGGCGATGGAAAATGTTATTGCCCTTGCTATGATTGTAGAGGCTTGAAAAAAAGAAGACTTTTAATAACAACAACCCAAAGACATTGTAGGGAGAAGGGGCACGCCGAAGCGGGTTATGAATATCGTCCCTTGGTAAGAGGATTCAATATTTAATGTATTCTCTATAATAATCAGCATGTCATGAATTTTAGTAATATTTCTTATCGGTATTTTTATATTTTCTATACACACTAACTTTTCTATGTTGTTTTTAAATATATAGACGATGCCCCCAAAATGTCGACCTCCAAAGAGTTATTTGCCAAGTACTAGCATAAATACTACTTTACAGGGAGATGAACTTTGAGATCAGAATATTGAAGTTGTTGATCAAGTTATTAATGATGATATGGATAGAGATAACGTTAGTGATTCAAATCAGGAATATGAGATACATAGATTTATCCAAGACACATTTGCTCCAATGGATAAGGAAAACCAAGATGATAGTCATGATGTTGATCCTCTACTCGAGAAGTCACGTCAACCTCTTTATGAAGGATCAACATCAAATCTTTTATCTGCTATATTGTTGTTGGTGAACCTGAAGGTTTTGAATGGTTTATTAAACACATGTCTCACACAGATACTAAGGTATTTAATTTGTTAATTATTTATGCCTGCATGTTCACAAATACTTAAAAGGTTCAATTTTTTCCTATATTGATATTGTTTTCTAATTTGTGAATTAGTATATTGAATGATATATTGATGATTAATATTGTTTACATTGACTTATTGTTTAGAATTTTGTAGATTGTTAGGTGATGTTCTATTACCGATGTCAAATATTTTTCCACACACATATCGAGAAATATCCGTGATTATGAAATAAATTGGAATGGACTATCAGGTTGTTGATGCATGTTCTAATGATCATATCATATATTATGGACAATATGCATTAGAAAATTAATGCCCACAATTTCAAATAAGTATATATTGAACCGATAAAGCATCAAATAAGGTTCTTCACAAAGTTCTTCGTTATATTCCGATAATTCCACGTTTCCAGCGATTGTTCAGGTGCCAAAGTATATCACAGTTTATGGATTTCCATGCAAAGAACACTGAATTGATCATTGAAACTTAAATGTTCCATCAGTTTGGAGGAACTTGATCCATCCAAATAATGCAAGATGGTGTTATTCAAATGCCTGTAGATGGTTCTACATTGAACTACATTGAAGAAAAGTGGCCAATTTTTAAAGAAGAACCTGATGGCAATGTTAGACTTTCATTGGCAGCTGATGGTGTCAATCCATTTGGAGAGATTCGTTCTACGTACTCAGTGTGGCATGTTTTTTTTATAAACAATAACCTTCCTCCTTGGATGTCGATAAAGAGAGAGCACACAATGTTGGCAATGATTGTTCCAGGTATTTAATTATATTTTATATTCTTTAAAGTATGACAAAATATTTCATTTCTTTGTTTTGTGCATGGTAATTATTTCTTTTATATATCACGACATCTAGATAAGTATAATTAATCATGCAGTATGTTGAACCAATTAGGTAGGTACCATGTTAAATATATGAACGTATATATTGAGCCTCTCATCAATGAGTTGTCGAAGTTATGGGCTGGCGTCACTATGTATGACATCTCTAGACCAATAGGGAAAAAATGATTTCAATTCCATGGAATAATATCATGGACAATTCATGATTCTCCCGCGTTAACACATTTTTGTGGTATATTGTTACTTTATTTTGTGATTTAATATTATATATATTTATTGAAAAAATCATGCATTATTTTAAATTGTAACTCTAATTTGACGCTACATTTATTCATATATCTTGTAGGTCTTCAAACAAAGGGTAAATTTGCATGCCCAGTTTGTGGTCCGAGGATAAAATCTCGTCGTTCAAGGAGTGTATCAAAGGAAGTGTTTGATGAGTATAGGCACTTTCTGCCTAAGAACCATAGTTTTCAAACTACAGACAAAGCAAATTTCAATGGTAGAGAAGAAAATGGAAAAAAACCACAAAGAATGACACCTCAGCTATGGAAGTTGGAATATATTAGAATTCGTCAAGGTACACAAATTATTTATGTATGACCTATTATATAAATCTTTGGTTAATTGCATTAGTATTAATTTCTTTTTGTCCCATTAATTAGCATTAATTTCAATTTGTTGATGTTTCATGAATGTCATTAAGGAACGGATGGGCTTCCACGAGGAATGAAAATTTACTTGATGCAATTCAATATATTTCCATACTACGAGCACCTACAAATAGTTCATTTTTTCGATACATTGCATATTGGGAAGAACATAACAGATTTTTATGGTGAATATAAGATGGAAGGACTGACAAAGAGAGAATTGGAAAGATTTGTTGTGACATCCGGGAAGATAATAACACATTGCAAAGTGTTATTATTAATTCTAATGGAGATGGTCATGAAAAAAATACTAGTCTTCCTTGGTTATTGACGGAGAAACAAAGAAATATTGTAAAAGAGGTCATTCAAAAAAATAGGTTTCCGACAGGGTTTTCATCGAACATACAAAATATCTTAACTAAAAAAGGTGTTTTTGGTGGGGTTAAAACACATGACTGGCATACATTCATTAAGGTAATTAGTAGGCTATAATATATTTCCTTATTGGTACATATTTTTTTGAAACAAATAATAATTATTTGATTTTTGTTACAGTATGTTCTACCTTCATCTCTCCCAAACAACTTTGACAACAACATAAAACAAATTATTTATGTACTTGGCAAATACATGAGGTAAGTATTGTTTTATAAGGAAAATGTATTTCTTATGTGATTTGTAGTAGAACTTATTGAAACATTATCTTTTATCTGCAAATTTATGTATTCCTTGATATTATTTTATTGCATCGACATTTGTAGGTGGCTATCATCAAAAGATATCCATAAAGAAGATATAAGGTATTGGAAGAGAGAAATTCCCCGACTAATGTGTCAAATGCAATAGTATCTACCTCCATCATTTTTCAATGCACAAGAACTCTACCTCATACACCAAGTTGAGGAGATTGAATTATGTGGACCAGTACACATAAGGTCAATGTGGATGGTGGAGAGGCAGTTGAAGTCACTGAAGGGTTTTGTTAGATAAATAGCACGTCTGGAGGGTTATATGGTTGAGGGATATATGGTATATCAATGCATGGTGCATATTAGTCAGTATCTACCTAAATTAGCAGGAAATATGAATCTGCCTCACATTTGGCATCTCGACTCCATTAATAAATTTGAAGGGGAGGTCCTATTGGGGAAAGGTAAAATGAGGACTGTGAAAGGTAATTATTAGATGTTGACGTAGATTTAATATATTACAAATTTTTTAAATTATTCCTTTATTAATAATAACTAATTAATGATATTAAATTGTTATGCTATAATATAGTTGCTCGAGAGTGGGATGCTTTACATTTATACTTTGCAAACAACCTTTATTGGATGGAGCATTGGATAGAATATACTGAAGAATACTTTGGTAGGCTATCATGGGAAGGGGTTCAAGTAAGATGATTAAAACAATGCATCGTCATTGAGATCAATTTTCTAATTTTACATCAAGGGAAGTTGATTTAGCTTTTGGTTTAAAAGATAAACATGCAAGTTTAATTTTTTACCCACATTTTCCTAGTTTTTTCCCAATTTTTCAATGTATTTGGTTTATTTAATTATTGAAATATATACTTAGTAAGTCCTATATGAGGATTATTAATTGGCAATTTATTTTTTTATTTTTGTACATGTTGCATTTGAAACATCACAAGTCTATGTGGTGTAATGATCGTAAATTTCGTATCAAAATGTTGGATGATAAGATGAAAACCTCGGATTGTGGGATAACTGCAGTGTTTAAGGTCACCAACATTTTCTTTAGAAGTGAAAGAAATATGGAAGAAAATGAGAATAGGTACTATGGCCATTTGGAGGATATAGAGTGTGATTTTAATTCCTTTAAAATAGTTTTGTTTGAGGTTAAATGGTATAGGATACGGATGCATGAATGTGGTCCTGAAAGAAATGTTATTGAGCATGATAATGGATTTACCATGGTTAATACAAGGTCATTTGAACTGGGTACAGAGCCTTATGTTCTTCCAAGTCAATGTGAGCAAGTATTTTATTCAAAGGTACCTGGTAAAGTGGGTTGGTCATACATTGTTAGATATGATCCAAGAGGAAGACCAGTAAAGTACAATCATGTAGCTGGGGATGATGATAATAACGAGGAAGAAGATCATGATTATGCAGATCAGGAGTAGGTGGCTCATATAGTTGATGTGTTATATGAATAAGTTGAAGAAGTTGATCATCCAAATGTAGGAGACGACGATCTCATTGACGATATCGATAACTATAGTAGTGAAAATGACGTTGATGATGATGTTGATAGGATTGAGCCTTTCACCAATATCGATTCTGAACCATATCCTGATACAGATGTTGAGCTAGATGAAGAAGAACATGACTAATATTTAATTGTTGAAAAGAAGAGGTATGTGTTTATATCTTTTATATGATCTTTATATGTTTTTATTTTGTATAATATAGTATATGATACGTGTTCTTTAGAATTTCAAATTAGGTAATATGGGGAAATGGAGAGTGATGTTGGGGGGGCAGGTGGGGGGGATAATTAGAGCTTCCACCTTCATGTGGTTTCCTCTGTTTAGTAGAGAAAAAACTATTCTTGAAACCAAGAGGAGCTCTGCGTGACTGTGCCTAATAATACCAATGATGTAGGTATGTCCATCATCAATTCATCATTATCATTCTCAAAATATCTTATACAAATTTTACAAGGAAATTATACTAGGAATAGACATGGGCAACAATGACTTGTGAATGGGGCCAACATTGAATTTTTTTAAAATTGTTTATGTATGCACTGAAATTTGTCATGGATAGACTATTCACATGTCTTAACGATATGGGAGGGTTTCTGGGCTCAAATTTGATTGACACACCCACTTTCTTCCATCATAAATTCATCATGTAAACCATAAACCGTAATTTTCTTTCAAAGTACACAAATTGGTTGACACAAGTTTTAAGTTTTCATCAGTCTTTCTTCATTTTTCTTTCAGGTTCTACATTAATTTACATACAATGTATCTGTGTCATAGTTGTAATGAAAAATCCCTGTTTATCGCTGATTTCTTAATCAATGCAATAAAAATACTCCCTTGCAGTACTATATGCAGGGACGTGTGTAATTTCAAACAAATTTTACAAGGAACAAGGAACATAAATTGTACTAGGACTAGATACCGACAACAATGACCTGTGAATGGGGCCAACGTTGAAATTTTTTCAAACTTTTTCTGTATCCATTGAAATTTGACATGGATAGATTATTTGCATGCCTTAATGATATGGGAGGGTTTATGGACTCAAATTTGACTCACACACCCACTTTATTCCATCATCAATTCATCATGTACACCATAAAGCCTAATTTTCTTTCAAAGTACACAATTTGGTTGATGGAAGTTTTAAGTTTTCCTCAATATTTATTCATTTTTATTTTAGGTTCTACATTAATGTATATACAATGTATTTGTTTCATAGTTTTGATGAAAAAACCGTCTTTTTCGTTGATTTCTTAATCAACACCATAAAAATACTAGAGGCAGGCAACAATGACATGTGAATGGGGACAGCATTGAAATTTTTTCAAATTGTTTCTGTATGCATTGAAATTTGGCATGGATAGACTATTGACATGCCTTAACGATATGGGAGGGTTTATGGACTTAAATTTCACTCACACGCCCACTTTATTCCATCATCATATCATCATGTAAACCATAAACCCTATTTTTCATATGTTCTAGTAGATATGTTAATGATTCCAAATTTCATATTTGTATTTGACTCAAGGTACAACTAGGTTGTAAAGTATCAAATTTTAATTTCAAGTTTATATAGTATTTCACGTGAAGAGACATTTGGGAGACCCAAGATTCATCGCAATATCCATGACATAAAGTCACAAGAGCGTCGAAATAGCCATTGCAAAATGACCCAAATTTGCTAGTGAACTGCTTATATATAATATAATGTTCAGTCTCTTTAAAAATAACAATAATAAAAAAATATATATCATTCTATTATACAGGTGAAGTATCCACATACAAATTCTTGCATATTTCAATTCCATATTTCACATGATGTTGAATGTTCATGTTGAAATCATGTGCATAACAAAGTCAAATACATTATCTTTTCTCTTCTTTTTTTAAAGGAATATTGATTCTTGAACATTTATCTACGTATCGTTCTTATTAAAAAATAATATTGATTTCTAAATTTCAAAGAAGTGATTCAAAGTGGCTGCAAGCTTCTACAAATGATTTTAAGATTTCTTTAAAACAAGTTAAATTATCAATAAAACAACTTTCCTTGTTTCCAATATTGTCTTCATTGTTGTTTGTAGAGACCAATGCAAACTTACTTCCATAAATCATACAATATAGAATGTTCTTAAAAATGTTGAACCTTATCATGAAGTTTGTTGTGGAAAGTCAATATTGATTTACCTAAAGTAGTTTCCTCACTTCAACCATAATGTTGAGATCTATGATCACTTAATATTTCAATACAACTTTCATTTTAGTGGTCACTTATTATATAACTTCTAAAAATTGTAGCATTAATCATAAAAAAACAAAAAGTGAAATGTTGCATTCATCATCTATCTTCGAATTGATAATGAATATGCTAAAAAATTGATTAATTGTGTGACAAATTGATACGAATTTTGTGTATTGGAGCTACCACAAGGGATTCTAATCTATGAGAGTAAATAGCTTGAGGACCAAAATACGTTATCCCTCTACCACATAGGAAAAGATTCAATCCTCATTTGTATGTTGCAATTGCATGGAGGGGTGGTTAGTTTTGGCATGTTATAGATTTATTTGGTCACCTCTAACCATGGATTCCTTGTTGGCCAAGATATTATCCATTTCCTATCTTTGTTCCACATGAAACATATGCTAAATTATTTTTTTCCTCATAGGTGTGCTCTTCCTTTGGGTAGTGTGTAGGTACCTACATGTTTCCTTTAAGAAAGACAAACATGAGCCCTAGAAGCTTCATTTAGGGAAAAAATCCTTTGATTTCCTCTTTTAACCATGGTTAAGGCCCCAATACCCATCATGAGTACTCCACAAAAGTTCATGTTGGATCTCATATCCCACTATGGGGGGCATATATTCCCTCTAGAGTGTTTGTGTGGTGGTTCTAGGTCTCATATATGGCCCATTTTCCCCACTAGCTCCATATAGAGCACAAATCACTTATTTTTCTCCCTCATTCATGCTCAAGGTATCAAATCCCATCCCCAGTGCTCAAAACCTCCTCGTGGCACCAATATCCCACTCAAAGGTCAAATATTCCACCAAGAGGACATGTGTCGTGGTTCAAATTCTCAATCATGGCCCATGAACCCTATAAGATTAATTTAGGGCCTTAGGCCCTTTGTTTCTCCCCTACCATTGTAAAATCCCATCCCTAGTGCTAAAAAAATCATAATGACACCCATATCCCACTTAGAGGACAAAGATTCACTCTAGAGGTCCCACAGATGGTTTGAGGCCTCATTTGTATCCTCATCATAACCCATGTTCTTACGAGCATCATTTACCTCCCAAGGCCCTAATTTTCATCCCTTAACACTGGTTAAGGCCTTGAGATCTATCCATACTACACAAAACATCATATTGACTCCCATATTCCACTTGAAGGAAAAAGATATCCTTTAGAGGCATTGTCTCAAAGTTTTAGGTCTTGTTCATGGCCCATGAGCCAAATAAGTTTCATTTATGGTCTAAATATTTAAATTTACTCCCTTGAACATTCATTGCCTTAAGACCCACTCTTGTTGTGCAATTAATGGCTATAAAATCTTACTCAAAGGGAACATATTCCTTGTAGAGGCCCTTTGTGATGGTTTAAGGACTTGCTCAAGACCCTCAAATGCTATAAGATTCATTTAGGACTAAGGAACTTATTTTTCTCCCATGAACATGGTCAAATCCATGAGACCCATTCTTAGTGCACAAAATCTCATAATGGTGTACTCCATATGCCACTTTGACGTCAAATATCACCTCTAAAGGGCCTATGTGGTAGTTTGAGGCCTTTTTTACAGACCCTGATATGTGGAAGTTTCATTTATATGTTAAGGTCTTTATTTTCCTTTATTCACCATGGTCAAGGCCCCTAGACACATATCGTGGGTGTAAAAGATATTTAATGATGCCAATATCCTAATGAGAGTCCAAATATCTCAATTAGAGGAATCAAGTGATGATTTGAGGCCTATTCATGTCCCCTGATCCCTACAATATTCATTCAGGGCTTAAGAACCTTGTTTTCCTCCTCAAATGGTGATCAAGGTTGTGAGACCCATCGCTAGTTGGGAAAGCATCCTAAGGGCGTGAATATCACTATTAGAGGCCAAAGATTCCCTTTAGAGGGTCTGTGTGGTGGTTCAAGGTATCATTCATGGCGCAAAGCCCTAAAATATTCACTTAAGTTCCTAAGGCCTTCTATTTCTTCTCCCAACCATGGTTAAGGCCCTCAAACCTATCCCTAGAGCACAAAACCTCACAAATGACACCCATAACCTACTCAAAATCCAAAGGCCCCCTTCATAGGGCATATGCATGGTGGTTTAATACCTCATTAATGGGCATGGGATGAATAGACAATTCATTTATGTCTCAAGGTCCTTGTTTTCCTCCTAAGACCTTGCTCAAGGCCAAGACCCATCCTTGTTGCACAAAACCTCTTAATGGAATACATATCCCACTCAGAGGTCATAGTTACCTTGTAGCCTAAGGGTCCCTCTTACCTAGCATATATTTTCTTCCCACAAGCTTCACATTGAGATAAATCATCATATAAATCATCATATTCCTCATGATCATTGTATTTTCCAGATCCAATCCTTCGAGATTGAGACTAAGGACCATTTTGTATTCCATTTCTCTCCCTACTATGAGATTAGAGGACGACTCTTTTGCCTTCCTATGAGAGACATTTGACTTTCATTCATGACTTATCGAAGACCTTTGAGAGATGTTTGAATTTGATTCATGTTATCCTTGAAGGTTAGAAATGGTTGGAAGGTAGGGGTGGGTGTGCATATGCATGAATCACTTCTCACCAATTCTTGGGATCTTATCTTGTTCTTCAAGTTCTCAATCTACATAGTGAATTAAGAAGTGGGTGATGGTAGATTATATACACTATGCATTGAGTAATGGATATTTAATTTTCATTAATTTGAAAAAGTGTTCATATCTTTCCATAAATTTCAAAAGCAACCATATCTTTCCCAAAATTTTGAAAAAGTAATTGGATGGTGTGGAAATCAAAACAATTTTTTAGTGCATTTACTATTGGATTACCATCATTACTAGAAGGAACAATGTTTTATGGATACCACCATAGCTCTATAGTGTGATGATGCAAATAAAAGAGATTATCTTGACATGACTTGACTATTTTGAATGAGAATTCCCCTATCCCCCTGAATACAAAGGTGGAGCTTAATTTCCATGAATATTGAAAGAAACTTACAAATTCAAACGATTTATTCTCGACTCAATTAACTCAATACTTCTTTAACCACAAGGTTAAGTTTTATTAAATTAAAAAAACTAGATTGACTATCCCTTTCATAGGA
Source organism: Picea mariana (assembly GCA_032191745.1). NCBI lineage: Eukaryota > Viridiplantae > Streptophyta > Pinopsida > Pinales > Pinaceae > Picea > Picea mariana. The sequence goes on from JASDQU010100533.1 coordinate 198,412, forward strand.
TCTAGCCTTATTGAACAATAATTAAAGTTATATATATATATATATATATATATATATATATATATATTATAAAATTAATATAACAAAACAAAAGATTAAAAAAANATATATATATATATATATATATATATATATATATATATATGTATGTATGTATGTATGTATGTATGTATAAATAATATAAAATAATTATAAAATTAAAAACATAAAAAAACAAATGAACAAAAACAAACAAAGAAACCATATTTTCCCCCTGCCCGCGCCCACACCATCGATATTCATAGCTTCACTAGATATCTATTGAGGAGGAGGTTGCCCATTCTACGAGGTAGCTATTGGAGGAGGTCACCCATTGCCCAAACCCTGCGTCGAGGTAGATATTGGAGGAGGTCTCACCCATTTTCACACAGAGCGAAAATGAGGTAGCTATTGGAGAAGGTCTCGCCCATTTTCACACAGAGAGAAAACGAGGTAGATATTGCAAGGTAAATATTGGAGGAGGTCGCTATTGGAGGAGGTCTCCTACGACAGAGACAGAGCAAGAGAACTTGCGACCAATGGGATATAGGAGTGTTGATAGAGGAGGCCAGCTAGCCCTATCATGACAGAGGAGTACTGATAGAGGAGGCCATCCAGCCCTAGCGTTGATAGAGGAGGCCAACAATGTCATCAAATAAGGTATGGATGTGAAGAAACTATTTCCTTGAAATTTATCCTTCCTTCTTTCCATGAAATTTATCCTTCCTTATTTTTCCCATTATAAACATGTGATAAACGTTTTTATCATGTTCATGACATGACATGCATATGCTCAAACCTTGTTTTGTCTTTCTTTAAAGGAAGTTCTAGGTGGGAACTTTGTTAAAAAAAACCAACTAGGAAAATATTTTTTCCTTCACCACCACTCCTCCATCCTTAAATCCACAACAAACAACAAGGCATATCCTAACCTTGTATTATAAGCCCATGTTGATGGATTTTTTTACCATAGTAATCCATGCTCTCCCTTATATAATCATTCCATTCTTATTCCATAGCCCCTACCAAACCAATGTCCTATGTTGACTTCCAAGACACTCTCAACAAACTGACCTAAACAAGACTCATTGCATCACTGAGAATTTGTATGTTCGGACAGGGTAAATTCTCCTAAGGAGATTGGGAGAGCTTGAAGTTACCCTTCAGAACAACCCACGTATCAACTCCAACAATGAACTTCTTAACATTTACAATCCTCCATGCCATCCATTAATTAGAATAGAGAATGATATTGAATTTAAACAACCTTTGACCCAACTAACCACTTGAGGATTGAAACCAACATGTATGAGCAATAATATTAAATATAATCATAAAACCCTACTGTATGCCTTTGATAGATCTGACTTTATAACAAAGGATGCCATTTTATTTGTCTTGTTAGAATGGAATGCTTCTTATGCCAACCCCCACAATATAAGGAATGTGTCTCCCATTCAAGAAGCCAAACTATTCAAAATAAATGGCTTTGGATAGATTATGATTTATCCTCCTTCCAGTTACGTTTGATATCTTTTTATAAATATAATTTCATAAAAATATTGGCTTGAAATATTAAAAAATGTATGGATCATATTTTTTAGGGATTAAACACAGAAAGGTATAATTTCAAATTCACATAAGACTTTTCCAGATATCCTAGATTAATTTGGAATGGATAGCACATCCTCTTCAATGATATCATAGCCCCATATAATATAAAACTGTATAATCCAACGATTAGGAATAGGTATTTTCCCTCATTGAAAATAGTATACATTGTCCTTTAAATTCTCCTTTGTCACAAATGTCCATTAACTATTTATTTTGAATTCCTTCTGTAAACCTTGGAAAAAACAAGCAAATTGTCACTATGTTTGCAATGTTGACTAATTCTGGACCCTTAAATACATATTGGAAATGGGTTGTCCCCACCTCTCATACTTCTTGGAAGCTGTACACTCTAGCCCCTATTGGATTTTGAATGCCCCATATGCTATTCATGCTTTTCCTCATGTTGGAATAATTATGGGAAAAATAAAGTATTCTCATCTACATTTTCTATCCACAAGGCCATGCTCTTAAGTCTCCATTGAGTGCATTCCCAATTCATTAGAGCCTTTTGTTAATCCTCCATCCTCCATCCTCTTTAAAGAAACAACCAAAGGAGAAAGGAACTAATCTTGTACTTGAGACAACTCCAATTGCACTGGTACTACCACAAACTAGAACCAATAGACTACACAATCAAGTTTCCTCCTCTTCTCATCCAACTTTGAAGCAGATTCAACATAGAGACACTATAAATTTGTATTGTTTGAGATATAGTAGGTAATGAATTTGTCAAATATATTTTGATAAATAACTCCTTGTATGAATTAGAGAGATTATATATATTTCCTTTGGAAATGCACTTTAGTGACATTATATACATGGTAGATACCTATGGGAAATTAAAAGTAGAAAATGTGACCTTAAAAAAATAGCTTGGAAGGGTACCAAACAACACTCTTGGAAGCATGATGACATAATGATATTGACGAGGCACTTTGGGACATAACTTTGACTCTAAAAAGAGAGTTAGTAGAGGATAATAAATACTTAGTAGAGAACTTATGACATGTATTGTTGTAGAGAATGGGGATGACTATATTTTTGCATATATGAACCATTTGGAAGATTTGAACCCCATGTTTGAACTAGAGAACTTCTAACCTTTGGTTGAACACATGCTTAAAACAATCAGTAATCGAGTAGCTAAAAAATGGAAGAGAGTGGTAGTAGTGACACCATATTTCCCCTTGTTTTTCCATTTCCATTTGCATCAAGAGACTTTTCCTAGGGACACAATTCAAGTCTTCACATTTCTTAGATATTTTTCCATTTCCATTTTCCTAACTCTTCTACACGATTCAAGTCCTCACACTTAGCCAAATTTAGCAACCAACATAGTTTATTCAACCCCTTTCTAGCCTCATATCAAAATCAAATGAGCTTCAACAATCGTTTTTGGATATGTTAAGAGTTGAGAATGTAGAAAATTTATTGGTTACCTCTGCTAAAATAAATTGACACTACCACATCGTAGAGTTGACAATCAACAACACCATCTAATAGTAGTTACTACTCCAATGAATTCTTAATTGATCATGTTGGCCTATAAAGGAATTTCCATTGATAGTTAGAAACTGATACACTATGTTCATTTGTAGAAGTCAACTCAAGATGTATAGATTTGTTCCTCTATACATCGATTAAGAAAATTCTTAATCGCACATCAATTTTTTGAGTCAAATTTTAGTTGGCCCTTCTCATGCACAATCTCTAGATATTATGCCCCTCAATGTGATTGAGTTATTTGACACTCATTTCCTGTCTACAAATGAGTTCTTATATCACAACATTGTTGGGTTCACTATTGAATTCATGTAGTAATGCTTCATATTGTATATAGTAAGTTAGATATACATTGGACCTTATTTCAAGCCAACATTGTTCCATCATGCCAACATTGGTTCCAAACAGTTAATAGTTGATCTCTTCTATGCTAACTCCCTCACATGTATAAATGATTTTTTGGAGGATGAACAATTGGTTTTATTTTATGCATTGAAGAGTGTGCCCTAATGGATTAGGGAAGTTTGAGGACCCAAGGGAGGCTCCTCAACTAAAAAAGACCCCAAATAGTGCACAAGGCCCAAGAGAGGTCATAACTAGTAAGGGAGGGACTTAAATTTGTTGGCCAAAGCATCCACCATAGAAAAACATATGACCAAGGAAGGATAAACACAAAATAGGGCTGCATGATGGCACTAGAAATCACATGGAAATACATAATCACACATCTAGACTAAGGTAAAGGACTCAAAATGAGGGGTTTCAACACACTATGATCTATGAAAAGTGGAAATACACATGGGTTTCCCATGGGAATATTCTTGCAAACAATGCTAACGAAGAGAAAAGAGAGGTGATAAGCATCAATTCATGACAAGTATGATACGCTATGAGAGGAGGGAGAAGAACAAGTCTACCTACCACTTGATTAAGAAAGAAACAACTACAATATGAAAGTAAATGAAAAAGTGAAATAGAGGAAGGTAGAGAACATGATATATGCACTTACCTAAGTATTGATGATTCCATGTGAAATCATGTTGGGACATGCTATAGAAGAAGTTTTTATTTTAATATGATAATATGGCTTGCCCCAAGTACACCTACGAGACAAACAATGACTTGAACACAATGTCAAAATCTTTCCTGAATGGAGGAAAGGAATATAGGTGACAACTGGATCAAAGGGAGAAGGGAAAGGAGGCAAGAGTATGAGCCTACTTTGAGTGGAGTAAGAGAGAATACAAGAAAAAGTGACAAAAGATTGTGTCTTGTCCTCCCCTTAAAATTCCAAATGTGAATATTCTTTTAAGTAAAATAACATAAACACATGTATTGTTAATAAATAAACTAATACATAAGTTGAAACTAGGGAATTACTTAAATTGAAATTAGGGAATCACTTGCGAACTTTATGCAACTTATGCAACTTTATGCCAAATAATCCTACTATGAAGGTGTACGGTTCATTCATTTCCACTTTCTTGGTAATCTCTTGACTAAAACGTGTATGAAAGGGATCATGTATGTAGGCCTAACTCAATCTAAAAAATTCCGTAGAAAAATTTATTCCACCTTTTTCATACCCTAGATGACTATTAGGCTAATCGAATCTTTTTGTTCCACTGAAAATATCTAACCAATAGTTAGCATATCACATATCTCTTGTTTATAATATTCCTTATAATGTGAATGCATCCTATATAGTCACTTCTTGGTAGATAAGGTGTTAGGATTCGATTCTATATTCATCTCCCAATGTTATCCTCTAACTCTTTTCATCTCAAAGATGCTACATGGGAATAGGTGAGTGTACTCTCAAATAAAATATACAATGTCTACCCATAGCCCATCACCCAACTGAATAACTATCTTTTTGGCATATAAAAGAAGGTGTTGGGGTCCCATTCCTAGGAGAAACATGAAAGTAGTGAAACTCTTCCCATTTCATAACCCCCCCTTTCCCCAAGAATTTGCAACCACATTATGAGTTTTGAGCCAGAATTCCCTATTCTTGCCCTTTTTCCTCATACATAGAACATTGTTTTCCTAAAATTGACAAATTTACTCATGATTTTCATCCATGTTATATTCTTTTCAATCTACATAATTTATGCATTCAAAAATCATCTAACAATTAACTATTGTTTTATGGTAAAGCTCACCTCATACACTAAATACACTTATACATAAAATGTCATCAAATAACTCATCTTGATTCAAAACTTGATCGATGTCTTTAGTGATAAGGAACAATGCCAATAGGCATAGATGAGACATGAGACAATACTTGGATGCTCAATATTAATATTTCTATCACATCACCTTTCCATATACCAATCCCACAACACTTACCATGGAGTTTCGCGGAGAAAAAATCACCCAATCCTTGGATGGAAACTTGCAAGCCCCTTGTGTTATATGACATCTCTTTTCTAAACACGTTTTAATGTCAATGGCATATGCTTGAATGCACTACTTGAATTCCCTTTTGTGATATCCTACTTTTGACCCCTTAACTATAATATAATAGATCATGTATTATTTTTTAAATATAGTTTATGAAACAAGAATCAAGCCATGTGGTCTGATATATAGCGATCTCATGTTGTAAATATGTGATATGCATTGTGAATATTCCAAGTGTGGAGCTCAAGGCCACGTCCCTACTAGTGAATGCATAAGAGTCCAAGTGGTGGGATAACTTTACAATGTGGTTGGTATATTTCTTATAAGAAGTTCATGGTTTTGTAAAAAGGGAAACGCACAATAATATAAATCCACCCTCATTATTTATTAAAGAAGAAACAAGGGGACTATGATACCACAATAGGAGAAGAGGAAAGGGGATTTTTGGTTGATTTAGCCTTATCATTGTCCTTGGGGTACTATATTTTCTTGCCTATGTATCCTTACAATGTTCTCATCAATCTTTGACTTTTAGGTTGGTCTAAGTAAAAGTCTCATATGTGTCATATCCCGAGGAAGAGAGAGGGGTCTCATGCAAGAAAATGTTTTTCATTGTCTTTCTCATGTAGGATGGTTGGAGAGAAACCATGCTTAGAATTTCCACAATAGTTGAGACAATCCTTTAGACCTACAACCCAATTATTGTTCCTGATTGATTGTTCAAATTTCACCACTAAAGTGTATAGAGGTATATATACCCTACTCCCCTTTGGATTTGAATGTGTGACCTCTTAGGAAGAAACACATCTTCTTAATCGTGTGCTTCCATAGAAGGCGCTTTCCAAATATGTGAAATTCACCACTAAAGGCGCTTTCCAAATATGTGAAATTCACCACTAAAGGCGCTTTCCAAATATGTGAAATTCGTCACTAAAGGCGCTTTCCAAATATGTGAAATTCCAGGATCATGGATTTCCAAACTATCGATCCGCACTTGAACTCTTTGATAGGTCTCAAATCTAGTTCTCCACTAAGAGTCGGGGGATATGCAACTATATGCAACTTATATGCAAATATATGCAACTTTATGCAACAAATAATATGCAACTATATGCAACTTTATGCAACAATGCAACTTATGCAACTTATGAAACTATATGCAACTATATTGCAACAATTTCGTATGCAACTATATGCAACTATGCAACATGCAACTTATGCAACTTAAGCAACTTTATGGAACTTATGAAACTTTGTGCAACTTTATGCAACAATGCAACTTTACACAACTTTATGCAACTTTACACAACATGCAACTTTATGCAACAATGCAACTTTATGCAGCTTTATGCAACTTTACGCAACTTTATGCAACATGCAACTTATGCAACTATGCAACTATACACAAATTATGCAACTATATGTGACTTATGCAACTATATGCAGCTATATGACGAAAAAGTGTGGCAATTTCAACTTTATGCAACTAAATGCAACTATATGCAACTATGTTGGTACCAAAAATGTATATTGGCATGATAACTTATCTTCTTGTTTTAACGAGTGTAGGTACCACCAAACAGGTATCTGTTAAATCTATCTTCCTCGAGTGATGATCAGGATATACTAAGATAGGTTGAAAGTGAGACGTGTTGTACTAGATCTACTGGTTCTAGATCAACTAGGTTGGAAAAGGTAAGGAAAAGATTTCGTACCCGCATGCAATTTTTTATTGCCAATGGAGGGTCGTGTAATTATGATGTTGAGAGCATAGGTGACATTGAGTTTCCCTTTAGGTATAAACATCTAGTGCAACGATGGGAACCTAAGGAGATACTTGAAGTGGACACAAATTTCTTCATCGGTGGGAGGATGTATCGCATTGCTCCTTCGTCCTTACATGGATTGGGGTTATTTTCCATGGATGGCATAAAGGTCGGCTAAGGCACTATAACTGAATTAATGGAGTATGTCGGACCATTATACAAATACAGTCATTGGTTGATGTTGGTTTGATATACGCAAAGTATGTGGAGATACGAAGTTGTTGTAAATTATATACAACTACTAGATAACAATCAAAATAAAGGGGCAACTATGTATATTGATGGAAGGCCAAAAGCTACTGGAAACATTGCAGGCTTTATAAATAGTACACGACTAGTGGCAACAACTAAGAAACCAAATTTCATATTTGAGGCACGCGAAGGAAATCGAATATTTGTATGTGCAACAAAAAACAATAGTTCGAGGTGAAGAGTTGTTGATCGATTACAACTTAAATTGAATTTATGGAGGGGGTGAGACTATGGGGGTAAATATATTACATACCATTCAACTCAACCTTTGATCAATCATTGTTACAATTTATCGCTGCAATATTTCAAATTTGTACTGCATAATTTTTTTACAATAACTTTGATAACTCTTCTTTTTAATTTATTGTCTCAACATCTATCTAGGGTGACCGTGGAAAGGCACCCACTTCGCCCCAGCAGGTAAATGTTAAATACAGTAAAAACTTATGACTACAACAACTAAATTTCAGAAATTTCATTATTTTTTTTCTATTATTACTGCAATATTTGATTTTCTTAATGTTATAGGTGAATTTCATAACTTTTATTGATTGATTTATTGTGTCAACATCTGTCCAGGGTGACCGTGGTAGAAAATCACCCACTACATCTCTCCAGGGTGAATGTGGCAAGGCACCCACTGTGCCTTAGCAGGTAAATGTTAAATACAGTAACAATGTAACATCCCGCTCTGGCGCACTGAGACCACTTATTCTTTGGGGACACTTGCTCGCAAGTGATCTGGACCCTTTTTATGTTAGACCTATGATGTTGATTATGATGTGATTCACAGATGATATGATGTGTTACTATTCATGTAGACGGGTGCTATTGACTCAGTTTATTGAGTG
>JASDQU010100533.1:254733-305835 GCA_032191745.1 Picea mariana
TTTCTTTGTCAAAGAGTTTAGAATTGGAAGATGTAGGAGAACTATTCAAGTTTAAAGCTTCCTCCATATTTGCAAGAAATCAAACTTTAACACCAAAACTTGCACAATACCAACAGCTACAACTCAAGCTAACATTGGCAAATACATGAGCAAAATAAACTATGCTCTGATACCACCTGATCTGAAAATAGAAGGCTGACTTGTTATGCTATGCAAGCACCCTCTACCTCATTAAATTAAACCTTAACAGGACCTTGCTTCATGTGTTTAAAATGTGCAATAGGTTTATGTGTTAAGTTCTTGGTTTTTCTTTGCAAAGTTCATGTGTAAGGAAAGGTTCTTTGACATGATTAAATATGTGTTATAAACCAAAACACAGCAGTATATAATGCAGCAAATAACACATCAAAATCACAACAACCAAGATGATAAAGCAGTTCACCCCCTTCAGGCTACATCTGCTGGACCAAACCTCCCAAACTAGGCTTGTCCTCTTGTATTAAAAATGCTAAAAATGCTAATACAAGAATATGAGTGTCTTGACAGACAAATCTGACTGTAAATACAGAATCAGAAGATAGGAATTTGCTGAACATGCTCTTTCCCAAACACTAAACAGTGAAAATTGTACCTTATACAATACTTTCCCCAAATGGCCCTGGTGGCCCTTTAATCTTGCATGGAGAATTTCAAGGTGAAGATGACCTCAATAGGTTCTAAAACCTCTGCCATCAGATTCAAAAGGTCGAAAATATCAGACCTAGGCTTTTGAATCACCAAAAATGGATGCACATAGCCTCCAAACAGCTCCAGCACTGAAATGGCCCTGGTGGCCCTGAAAGCTTCCCTGAAGCAAAAAACACCTGCAAAATGACCCTAGATGGCTCTAAAACCTGCTCCAATGGCTCCAGAAGGTCGAAGAGACCAAAAATCCATCGAAAATTCGTGAAGAATGGTTTTCCCTAGCTCCAGTTATGCCCATAACAAACTCCTCCTTCTTTTCCTCAACAAAACTCCACTAAAATTGGAGTAGCTGGAGTTAGAAAAGCTAAAAATAGCCAATTGCCCAAAAAAGGCGGAACGTGCCAACTGATTGTAAACTAAATCCACACGCGATTTAATACCTGGCATATAATGTGTTAACCCGTTGGTTTTAAAACAACACATAACACACATTTTATATAAATATACATTGCAATACAATTGCAATGTAATACCTTGTAACTTGTGCACCAAAATATTCGGCTAACATATATGGATATGTGGAATATAACCGAACTATGGGTTTTAATTTTTGTAACAACCCTGCGTGTAATGACATGGCAAGGTCATATGGTGGTGCGGTAGAACCTCGGGCCGGGGCTAAGCCCTGGCCCGACCCCCCTTTTCAAAGGTTTCAATACACGCCAGTAAATCTAATATAACTCAATTCCTTTACAAGGAATGAATGGCGGAAACTTGGTTAGCGGACTTGTGTTAAGGCTTTGCAAAAGGAGAGGTCGCTGGTTCAAATCTCACAGCCGCCGAACTTTTAAACCAAATAGCCAAAAATGAGGGGACACGTGGTGCCCTCCGATTGGGCCACGTGTCCTCATATTATTTGCCCATAAACGGACACGTGTCAACCTTGTATTCACTGACAACCAACCAATAAAAATGTGCCACGTCACCTTGCCACTTTTCAACCTTTGATTATTCCACGTCATCGTACGGTCGCCACGTCACCCTGGTGCCACGTGTCACCCATCCAGTGGTGACACGTGTCACCTCAAGATTGGTTAAACCGTATACCAAAAATCCCATAACTGCATGCCACGTGTCAGCACCTGGAGCTGCCACGTGTCCTGTATGGACATGCCACGTGTGCTGTATGACCTACCACGTGTCCTGTACGGACTGTACGGATAGGTACAGTCAGCATCAAAATTTTTACCTGTTTGGCGATTCGAACAGATCGCGATAACTTTTGCTCCTGACGTCCATTTGAGACGAAATGAATTGCATTGGGTTCATGACAACGAGGGATACAAACCCATTTGTTCTTAGGTGATTCCGAGAACTTTGATTTTTGAGGTAAAATTTGACCCCTGGTCCAGATTCTGATCATTTATCCATGATTTTCCATAGAAGAAATGATTGGCTATTAAATAATTCATAGATATTCTAAGATAAGGATTAATGTATAAAAGGTTAATTCCATACTCACTCTAATATAGCTATTCTTTGTTATTACTGTATTACAAGAGTGGAGTTACTATATTTTAGGGAATTTAACAACAGGGAACTAATTATTTTCACCTCTCCTTACATTCTTAAGTGTATCAATGAAATATCCAAAAGTCAACAATTAAATATGATTGTTCTACACAGTCATAACTTGGAAGGGTCCACGTGTAAGGCCTCAATGATACTCAGGATTTGGTTGACTAATCTAAGGGTATCCTTCGTCACATTTTTACGTAATTATCCAATCAAATTAAAAATTTATGTACCGGTCAAAAGAGATTAGGTTTGGGATACACAATCCCTTTATTATTGAAGAAACTTTGATTATTATCTGAGCTAACGATGATCACTTAATAAACAAAATCTAATAAAGAGTCCTTTGTTAATACGGGGGTTGAAATTGACTGTCCAATGGAGTCATTTAATCCTTAAATTTTTTGATATTCGTCCACATAAAGAGATGATTTCACATACAAAATTTATTTTCCAAAACATCATTGGCTTGCGGAACAGACTAAGATGCCAAATAGAGCAAAACAAAATGTGGAAAAAGTTGACTTAGGTATGAGTATTTACACTACGACAAGCAAGGCAATGTGGAAGGAGACATTGGATTCTACGTGAGTACATACACTACAATATAAAATCGTATTTGGTGCAACCATCAAATGGCTCAAACTATAGTTGAACATGATAACTTTTACCCAATGTTATGATAAAAACAAAATAACCTATTTCATGTCTGTTCATTTCCTCCTAGTAGTTTGTGAGAGAGGAGCACCAGACAAAGGTTTCGTGTTGGATTTAATAGTCTCCATCCCAATTCAATCTCTAAATGTTACTTGCTAAGTCTATTAAAATAAATCGTTGTCTATGATCGTTGTCTCTATAAAAATTTCGTTTTCTATAGTAATTTCGCTATTCAATGCTAATTATTGGAAATACAAAGAATATAACAACGAAATATAAAGAAGATAAAGAATATATCACTTCTACAATAATTTCGCTATTCAAATGCAATCATTGTAAATATAAAGAGTATAGTAGCGAAATATTAACAATATATCATTGTCTACAATATAAAGAATACATCGTTGTCTTTAAATCTATGTCCAACAATGATAACACAGAGTTAAATATGATATAGCTATGTAAATAATAATAAGATCCATAATAATAGCTGTGTAAATAATAATATGAAAAGTCTGTGTAAAATGCTAAGAAAAACGTGGTGTAAATGATGTCTATAAAAATAATCGTAGAGTAAATTTTGGGAATGACGCAGAGATTTACATAAAGAAAACGCAGAGATTAGAGGTTAATCATTCAGAAACAAATCAATCGAACACAGAGACACTCATTCACCCAAACACAAGGATTAATCATTCCGCAATGAATCAACCAAAGACGCAGAGATACTCATTCATAAGAAGGCCACAAGGATTAGAGATCAAACATAAAAGAAAAATGCAGAGATAAGTAAGGGATAGTTAGCTAGGATAAATTTATCCTTCACTTATTATCGATGGACAAGAAAGAAAGGACTTTGAATCTATAAGTCTTTAAACACCAGAGTGACGACTGTCGATTCGGCTCCTGGCTGACTACTCAGACACAGACTAATAACTTAAGGGATAAGGGACAGAAGATAAAAACACAATTTTTTTTTTCGTATTAATCAATAAAGACAAACTCAGAGAAGTCATTGCAATCAGGGGTTGGGTTCGCAATGAGAAATCAATTCAAAATACAATGAGCATAATGCTGGGATGAATTTAAGTTCTCTGATTATAAAATGTTGGGCTCATCAAGACAAATTGCTGAACATAAATATGAAATCTCTGGATAGTTTTACATTGAATAAAGAATAATCTTTAACACAATAGAAGTACAGTACTGAAGGCGCATGAAAAATATTTAAACTACCATTCAATACAAATATACACATGTGTACCATATCCAACTGCAAAATTTCTGAAGTTGTTGTTCCACGCGTGCTCTATTCAGCTCCCACTTTCCAACCGATGTGACCTCACCAGTACCTCCTAGCCAGCGCTAGGGGTATTATTCTTCCCCCTGAGCCCCCAGAGCCATAAATGGTCCACACACACAATACTAGAGAATTCTAGCACCCATCTCCTCTCACAAGGTCGAGCTACCACTCGTTACCCAAGCTGGGTATCCCAACTCCTACAAGAGAAAGTTCAGTCAAGATAAAATTTCAGCAGTGTAACGTTACGCAAAAATATGAGATCCATACTCCTTCTGTTCTATCCTTTTTATAGAGTTTTTAAGTAATTAGTTTCCCAAATTCTCATTAAATTCATTTTTCAGTTAATTAATTTCGAAAAATCTTCCCCGTACACATGTCACTCGATCCCCTAGTTGCACCAGAAAATAAATTTTATTAATTAATTAAATATTCCTATTTCCCTCATCCACCTAAGAGCGTTCCTAAAAATGCTCCTCGGTCCCAAAATTCCCTTACACTTCTTAAATGACTTACGCCTTACTTAATTCGTAGTTGAGTTCATAATTAGAAATTTCCAAAGGCAAGATTCCTTATTGAGTTAGACATTCAACTTTTTTTCTTTACGTTTCCCCTTTTCTTTCAGTTTCCTATTTCTTTTACATTTCCCCCTTTTTCCCTTTTAACTAAAAAAATGAATTTAACAAGTGTAGACAAAACAACCATCTACCCTTTTTCCTTTTTAATTAAAAATGAATTTGGTAAGTGTAGATAAAAAAACAACCATTTACCCTCTTTGTTTTTTAACGAAAAATTAAATTAGTAAATGTAGATAAAAACAACCATTATCCCTTTTTAAAAATTTAATCCTCCATTATAATTTTGACTTTAATAAATAAGTTTGAATTTCTTACCCCCACTTCTTGTTACATATTTATTTATTTATTATTATTTTTTTACCACATGTTCTACTTAGACCTAGGTTTTAATTTCACTAGGTTGGGCGACATATTTTTTTATTAGGGAAAATTGTTTTTAAACCTTACTTATCACATCATTCATTTTAAAGCCGACTAGGTTTTTTCACTTACCATTTAAAATTGAGATGTGCCCTTCAGGATGCACTACGTGCTCCAAGGGTGTCAATCACATCTTTCTGTTTTCCTTGCACGACGTGCCCTTTAGGATGCACGACGTGTTCCAAGGGTGGCACTCGCCTCTTTTCGTTTTACTTGCGACATGCCCTTCAGGATGCACTACGTGCTCCAAGGGTGCCACTCACCTCTTGAATGACTTTGGTAGACATCAAACCCATGGAGTCAATACTCTGCTAGGTGATCTTGTGGAAGACTAAGGGCCTCTAAGGAATAAGTCCCCTCCCTTATTGCGTACCCCTTAGAATCATCGTGAGCGACTATCAAAGTCTTCCCTCACGACATCGTGGGTCTTCTTGAACTAAGTAATCATTAACCTATAGTTCAAGCCACGACGAGAGTGCTAGCAGGTTGTGGCAGGGCTGCTACCACACCTTCCCCTCAAAGTCTCTGGATGTTGTGCATGACCCCTCTACTCTACATGTGAGTCTGGTCGGAAAGCTATCGTCAGCCTGCATTTATCAACGAATCATGTCAGGAATAATAATCAATCATCATAGCATATAATCATATGTACAAATGTCACATCAACAACATTCAAACCCTGTTAGTCCACTCCTTGACTCAATCCATAGTCCAAGGGGTTTCATCGATGCCTCTGCATTCTCAATTTCCAAAGTCCTGCACACTCAGGAGAACCCAATAAATAACACCTGTCTATGTAAATATAATGAAATAACATATCTTCAAATCCATAGTATCCTATAATCATAATCAAAATGAACAATAGTATAATAACTCGGATCACTTGCATGCAAGTGTCCTCAAAGAATATGTTCGCTTAGTGAGCGCAAGAGTGGGATATTACATACACCCCCACTTGGTTTAAACTTCGTCCCGAAGTTTTACAATATATAAGTGTCGAAATAAAGTGTATCACAGTATCATAAATCTATCTATCAAACAAAAATGGAAAATGTTGGCGCATAACATATGCATCTTCCCAGGTCATCGAGTATGGACTATAGTTGTCCCATTGGACCTTGACCTGATCGATTGTTTGACGTCATAGCTATCGAATGTGATGGTCCAGGATGTGGATTGGCTCCACTGTGAACGCACCCTCGCCAGATACCTGCAAGGTACTCATGTTAATAACATGTGTAGGATCACTAACATAATGTCTCAAAATAGATACGGGAAAAGCATCATGCATATGCCTCAAAGAATCAAGAAAGCCTAGTTGATAGGCCATGAGCCCCTTCCTTTCCACATCTTTAAGGGTCCTATGAACCTAGGAGAGAGTTTAGCACCATTTACAAACTTGATCGAACTCTTATGCGGTTTCACCCGCAAGAAGACTCGATCACCAACTTCGTAACTATGATCGACATGATGAGCATCAACATAACTCTTATGTTGATCCTGTGCTTCCTTTATCCTTTGTATTATTGTTTTCATTTTCTATTCCATTTCTTGGATCACTTCTGGTCCCACAAAGACCCTATCCTGAAGCCGATCCCAAATCAAGGGCGTCCGACACGGTCTCCCCTAAAGAAACTCGAAAGGTTCCATCTTAATGGTTCTTTGATAACTCTAGTTATATGAAAATTCTACCAGTGGAAAAAATTATTCCCAACACTTATGTTGGTCCATAATGTGCATACGCAACATGTCCTCCAAGATTTGTTTTTTTTGTTCGGTCTGCCCGAATGTCTCCGGGTGATACATGGTACCAAAGTTAAGTTGGGTTCCCAAGGCCTCTTGGAAAATAGTCCAAAATCGTCCTGTAAACACCGATCCTCTATAAGAAATAATCCTCTTAGGTATGCCATACAACCTCACAATATCAATGATGAAAACTCTAGCTATGTTAGGTCCCTGATACGTCGTACGCACAGGAATACAATGAGCAATCTTCGTTAGAGTTTCGACTACCACAAAAATCGAGTCATGTCTCCTTGTCGTTTGTGGAAGTCCAAGAATGAAATCCATCGAAATGAGCTCCCATTTCGACTCTGAAATAGAATTTGGTTGTAGTAATCCTACCAGATGTCTATGTTCAACCTTCACCTGTTGACATTCTAGTCATGTTGCTACGTAGTTGACTATGGCTTCCTTCATTCCTTTCTAGAAGAATAAGGGTTTAAGGTCTTCCCTCATCTTCATGACTCTCGGGTGAGCCATGTATATTGATTTGAGATCCTTGTTTAGGATCAAACTCCTCAACTCGTCGTTGGGCAGTATGTAATTTCCAATTTTAAATATCAATATTCCGTCGTTGTCTATAGTAATCCTTTAAATTTTGGTACCATCATGGTGTTTTGCCTGATAAAATCCTTGACCTCTTTGTACCAGTCATCATTGCACTGTAAATTTAAAATATTTTCACGTAGATTCGTCTGAAGAGGCATCACCGAAAAGATGCATGGTCTCTGACTTAATGCATCCGCCACTCTTGTCATTGTTCCCTTTATGTAAGTAATCTCAAAGTCATACTCGCTAATCAATTCCCACCAACGCCATTATTGCGCATTCAAGTCTCTTTGCGTAAAGATGTGTTGTAGTCCACATAGGTCCATTTTTAGTTCAAAATTTTGTCCAATAAGGTAATTTCTCCAAACTATCAAGGCATATACAATGGCTGACAACTCCAAATCATGTGTTACATAGTTCTCCTCATGCCTTCTCAACTTTCTTGAGATGTCAGCGATCACTCCATCATCTTTCATCAAGACTCTGCCTAAGCCTTCCTTGGATGCGTCAGTGCATACCAAGAAGTCCACGTCCATGTCAGGGACCTCTAGTATCGGTGTTGTTGTCAACTACTCCTTGAGCTTTCAAAATGGTTCTGCGCATTTCTCGGTCCAAAAAAACTTCTTGTTCTTCTTCTGCAATTCCGTAATCAGATTTGTTATCTTTGAAAAACCCTTGACGAACCGTTGAAAGTATCCCACTAAGCCCATGAAGTTACGCACTTTCGGGACATTCATCAGCGCAGGACATTCCATAATAGCCTCGATCTTTGCTAGATCCATCAAGATACCTTCATCGGACATGACATGCCCTAAGTAGTGAATCTTTGATTGAAAAATGAGCATTTAGACAAATTTTCCATACAATTTGTTCTCTCGCAAACACTGTAGTTACAAGCGCAAGTGTTCATCATGCTCCCCCATCATCTGAGAGTAAATAAAAATATCGTCAATGAAAACTTGGATGAACTTGTAAATACCCAAACTCATAAATACCCCAGAGGCATTTGTCAGTCTAAAAGGTGAAATAGTAAAATCGTAATGTCTAAACCTCAGATTAAAGGAGGTCTTAGGGATGTCATCCTCCTTGATCCATAACTGGTGATACCTTGATTTGAAGTTGATTTTCGAAAACACTGTCACGCCTTTTATCTGATCAAACAGATCATCAATCCTTGGCAACATATTCTAATTCTTGATCGTTGCCTTGTTAAATTGACTAATTCATTGCAGAGTCTCCATGACCCATCCTTATTTTGTATGAAAATAATAGGCTCACCCCATGGTGACACACTGGGACATATAAGTCCTAGGTCCAGCAACTCCTTCAGTTGCATTTTCAACTCCTATAACTCCGGGGTCAACATTCGATAAGGCGTTCTTGCTATCGGTTCAGTCCCCAGTTTTAGGTCTATGGTAAATTCCAATTCCCTCTCCGGAAGCATCCCAGGTAACTCCTTAGAGAAGATGTCTGCAAACTCTCTTACCACCGGAAGGTGTTCTAGGCCTTCAGCTACTCCCTTCACATTTAACGCAAGGATTGCATAAATCTTACATCCATTGTGCATGCTATTCCATAGTTGCAAACAAGATATGAACCTCGGGGAAACTCTCCGGTTCCGACCTACAGTCACGTGTCTCTGTCCTTCATCTTCAACCAAGCTCAATCGTTTCATATTACAGTTGAGTATCGCCTCACGCGATTCCAACCAGTCCACATTGATCACAACTTCATAAGATCCTAATATCGTGTCGTACAGGTCAGCCCTGGTGACAAAATCTCCCAGGTTAAGGCTACATCCCATAAAATTATTTCCAATCTTCTATTTGGATCCCAAATCCATTTCTAAAAAGCTAAAGTCATCCTATTTGACAACCTTTTCATTAATTCTTTTTAGTGCTTCCCTAGAAATGGAACTCTTTGTAGCCACTAGATCTATCAAAATACTAAGGTTTTAGTCAAGAACGACATCTGACGTCTTGAGAACAATTGACTGGTGCTCTGTTTGGCGGTTATTCACTGCTGCATGAATCTGATGGGCCTTGCCCAAATCTCCCAAGGTAGCATGTCTAGCTGATCCAGATGCTCTAGTCCTCTCCACTGGGCAGTCACGTTGGTAATGTAGCTCCCCACATGTCCAACACCCTTTCTTTGGTCCATTACTCCTAGTACCCAAAGTAGAAGTTGACAGCCCATCGGCCTGGAATCATGGTCTGTTCTGTTGAACAGGCCTAAATTGTTGTTGTTGTGGTCGATGTTGTTGTTGGTTCTGTGCTCCTTGGTAAGGATTTCTTTGTCGAGGCACAGGTCAACGAAGTGTAGTGAAAGTGGATCGTCTCTGGAAGCCATGATATCTTGGTGAATGCCTAGCTGGTGTCTAATGATGTTGCGTACCAGATGACACCTTCCCTGTTGGTCTCACTAGATTTCTGCTCTGAACCCTGTTGATAAGATCCTCCTCTCCTATGAGGGCCTTCTGGACAACATCATGCAGGGTCTGAGGCATCAAAATCCTAAACTTTGCATGAATGTTGACATTAAGGCCAAACAAGAACCTGTTGTCCTTAAGTTTCTTGGTATTCATGTGCGGAGCATACTGAAGGAACTCCATAAAATGGGTCTCGTACTCAGGCACCGTACGACCACCCTGTCGCAAGGAATTGAAATTGTTGAGATGTTTCTCAATTAACTCGTCTGATAGATACCTCCCTCATAACCGTTCCTCAAATATTTCCCATGACACATCTTTGACTACCATGTTCAATAGTGGCAGGAGTGTCTTCCACCATAGGAGAGCACTCACCTTTAGTTGAAAGACCGCCATGCGAACCTTCATGTTGGAGGTATAGTCGCGAAGTGCAAAGCACATCGCCATATTCTCCAACCATGCCTCGGTGGCTGCGCCATCCGGGTAACCGAAGAACTCAGGAAATTTGACCTTCTTGAGTTCGCGGTGAATGCTGCCAGTACCGACCAGAGCATGCGAGCACTTCTGGAGGCGTCACACCTCCTTCGACGACACCACATTGCGAACCTCTGTGATGACCTCTAATCGATATCACCACATGGACACCTTAAAGTTTTAATTAGCGCTAGGTTAATACTCAAGCGTTTACTGCAGTGGAAGTCATGGTGATCCACAGTCGTAGGGTTGAATCCGCTTTGATACCATATGTAATGTCTCCTTTGTTATGTCTACGAATAGCGAAGTACAATAGGATTTTTTTTTTAAAGAATTAGGAAATTAACAACATCACATAATTCATATCAATGCTGAAACACATGACATCATAACTAAAGAGACACATGATCAAAATATAAACAAAATCTACACCCACCCCTTTTATTGTTACTCTAGCAATTTAATTCCCTTATCAATCTAATATATATATATCCTTCCATATAGTATCACAGTACTTAAATAAACAATATGACATACAAGGAAGTACCATGGGTGAGTGTAAGCGCTTTATACCATCATCAATTAGGAGATCACACGGACCAGTGTAATATTAGCATTAACCCAAGTTATTATTCTTCCTATGTATACTTTATATTTGGAGCTTGGGTTCCCTTTAGAAAATTAGAAAGAATCATTCTTAGTATGCAATAAATATATATAGACATTCCAAGGCTAAATTTCTTTTGCATTAAGAACTCATATGTAGAAAAAATCTTATTAACGCAAGACATACCATTCAATGCTACCCTTCCTTACATTCCCTTTTTAGAATTGACAATAATAAGAAAAAAATAAAAGTCAAGGCTACCTTATAAATCCACTAAAGGAATTGAGAATTTCAACACATATCAAGAGATATGTAATGTCTTCAGCTCCCTACTTACATACCCATTTATAAGGGAACAAAGGAATACCAAAATCTTAATTCCTTACTTTAAGTAAAACCATTTTATGACATTTTAATTAATTACCCACCAGTGATACTTTTAGACTATAATTTACAAGTGTTAGTTAATTTAAATGTAAATAAATTAAGGGTGACATCTAAATTACATAAGGAAGTCAACACTCCCTTTTTACTTCTTTTATCCATGATTTTACATAGAGGAAATGATTACATATTAAATAAGTCATAGATATTCTAACATAAGGATTCATGTATAAAAGGTAAATTCCATACTCACTCTAATATAGCTATTATTTGTTATTACTGTATTACAAGACCAAGACCAGAGTTACTATATTTTAGGGAATTTAACAAAGAACTAATTATTTTCACCTCTCCTTACATGCTTAAGTGTATCAATGAAATATCTAAAAGTCAACAATTAAATATGATTGTTCTACACAATCATAACTTGGAAGGGTCCACGTGTAAGGCCTCAATGATACTCAGGATTTGGTTGACTAATCTAAGGGTATCCTTCATCACATTTTTACGTAACTATCCAATCATATTAAAAATATATGTACTACCTAAATACATCCCTTAAGGAGGACTGTCCATTTTGACACCAATATCGTCGTGGAAAGGTAATCATTGCATTTATTTCTATGTTCAAATAAGCTCAAGCTAAATCTGTTAACATATTGTATTGATAGAAATTTGACTGATTAAATTAATTCGACGACTTGTTACCTGCAACTAAAATAGAAGCGATTTAGAGTAAGAACATGGCATAAATATAAACATAAAATTTTAGCATTATAAATGAATTGGATGTGACCAAGCCTACAAATGAGTGATTGCGTACTAGTCAAAAGAGATTAGGTTCGAGATACACATTTCCTTTATTATTGAAGAAACATCGATTATTATCGGAGCTAACGATGATCACTTAATAAAGAAAATCTAATAAAGAGTCCTTTGTTAATACGGGGATTGAAATTGACTGTCCAATAAAGTCATTTAGATCCTTGAAGTTTTTAATATTCATCCACATAAAGAAATGATTTCACATACAAAATTTATTTTCCAAAACATCATTGGCTTGCCGAACAGACTAAGATGCCAAACAGAGCAACACAAAATGTGGAAAAAGTTGGCTTATGTATGAGTATTTACACTAATAAGAAATGAAATGTGGAACGAGACACTGGCTTCTGCGTGAGTACTTACACTTCAATAGACAATCCTATTTGGTGCAACCATTAAATGCTCAGACTTTAGTTGAAGATGATAACTTTTGTCTAATGTTATTATAAAAACAAACATATTTCATGTCTGTTCATTTCCTCCAAGTAGTTTGTGAGAGAGGAGCACCAGACACAGGTTTCGTCTTAGATTCAATAGTCTCCAACCCAAGTCAATCACTAAATGTTCCTTGCTAGGTTTATTAAAAGAAATCGTTGTCTATCGCTTTCTCTATAATAATTTCGCTATTCAATGCTCATTATTGGAAATACAAAGAATATAACAACGAAATATAAAGAATAGATCAATGTCTACAATAATTTCTCTATTCAAATGCAATCATTGGAAATATAAAGAGTATAACAACGAAACATAAAGAATATATCGTTGTTTACAATATAAAGAATACATCGTTGTCTTTAAATCTATGTCCAACAATGATAACGCAGAGTTAAATATGATATAGTTGTGTAAATAATAATAAGATCCATAACTAAGGAACAATAAAATCCAAGCCAGAATGTTGTGTAAAAACTGGGTGAAATGGTTGTGTAAAACACCAAGAAAAACGTGGTGTGAATGTTGTCTATAAAAATAATCGCAGAGTAAATTTTGGAGAGGATGCATAGATTTGCATAAAGAAAACACAGAGATCAAAGGTTAGTCATTCAGAGATGAATCAATCAAAAGCAGAGATACTCATTCACCGAAACGCAAGGATTAATCATTATGCAATGAATCAACCAAAGACGCAGAGATACTCATTCACAAGAAGGGCGCAAGGATTAGAGATCAAACAGAAAAGAAAAACACAAAGATAAATAAGGGATAGTTAGCTGGGTGAAATTTATCCTTCACTTATTATCCATGCGCGGGAAAGCAGGGCATTTGAATCTATAAGTCTTTAAACACCGAAGTGAAAATCGTCGTTTTGGCTCTCGACCGACTGTTGAGGAACAAACTAATAACTTAAGGGATAAGGGACAAAAGATAAAAACACAATTTTTTTTCGTATTAATCAATAAATACAAACACGAAGAAGTCATTGCAATCAGGGGTTGGGTTCCCCATGGGAAATCAATTCAAAATACAACGAGCTTAAGGCTGGGTTGACTTTAAGTTCTCTGATCATAAAATGTTGGGGTCATCAAGACAAATTGTTGAAGATAAAAATGAAATATCTAGATAGTGTTACGTTGAATAAAACATAATCTTCAACACAACATAAGTTCAGTACTAAAGGCGCATGAACAATATTTAAGCTACCATTCAATACAAATATACACATGTGTATCGTAGCCAACTGCGAAAGCTTCGAAGTCATTGTCCCACGCACGCTTGGTCCAGCTCCCACTTGCCAACCTATGTGACCTCACTGATACCTCCCAACCAATGCTAAGGGTACTCTTCTTCCCCCTAATCCCCTTGAGTTGCAAAGGGGTCATGCACACAATACCAGAGAATGGTAGCACCCAGCTCGCTTTGCAAGTTCGAGCTACCACTCATTACTTGAGCTGGGTATCCCAACTCCCACAAGAGAAAGTTCTGTCAAGATAAAATTTCAACAGCGTAACGTTACGCAAAAAGATGAGATCCATACTCCTCCTCCTCCATCCGTTTTATAGATTTTTTAAGTAATAATTAGTTTCCCAAATTCTCATTAAATTCCTTTTTCGGTTAATTAATTTCAAAAAACCTCCTCCGTACACATGTCGCTTGATCCCCTAGTTGCACCAGAAAATCAATTTTATTAATTAATTAAATATTCCTATTTTACTCATCCACCTAAAATCATTCCTAAAAATGCTCCTCGGTGTCCCCAAATTCCCTTACACTTCCTAAATCACTTACACCTTACTTAATTCCTAGTTGAGTTCATAATTATAAAGTTCCAAACGCAAGATTCCTTACTAGGTTAGACATTCACCTTTTTTTCTTTATGTTTCCCCTTTTCTTTAAGTTTCCTATTTATTTTAAGTTTCTCTCTTTTTCCTTTTTAACTAAAAAAATCAATTTAGCAAGTGTAGATAAAACAACCATTTACCAGTCCCCGAGGTGTAGGATAGTCAGTGACGGAGTGTGTTGTTAAGCCACTCCGTGTTGAAAAGTCATCGGTTCGAAACCCGCGAGGACAAAAAAATCCAACCATGTTAAGGGTTGGTGTGGCTCAGGCCAAGTGCAATCCCCGGGTGATTTTGACAGCTTAGATGCCCCTGAGTCGCGGTTTCTCAAGCCACAAGTTAATCTCGATGCCAACAGGTTTGGCCACATTAACAAACGAAAAAAAACCAACCATTTACCATTTTCCCTTTTTAATTAAAAATTAATTTAGCAAGTGTAGATAAAAAAACAACCATTTACCCTCTTTTCTTTTTAACTAAAAATTGAATTAGAAAATGTACATAAAAACAACCATTACCCATTTTTAAAAATTTAATCCTCCATTATAATTTTGACTTTAATAAATAAGTTTGAATTTCTTAACCCCCCTTCTTGTTACATGTTTATTTATTATTATTTTTTTTTTGACCACATGTTCTACTTAGAACTAGGTTTTAATTTCACTAGGTTGGGCGACATTTTTTTTTATAAGGGAAAATTGTTTTTAAACCTTATCACATCATTCATCTTAAGGCTAACTAGGTTTGTTCACTTACTAGTTAAAATCGTGACGTGCCCTTCAGGACGCACTACGTGCTTCAAGGGTGCCACTCACCCTTTTGCATTTTCCTTGCGCGACGTGCCCTTTAGGATGCACTACGTACTCCAAGGGTTTCACTCACCTCTTTCTATTTTCCTTGCATGACATGCTCTTCAGGATGCACTATGTGCTCCAAGGGTGCCACTCGCCTCTTGACTGACTTTGGTAGACAAAAAACCCTTGGAGTCAATACTCCGTCAGGTGATCTTGTGGGAGACTAAGGGCCTATAAGGAATAAGGCCCCTGCTGTATTATGCGCCCCTTAGAATCATGGTGAGCAACTGTCACAGTCTACCCTCACGGCATCGTGCGTATTATCAAACTAGGTAATCGTTAACATACAGTTCAAGCCACAGTGGGAGTGTTAGTAGGCTGGGGTAGGGTTGTTGCCACACCTCCCCCTCAAAGTCTCTAGTTGTCGTGTGTGACCCCTCTACTCCACACGTGAGTCTGGTCAACACGACATCGTCAGCCTTCATCCATTAGTGAATCATGTCAACAATAATAATCAATCATCATAACAACTAATCATATGTATATATGTCACATCAAAAATATCCAAACCCCAATAGTCCACTCCTTGACTCAATCCAGAGTCCAAGGGGTTTCATCAATGCCTCTACATTCTCAATGTCCAAAGTCCTACACACTCAAAAGAACCCAATCAATAACACTTGTCTATGTAAATATAATTAAATAACATATCATCAAATCCATAGTATCCCATAATCATAATCAAAACGACAAATAGTATAATAACTCGGATCACTTGCACGCAAGTGTCCTCAAAGAA
This sequence comes from Picea mariana, assembly GCA_032191745.1. NCBI lineage: Eukaryota > Viridiplantae > Streptophyta > Pinopsida > Pinales > Pinaceae > Picea > Picea mariana. Next base: position 270,869 of record JASDQU010100533.1, read on the forward strand.
TATGTCCGCTCAGTGCACGTAAGAGTGGGATGTTACAGAAAACATTCGAGGGAAGACCTAAAAAGATTACAAGGAGAGATAACACAATCATATCAGGAAATAGGTTCCCACACGTTGATGGCCAAATATGACCATATTCAACAAGAAGGAAATCACCCGGTCAAGATCCCAATTAGATGTTTATCCGTTGTAAGTGGTGATTCCAACTGGTTTAGGTCTAGTTACCTAAAACTATCTAATATATTAAATTCAAAATATATACACATTTTAATCAATTGAAGAGTTTTTTACCCTTTTATTGAATAACAAACTAACATATCAATAGATACAGATCTTAAACTATATACAACAGAGAAATTAATTCTAATTGACATAAACGTTACTTGTATCAAAGAGGATTTGTTTTATTTTGAAAAGTATGTATAATGAAAGTAAAAGATATTAATTAAAGTAGAATACAATTAAAAAACAAAAATATAAACATTGGGCCCAATTAGAAATAATATATGAATCTAAGTAAAATAAACAATGTTCTAAAGATATAGATCTTCAAAAAAAATATTTAATTAAATCAACCTAAAATGAATTACTAAACTTGATTAAATAATGAACACAGACTCATAATACCAACAATAATTCATATACATATTAATCACTAAAATAATGTGTGAAATAAAAAATGAAATTGATTCAATTTATCAACAGCAATTAACTAAATCAATCTGTAATATCATCAACACATAATCTAGATAAAACTTTGATTAAAAAAAAAAAACTTGAATACGAGTGATAATACCAAATATTGATTGCTTATATTAATATTCAAATTCATAAAGAGATTCAGAATAATGTATCAAAACCAAAACTTGTACAACAGTATAAAAGATCTGTTTTCTTTCCAAAAAACTGAACACTCATCCCTTTTAATTGTCTTTCCTTCACTGTTTTATATTGAGGAAATTCAAAAATGGAAATTAAAACCATAACTATAAACAATTATCAATTTAGAATGGGAAAATAACAACATTGTTTAATTCCCCAAACTAAATTAACTAAGTAAATACAAATAAAAACAAAACAAAACAAAACAAAAACATAAATTTATAATATATGAAAATGAAAATTAGATTTGCTACATAATTTCAAATTATGTAGATAATCTTTTATTAACTAAAATTAATGGAAATGAAAACTAAACTAACAAAAATGTTAAACTCATACCAATAACCAAAATATTTTAACACTGAGTATTGTTGGGAACTGTCTTGAAATTAGAATTAATGGAAATACTAACTCCTAGAGAGTTAATGTTAACCACATCTTTCCTTTTTTCTTCTTTGAACCCTGGAACTTGTATTATTTTGCCATCGATAAAAGATCTATTCTCGGATCTAAGGAGTTTATTTTCTAATTCCAAATCAATTATATTAGCCTGTAACACTAGAACCATTGAATAATATTTATCTTTCCAGAAATAAACCTCCAGATTGGGACCAATTTCACTTCTTTCCTTTTCCTTTTCTTTATCAAGATATTCAATTGGTTCTTGTGAAGAAACTTGTTATGGGAAAGAGACTTCCTGATTTGTAACCAACTCTTCATCATCAACCTATATAGGAGAACTAACTTTTGAGGTTTTCCTAGACTTATTTATGAACATTCTTGAAATTTTTCTTCCTTGCCTCTTGTTCATAAAATCAATAAGATTAATGGAATCATCATTTTTTTTTGGTAATAGGTGGGTCAAATTCACATGAAAGTGAGGAAAATATGGTTTACTTGGAAACTTTGGAAGAAACCTGAAGTGGTTCACTGAAAATACACGATTTTGGGCTAAGGTTAAACTTGAAATTTTTACTGCGAGTAATCCTCGCGATGTTTTTCTAAGGTGAAGAAGTGTGAGGGTAAGGCAGAATAAAATATTCTATAGGATCTAGATTTTCCTCCTAAGAAACATGAAACTGTGAACCTACTTCAGAATTAAACTGAAAGAGATTTATTTTCACAAATGTTTCGCAAGAATCACCATTCTGTTCTAACTGAAATTTGAAGAAAATTTTCACTAAACCGTGATGAAAGACAATTATTTTTGAACTATGATTCTTTCTCTGATAGAAATGTGTCATTTTAGACAGGATTTTAAGAAATAATGCAGGCATGTTCAACTCATAATCCATGAATACCATTAAAATCCGAAAGTGATAAATAAAGAAAAGGTTATATCTTCCCTCACAGGTGCTAAAACCCTTATTAACTATTAAGATAAAATTCATTTTTTGTTTAATTGAAGATATGGGCATTCCTTTATAATTGTATCTACATTTGGGAGAAACAAAAATTGCAAACTAAGGACCTTCACCCTTTTGGTTTTAGACCAACATTCTCCTTTTAATGGCAATTTAGTAGCTCTCTCTATAATTTCTTCATCTAACTGTAAGTCTATATCCACAATTTTGGTGTGTTCACCATTAAAAGTCTGTGCGAAATCTTTGGTGACCTGCATGTTATGACCATTAAACATGCATAGAAAATTTAAACATCCAACCTTCTCAAAAGATGAAAAATAATATTATTGAGCTTCAATAAGCTCGAAAACGGGTTCTACTTTGGAAATCATTCCCTTCTTAACAATAGTTTACCACACTACAGTTCAGAAAACCCTCACTAACATACCCTTGCTTGCAAATAAATGAAAACAAAGTTTCAATTATTGAAGCAAAACCTTATTTCAAGGAAGACACAATGTAGGTAATAACTCATAAATATGGAGGTACAACTGAACGCTATAAGTTGACGCGAATTAGTGGACTTCAAGAAAGAAGTATTGTTGGTATGCAGGTTGAAAGGACCCCGAATTAATGTTCCATTACTTCATTTCAATTTATGATGTTTAGATCAAGCCTAACGTACCACAAAAAAATATCAAACAGCTATTTGTAGATCATGGATATCAAATTTATGACAAGCCAAGTAGGATTTCAATATATTACGATCGATCATGGTTTATAGCATTGATTTTAAAATTGACAATAAATAACAAAACAACTGCATCTTGTCAAATATTGTACATCTTTGAAATAAAAACAAATCATAAGGAATATGTGAGATAAAAACATTTGAAAACCAACATTTCAATAAAAAAACTTTAACATCCAAAACAAAAAAAAATCATTAATGATTGAATGAAACTCAAATAGGTTAATAAGAGTATGTCCAAAATTGTCAAAACTGACTACATTATTTAAGTAGAATAAAAATTCATTTTTCAAAAATGAAGAAAGAAGGGTCCCAAATCTTTATTATAATACAAAATTTGGGAGGTTGTTGTTTTCTACAAAAAATGACGACATACTGTTACCAACTATCTTTGTATATAAGAAAAAAAAAAATATCAAATCACAAGAAATAAGATAATTTATGAACTATAGATAAATCATATTTATGACTAGTTTATAAAAGATAAGAAAACAAAACAATACTAGTATCGTTAACTCTATCTCATTGGAGGGATAAGGAGCATTTATTAATATTCTCACTCGGAAATGAAACTTTTGATTTGACTAATAAGTAAAGACTCATCACTATGTTAGAATTGAAAAGTTTAACTCACTATACCTTGTATTTCTTCACTTCCAGCAGACCTTTTCAGTACCCCGACGATGTTACCTTAATATCATACAATCCTTTACCTACTGACAACAAGCCTGTTCAATATCCCTATGGGTTAAAATATATTTCCCACATCGTCATATTTTCTTATTTAAAATTTCAACTTTCGTCTTTGATTTATGACTTATTGATTGCACTTGAGCAATGTCGAGAATAGAGGGGTGATATAGAGAGTTATTTATTTATTTATGAATCATGAAATGAGAACTAAATTGTTCGTCTTATGATATGTTATTTCTCAATCAATTAATTTATTTTAAGGGACATAACACTACTCCAAAGAGACTTTGTTGAAGAGTATTTTCCTTGTTTTAAAATTCTTTATAAAGATAAACTAGTCATAAAATTTATCCTTTGATTTTTCTTAAAGAACTTTTCTTATTTCAAACAATCTAAATTATCTTCTCTCTATATCAAAAGGAATTTAAAAGACCACTGATTAACAGACGTATCCAATTGTTATATCAGATCAAAAACCAAAAAATAATCACAAATAAAATGAAAGAAAGATAAATGGAAAGATTCAAAAATATTATACAAAAATATTTACATCTATTTTACAAGGATTGAAGTATCTTTTTAGGAAAAATATTTTTTGAGGATTAACCCATTTATAGGAAAAGAATATTCTATGCCTTCAAGAGTTTGTAAAATAAAATTAGATGGACCAATTTTCTGAGCAACTTGAAAAGGACCTAACCACAACTTTTGGAACTTCAAATGTTTACCTTTTTCTTCATGGCCTTTGTCCAATTTCAAAATTAGGTCACCAACAAAAAAATATTTGTTACCTACAAATCTATTATCAAACTATTTTTTAATGATCATATGATGGTTAGCAAAAGTATTCTTACCTTTAGCCCTCAATTCCTCTAGTTTGAGAATCTGATTTGTACGATATTGAATACTAGAGAAAGATTGTTCATCAATAGATTGTACTAAAGATAAGGATGGTATAGAAATATTTGGTGGAAGAATAGCATTTTTACCATAAAATAAAAATTAAGGGGAAGTACCCAGTCATGCCTTATACATAATTCAATCTGACCACAATGCATAGATCAAATACTTATGCCAATTTTTGTGGTTATCATTGAAGGTTTTCTTAATCATTTTTAAAAGATTTTTATTTGTTGATTAAGATAAATCGTTACCTTGAGGATAATAATTATTTGAATTTTTTATTTTAATGCCCTTATTAAGTGAAAAATCTATAAGCGATCAAGCATAAAAATAATTTTCATTATCAAAAACTAATGTGCTTGGGAGACCAAATATTGTAATAATAAACTGATCTAAAAATGATATTGCTTGATCGGTTGTAAATGATTTCAAAGGAATGGCTTCCACCCACTTTGTAAAATTCTCAGTGGCTATAAGAATATAACTATGTTGCTTGGAGAAATTAGGATAAATTTCACCAATAATACCGATTCCCCATTGTTCAAATGGGTGTTCAACAATGATTGGTTGCAGAGGAAATGTTGATTTCTTTTCTCGTCCAGCTGAAGTTTGACAACTTTCACACTTTCAAACATATGCATGAGAGTCCTTTAATAAAGTTGGCCAATAATAACCTGCACGTAAAATTTTGTGTGCATTTTTATCACCTCCAAAATGACCACTTGCAGGTCTGTGATGCAAGTCAAATAAAACTTTATCAACATCTTCTTTTTCTAAACATCTAAGTAATATTGAATCGAAATTCTTTCTGAAAAGAATGCTATTAATAAGATGATATTTTGTGGATTTTATTCTTAAAGAACGTTTATTTTTGAAGTCCAAATGAGACGGTGTAGTTCCATGATTAAGATGATAAAATAAATTTGAATACTGTGAACCAAGAATATTTGGAGTGACACAAACATGTTGTATATCTTTAGTAATCTTTACCTTATCCACATTTTCAGATGTAGTATCAATTGTTTTAGTTAATAAATTTCATAAACATTGACCTCAAACGATCTTTGCGGGTTTTATCTATAAATCATATTCTTGTAAAAATGTTACCCAATTTTCTCTCTTATCCCTTAAGCCTTTCTGAATGAGCAGACTTCTGACTGAGGGATGTGGAACTATTACATTGGTATGATATTTGATAAGGAAAGGTCTGAAATGTTTAATGGATTTGAAAACCGCATAAGCTTGCTTTTCAACATTAGTATAATTTAGTTATGCTCCCTACAATGCTAAACTTTCGAAAGAAATATGTACTTCTATGTTTTGGTCGTTGTTGTGTGATAACATAGATGCGTAATATTTTTTAGATGCAAAAGTATAAAGAACAAATTCCTTATCATAATTAGGAGAGAGTAAATAGGGTGCGTGAATGATATCTTTCTTTATAGAATTGAAAGAAACTTTTTCAATTATATTATATTGGAGTAGTGTTTCTTTTATTATCATATATTCTAAGGGTAAGATTGTTTCTATGAAATCTAGGATAAAACGCTTCAGAAAATTGATTTGTCCCAGGAAACATTGCATAGAGTTTTTGTAACAACCCCTCTATTACATCATATAATTACATGAGAAACAGTCTGATTTTTTTTTAATTTTTTTTGAAACATTAATAAGCATCATTAGAATAGGATAAACTTGACTAGACATCATTAGAATAAATGAAACATGACATTAACATACTTCAATCAATTTCAGTTAGATTCATGATAATAACATATATCAGTAAAACACATTCTTCTTCTCTCAAATCATTTGCAGCAAAATTTAGATACTACTTAAGGCATGGTGGATCTTCTACATCACATGAGATGACATTCATCCTACCCACCCAACCTATCCTACAAGGTGAGGACTTCCAAGACACATAATCAATGCTCAAGTCTAGGATTTGTCCGATTGATCTTGACCATTTAATGTCTCAAGACTAGCAACTTTTCCGATGAACAAGGAAGTATGTAATTCTGTTAATATCATTTAATTCCAAAATTTTAAATATACAACAACGTTCTTAACTACTCTTTTGTAAAAAGAGAAAATATGGTAGCCTGGTTACTTCATCAAACATCATTTCATACTATTTCAATACCTTATCACCTTACTCATTAAGGATAGTAAGACATTCCAGAAACACCAAGACAATAATCTTAAACAAAAGAAACGTGGAAGACCATTTATGACAGTTTTAAAAGACTTAGAAACAGGGAAGAAATAACCTGTAACTGGGAGAGAGTTTGTTCTAAGGAGTTTAAGTTCTGTAAGAAGCATGAAGCTTCTCTTTTAGAAACACTGTGCAACACCTCCAGAGTCAATTCCAGGAGTGCGTAGATGGCTTCTTGAAGGCCCAAGTTTCAGAAGAGACAACACCTGAAGTGCACAGAGACCCTCTCAAGTCGAACAAAGGGAAAAAAAATTAGAAGTACAAGCTTAGGAGAGACAATGCAAACATACACAGGGGAGGCGAAAGTATGCACTCAAAAAATAGCATCTAAATATCAGGATGGATGCGCTAATGAGAACTGGTGTTCTTTTCAAAAACAAAGCTCAAGAAAAGAAGCATATGGTAAGGTTATCGATAAATTTCTTGATCACTATCAAAGATCGAATATCTTGTTACAGGTACAATGCCAAATATTCGAAGAGATAGCGCATTTGAAGTCACGTAGGCGATCCGATTTTAGGAAGAAAATTTGACAGGTGGAAACCTTTAAGGATTGAGCAATTGGAGTCGAAGATGAAGTCCCGAAATGGACATGTGTCGCTCGATCAAAGAAACAAATAGGGAGTTAAAATGACCATCCGATCAAATAAAGTGGAAGGATAGGATAAGCAAGGCCCAAGGAAAGTGATCCTGAATGGTCAAACTCCCGACAACCATTGGATCTTATTAAGATTTTAGGGTTTAAGGAGGATAGTTAGATAAAATCAATATGCACAAGGTTTAAGCTCTGAGGAATCTCACTATGGGAGAAAAGGGAAGTGGAAACAATAAAAAACTCGGAGTCCCAAATCCAAAATAAATCTGGACTATTGATCCAGGACTAATCACAATCATTGGATGAAATACGAGTGGAAGGAAAGCGTGAGCACTTGTAATGTTGACCACCTCGGTGTTGACCAATTCATAGAAAAGAAGTCCATAACATGTAAAAATACCTGAAGTCTGAAGCCCCGTAATCACAAAGTAAGACATGTGGAAACACAATGATATCCCATGTCATTATAGTCCACGTCAACAAGATCATGTCAACAAGGACACATGGCGCAATTAGATAGTGACAAGTTTCAAGGTCTAGTTGGCACTTTAAGTATGAAAGTTATAAATCAAGGTGACACATGGAAACCACTTAGCCTATGCCACATCAATAGTGACATTAGGTACCACGTCACTTTGGGAGTATGTCACTCTGAGAGATTTGAATCCAAGTAAAAATGGTTCTCTGAAGAGTCAGATCTCTGAAATCATTTCTAGTCATAGATCGAAGAAAGGTAAAAGAACTATTGATCTTCGATTTTAACAAGATTCGGCTCTCTAGATAAGTTAAAGGTAAGGGTTAAATTTTTTGAAGACCCTGAAGTTCCGAAATTTTATAGTAAAGGAGATTCATAGATCTAGAGAACAAACAAGGGTTGTAGATATTCAAGTATTAGTCCTTCAAAGGTTTTAACATTTCAACACTATGAAGGAAGGGGTGGTTGTTGTAAAAGGTGATGAGCTCTCATAGTTTCAAACTTTGGAGTAAATGAAAAGCATTGATTTTTAAGATGAGCGTAATCCGTTAGATCTACTAGCTCTTCGGCGCTTCAGTGGTTTGGGTGCACAGTTTAAGGTTGTGGAAGCGGAAAAAGCCTGAAGTTTGAAGTCTCGTAGAGGATCTCCACCGTAGAACCTCGTGTTAGGAGAACTCCAAAAACCATTATATAAATTGTTGCAAGTCAATGAAAGGAGGGTGGTAGGGCTAGGTAACTTACAACTGCTAGTCAACTTGTCTTATGACTGACTTTGGCTAGTTAACACTTCCGGAGAAGGGAGTGTTGAGTTTGAAGAACGTCTGGAGCATCGAAGTTCCAGAGTCCCGAATAACACCCTTTTAAATAGCACTAGGTTATGGCTCCTAGTCAAATGCATAAATTGGTTTAGGAAAAATGGATAACACCCAAGAAATAAGTTAGTGAAGGTTTTAAGTACAGAGACCTTTGCCTAGACATCCTGAGATCCTGAAGTTGGATTTTTTTTTTAGATACTATGGCACAGGGGTTCCTCACTACTAGAAACTAGGGTTAGCCCAAGATTTACATCATAGGAACACAAAAATTTGGGTAAACCACCATTGAGAATCCATCATTAACAAAAAATAATTATATTAAACTTAACAGTAAGTTATGATACAATTTCGGGTCTCATACACATCTTGGCAGTGAAACCCATCAATAGAATTGATTTTGATTTTAAATGAAATTTAACAATGACTTACGATACAAATTGGAGCTAAACCACAAATGACAAGTGAGCAATATGTTTAAAATGTCCTAACATAATCCCCTTAACTATGATCAACATATTCAGGTAACGATGAAAAATAAAGACTTAACCATAAGCTATATAAATACATATTTCTCACTAAACAAGGAGGATCAGAACAATATACAGAGTTCGAAAAACATCTGAAATTTAGAGGAAGATTTAAAATATAACAATGTAGCTATTGTTTGTTTTCCATCAAATGTAACATTGGACATTTATACCTTCCATAATTCTACAGTGACTCTAACCATCTACTGTACTGATACTCTCATAAAAGAAATAAATTCATCTTATAAATACCAGAAATCAATGAAACCCGTGTGTTGAAGATGTCCTTCTAGACCTTGTGCTCCTTCCTTTCCTTTGCTTGCTAATCACATAGACTTCACCGCTACATCCCAGCTAATTATAGGGGTACTCTTATTCCCCCTTAGCCCCTTGAGCTACAAAGGGGCCAAGCACAAAGACTAGAAAAAAATAACTTCCAAGCTTACCTCACAAGGAAGAGCTTCCACTCTTTTACTAGCATGGATGTCCCAACTGTCATAAGTAAAAACACAATCAATCAAAATTTCGACAGCATAACAGTGTCTTCCTGTTATAACCCTAAATTGCACCACACATGCTTACCTGGCATCAAGCCATCTCATATCACTTCTTTGCCAAAAAACTACTGAACAACTCTTCTAAAAACTCCATTTTTAAAAAGTACACACTAGCTGGCCCACTACAACCTGCATGTATCCAAAAGAAAACGCTAGCAGGCCCACTACAACCCACGTTTACCTTCAGAATCACAAAAAACGGAAAATTTCCGACAGGACAAAAAGCTATGGGTCAGTTAACTGAAACTCCCAGCCATGCATGGCCGAGAGTTCGTCCAAAACCCTAGCTCCTTCTAGCCTATAAAAGAAGGGGTAGGGGTACTATCTGGAGGGGGGAAAATATAGCGAAGAAACTCTGCCCATTTGCCAAATCCATTTGTCCCAACCCTTTAGCCTTTCCTCAAGACTAAGGAGAATTAACGCAAAATAGTTGGAGGACAAATAAGAGGAGGAGCCCAGGATCAGGATCAAGGAGCGGTGGCCAGTCTCGACTTTGATTGTAAGTTGATTCATTTTGAAAATAATAAAATAATACTTTTCCTATCCCAATGCATGAGTTATTCATGATTTGTGCAATTTACGCTTAATTTCTAACCCTCAAGTAGAAAAATAGCATGCATGCGTAGTGTTTTGTCTTGATTGCAGGTAAACTTTGGAAGGAGCAGTGCAAGTAAGCGGGAAAAGTGCAACGGAGGATCTACACCAAACATCAGTGAAAAGGTTAGTAGTTCATTTCCATGCATGTGTCTTGAAAGAGGGATTTAAGTTTTGGGTGGTAGGTCGAAAGGTCATTTCTTTAAGGTCAATATCTACATGCAAATCAGACCCTAGTTTGCTAGTCCGTAGGGTATTATTTTCCAACAACAGAATTGGCGACCATACTAGGGATATTACTCTTTAGGGTTTCCGGATTTAGTTGAGGTTTTTGGGTAGTTTAAAGGACTAGATTTTCTGTTTCTTTGTTTGTCTGTTTTCTGTTAGGTCAGAGCTAGCAGGGAACCTGGTTCTTGATACTAGTTTTTCCTTGACTGTTGCTTGACAATAATTATCGAGACACACAGAGGTACACGCGGTCTGCAAAAGGCCTGCACGCATGTAACCCGCGCCCTAACCTTCTACAGCCCACGTTTGAACACTAGCTGTAGAGGTTTCAGTAGCATGTAGGAGTCAGAGAGGTTGAGAGGCAATCCTCCTCTTCCCTGTCAGAATTATACATTTTCAGGGGGCTTTCTGGATCTTGTCTGAGTCTTGCTGGTTCGAAGTCTTGTCACAATTTGCTTTATTGCGTTTTGTTATTATTTGCAATTATTTTTCTTTTCTGTTAAAGAAGAAGCATCCAAGCCTTCAATAGACCCTGGTTGTCAATACCAGAGGCCTTTTCTAGGTCTGGGCTGCCTGTGTTTAGTTTTGTCTTAGAGTTTATACATACACGCGACCTGTGCAAGTGTAGCCCGCGGGTACCCGTGCTCTATTATAGCTCAGCACGCGTTTGCACGCGTGCTGTTTCAGTGACAGTAGCGGGCTTGATTGGTTTCTTTTCAATCAGGGTGGGTTAGTCATCCCCTCCTGTGGTGAGAAGTGTTCCTATCAGTGGTTTGAGTCTAGGGTTGCACAGTTAGAAGGTTAGGGCCTCTTACCCTTAGCCTGTTTTTTCTTAGTTGATAGTTGATAGTTGATAGAAAAGATAAAAAAAAGAAAACATTTGTTATATGGTTTTTAGACAAGCGTAAGAGTCGGTGCTTTCTTGATTGCCATTGGGTGTCTTTTCTCTGGTTCTTTGCGATCTGTTATTTAAGCCATAATTTTGTTTTGTTTTCTTGGTTTTGTGCTTGTCGGCAATTTTCCCTTTGTTGCTTCATTTAGGACTTGAATAAAAAAATATATATATCTCGTTTCCATTTTCTTCTTTGTTTGAAGATTGTGTTTCTGCATCGATAACTAGGGAGAAGCCTTTTTGTTCATAATCTTTTGGCAGTGCATTTAGAGCATAAGTAGTTCATAGTCAAGCGAAATTCCTTTATGTTTGCTGCATGAAATCTTAGAAAAATTGAAAAGAAAAAGAAGTCTTTCTTAGTGAAAAGTTGTTGATATTTGCATTTAGTAAAAGTCTTTTGTTTCCAGCATTTTTTCATTTGTTTTTTCTTTTAGTCTTTACACATCATCAGTTTCACCTTCATACCTTGTGATGTAAAAAATCCCATAAAAGCAACACTAATTTAAAATCTATTAGACTTTTTGTTTGTAGGGTTCATATACTAGCTCAGGACTAGGGCCTTGGAATAGGTTGGAGAGGAAACTCTCCAAGGCCACTCAAAACCAAACATTGGAGTCTGTGATAGGGAGTGTAGAAGTCCAGTTACGTGGAAGTTATCCGGGACCCCCCTCTAACACAGGGGATAAACACGAGGTCGCGTAAGGAAAGGTAGCGGAGATAACCCCTCCAAAGCCGGACCAAGCATAGTGGAGAACACATATCGAGGATTTGTTGAGGGATTCTATCATTTGCATTTGCCACGAGGCTTCATGGGTCTCGAATCTGTTCGAGGTCCTTAGTTTTCTTCTGGACCATTTTCTCTCGATACCCTTGATAGGTTTCGGGCTTGATACCCTTCTCATTGTGGTCTACTTGACTATCGACTGTACTCGCCTGGTGACTGTTCGCGTACTGGAAAACTAGTTGCCAATCTATTTTAGGGACATACACAGGTGACTGTAGGGGTATACCGTGGTACCTAGGACAGACATCGGGCCATGCTTTGTAGAGTATACCAGGAGGGTGCTTCCGTTTTCGAGTTGCACTTGCACCAGTAAGTTGCTCTAGTGTTGGTTGTTGTAACTGTTCTTCCAACTAGTTTAGTGTTTGCTTGTCTTATCTCTTAGGGGCTTCTTTTTTAGTGTGTGTTACTATTTGAACATGTAGAATACCTTAGCATGTCTTGGATCTTCTCACACAGTGGAGGATCCTGAGCTCCGCCAGTCACGAAGGCTCCTGGGCCTGCCCCCAGTTATACTGGAGGCACCCCCACCACCATTGAGGTGGAAGCTAGACCAACAAGGGTCTTTCGAAGAAACCGAGTTACAAACCATTGAGCCCGAACAACTCCCGGAGGAATCAACCGCCAATCTTGGTTTGGTTGAAATCCCAACCACTGATACTTGGCCATTGGTCATTGTACCAATCCAATTTTACGAATGCCTATCAGTGCCTCACACAGTTATGGAACCAAATACTGTTACTTCTTCTGGGAATTATTCCATTCCCACCACCGTTGCTACCACTTGAGAAGCATCTCCTAACTTGCCGTCGTAGGTCCGAGCCACTACGGTCTCGGCCGCAACTACGTCGCACAGTGGACCAACCCCATCTATCGCGGCAGCCACCCCTCCCTTCACACCTAGTGCGACAGGCCCTCCGTTCTCATACGGTATGCCTAGTTCAGGTACAAGTCCTACACTCACTTACTCCACTTTACAGACTTTGGGTCTGGGGGCAGGGAGCTCTAATGCTTCTCTGCAAGGTCAACTTGGGGGCATTCCTGTCCATTTTAATGCTTTTCCTTACGCTGGAGGTCATATCTCTCCTTCGTCCCCTTCGCTTGGTGGTCTGCATCAGCAGTCTGTCAGGCAGCCTGCACACACAAGTTCGTTTGGAGCTGGGAGTCGAGGAATACCTGTGCAAACTCAGCTGGTAGGTTCGTCACCTTTTGTTTGAAATGGGACGTTTGGTAACAACACTTTCGCATCCACTGCTTTCCCATCTGGGGGCACTCCCATTTTTGGATAGTCTACTCCAGTGCAGGGTACTATTCCTGTGCTGGGGACACATATACCAGGACCTTGGGACTCAGGACAAGGATCCATTCCTTTCTCTGGAATGTCGTTCTGGGGTAATTATTTCCACAGTCAATGGAACCCCAGACAAAATTCTATGCCTCTCCCATCAAGACCGGCATGGGGTAATCCTTCCCAAAGTCCGTCAAACACGATGAATGCCCATCATCCTATGTCCTTCATGGGGAATCAACCAATGATGTCTCCACAAATGAAAAATCCTTATGCTGGTCAGGGCCATGGTTTCTACCAGAATCCGGGCCAGCAGCCAAACTTTTCCTGGCAACCTGGTGCCAGTCAAACTACAGGACCCTTTTTCCAAGGCTATCAACAACAACCCAAACTACCATTCCTGGCGACATTACACTTGCCAGATTTGACAAGGTTGTTAAATGATCCTATTTGTCACGATCCACATTGGCCTCCTATGCCAACGAAGTTACCTTCAGACATTCCAAAGTTTGAGGCCAAGCCTAACGAAGATCCAGGTGATCACGTGACTACCTTCCATCTTTTGTGTTCATCTAACTCATTGAAAGATGAATCCATCCAGTTGCAATTGTTTCAATGCATTCTTATCGGGAATGCTGTGAAATGGTACATCGAGCTCGATCGCTCACGATAATCTTCTTGTTGCGAACTGGCGATGGCCTTCCTTAACCATTTCCAGTTACCTGTGAGATATGAAGCTGGCACAGAGCTGCTTGCTAATTTCGAACAGACGATCGCGTACCATATCTCTTATCATATCCGTGAATGGAGATGTCGAAAGAGTCTAATCAAAGTACCAGTCCCACCAGAATTTCTGCTTGAGTGATTCCTTAAGTCTTTAGTCTCACAATTATCCAAAGATGTCGCGACTTCAGAAGTTTTCTCCGAAGAAGATGCCATCATGAGGGCTCAAAAGTTTGAGCTTATCTATTCTCAGTCTGGTTTATTGTACAACATCATGCCGGATGCACCACGATCGATACTGGATAAAACTAGACAGAGAGCTGGACCACATGCCGATGGTATTGTTGGTTCAACACAAACCAAGCCCGCTGAGAAATTGACAAAGCAATTGCAACAATTATCTATACAACAATCAACAGCCAGCCAGACTACTGCTTTGGCTGCTCCTCCTACCCAAACGTCGAAAGTACACTCCGTGCGGACAACTAACCCAAAGGCCACCCAGCAGCCTGAAGGGACGAAAAAAAAACGAAAAAGGGTAAGGGGGAGAAAAAACCCACTGATAATATTGGCGAGGGTACCACGTAAAAATGAAAGGAGAGGTATCCGTGCAATTTGTGTACAGAAGACCACCTGACCCATCTATGTCCTCGACTTGTAGAGGCCCAAAAGTTTGTCACACAGCAACATCAAGCCATGCTGACTAACCCCTTTCAACATGGGCAAAATTTAACTCAAGCTTCTACAAGTGTTGAAGGGGGCAGCCACGAAACCTGCCCTCCCCCAAACAATTCCTCATCCACGAACATATATATGGTTAGGGGTGATGCTTTAATAACAACTAGAGCACACGACTATAGTAAACCAAGCACCTTTGAGAAGGGTAAAGAAGCTGAGATCCCATCTCTTCCTCTACAGATCGAGAAGACGTTGGGTGAAACAATGAAACACATTCCAAAGGGTGCATTTAAGAAAGCTTCTCACAACCCAAACGCAAGGGCTGCCCAGAATTACTATGTGGTGGAAGATTTATCACAAACCCCTTGTGCGATGTCCACTTTGGAGGTCCTCTAAAGCTGCCCTGCTCAGAGGAAAGCCTTGTTGACTTCTTTAGGCTCTACTGAGACTTGTAACCGAGGTACCATCATCTTAGATACGACCGACTTAAAACCTCGTTTGCCTTACCATGTCGTGTTTCAGATGGTAGTGTCTCACCCCATGAAAGATTTTACACGGAATATCTTCCACACGGTGGTCGACGAGGGCGCTTCGACTTGCGTTATGTTGTTAGCATCTTGGAAAGCCATTGGTAAGCCTGCTTTGTCTCCATCACCTACTCTCCTCACTGCGTTCGACGGTCGTTCTTTCCAACCACATGGCATCGTTCCTTCCTTCCCTGTGTAGTTAGGCAGGAAGACTGTGTGCGTTCAAGTAGAGGTAGTCGATTCTCCCCTCGACTATAACCTCTTGTTAGGTCGGAGTTGGACTTATGCTATGCAAGCGGTGGTCGCTACAGTTTTTCGAGTCTTGTTGTTTCCACATGAGGGTCAGATAGTGACCATTGATCAATTGTCCTTCTCTAGACATGACCCAGCTTTGGGGGCATCCACGGTTCCCATGATTGATAATCCTCAGCCCGGTGTCATTAACGTAGGAGTTGGTTTGTGCCCATCCTTGATGGGTACCTTTGATTACCCACCTCCTCATGACGATGTCAAGTTTATCTCGAATCACCACAAGGATGAGATTTTTCAAGTTTCATCATTCCGCACGACTTACTTTACGGATCAGTGGATTCTTCCTTCCCCATCAGCCACGATGGATGAGACAGGGCAGTCCGACATGTCCATGCCCTTGTCGGCCGCTGAAGTCGCGTACTCTTTAGTCCAGCAAGCTTCAGCTAACCCTGATCCAACTCTCGCACAAGAGTTGGATCCACTTGTAGAGCCTATTTAGGCTCAAGGTGCTCTTGCTACCACCTATTCGTTAGACTTAGTCTTGCCTTCCGACAAAGAAGTAGTCGAAGCAATGACTAGTCCGGACAAACCTTGGGAAGATCTTCGTCACAGATCATATTTCCTCCCAAAGTTAAGCCGAATCAAAGTAGGAGAATTCACCGTGACTATAACTGGAGATAGTTCTTGTCATACTAATCCCTTAGCTACAAACAAGATCTATGTTGAGGGTAATATGGAAACCATTGCTGAAATGATACCTATCAATATCTCCAGAACCCCTGGCGTCATAGACAATGTTTTCGTCGGAGCATACAACTCCCCTGAGGAAATGCCAGTCATTGACTCACAAAGTGTCGATCATGAGATAACTTTGTTTTTTTTCAAGCTCGCTTTGAGATCCGAAAGAAACATTCGGTGAGACTGCATTTATGCTTTTCGATCTCGTCCAGATTAACTGAGAAAAGTAACCATCATGGAGTCTTCTTTAAGCCCTTTTCAGACTCCTTAAAGATGAAAATATTGCCAAGTGACCTTGTTTCTTCACACTCGTTAAATTGGTCCAGAATAACGTTCCTTAAACGAGTCTCCTTTTAAGCCCTTTTCAGACCCTCTAAAAATGAAAAGATTGCCGAGCGATCTTGTGACCTTTCACGCTCGTTAAACTGAAATTTGAAGTCACGTCTTTCCGACGGTATTTTACCCCTTTTTCGGTCCAGACGGTCAACTGTACGAACAAAGGAATACTCTATTGAATTCCCATTCTTTAGAAGAGTATCCTCAGGTATAATTTTATTCCTTTTTCGGGCCTGAGGGACTAAATTTACGAAAAAGAAACACCCCCAGAGTGCATAGTTAAGCTCTTTTCAGACTCCCTAAAATTGAAAATATCGTCGAGTGACCTTATTCTTTCACACTCGTTAAAATGGTCCAGAAGAACATTCCTGACGGATTCCATAGTTAATCTTTTTTCAGACTCCTTAAAAGTGAAAAAATAGCCAAGTGATCTTGTCCTTTTCACACTCGTTAAAATGGTTTTGAATTGACGTCTAATCGGTGCTAGTTTATCCCTTTTTCGAGCCGACTAGACTATTGTCGAAAAAGATACCCCAATGGAGTTTCCTTTTATTCTTTTTCAGACTCTCTAAATATGAAAAACCACCGAGCTTACCTTCTCTAGGCTTGTTAAAACTTACATTGAAGGACGTTACCATTGTGTGTTCTATCAACCACATTTGCATACCTTACCCATCAGCCTTGTAAAAGTTTTCTTCTGCGTCTTAACACCTTTGGCCACTGAAGGATTTTTCCCGAGTATCATTTCCCCAGAACATTAGTCTTGTCCTTGTGCCTTGAGCTTGTATGTTTGCAGTACTCGTTCCTCCATTGTAACGTAATATTCCTTTATTCTTTTTCAAAAATTATCAAAAAGAACAAAAAAAATCAAATATACCCCGAAAAGAGGATGGGAAAAGTATTTTCTTTATTGGTAGCATAATGAGTCGCCCTTGGATGAAGCACATATGTCCGTTTGATCATCAGATTATGGGATGTAGTACGACCTTAGGAAGATTTTCCTCGCTATATAGAGTTGTGTCCTCCACTGTTTGGTTACTCTTCCAGACATATGGAGAGTTTGCGTTGCCTCCCGCTTCGTAGAATTATGATTAACAGATATGTTGCCTGAGTCTTATCACTTGTCATGCTATTTTCCAAGGGAAGTTTGTCACTAAGCTTGAGTCAGCCCCTCTGCAATATGTCTCTTGTCCGCATACCCGGCCATCCTGAATGTCCAATCAAGTCTTTGTTCGAAATCACTGAAGCCTTCAATCCGATCANGCTTGAGTCAGCCCCTCTGCAATATGTCTCTTGTCCGCATACCCGACCATCCTGAATGTCCAATCAAGTCTTTGTTCGAAATCACTGAAGCCTTCAATCCGATCATCAAGATTATCAAGTCCATAACCGATGAGCCATTGAAGACCTCTGGGTAGTGCAGTCATATACTCATATTACACTCCTACCAAAGTTTAGAAGATTTTGAAGTTGTTGCTCGAGCTCTGAAGTACACCCATCAGGCCGAATCAGCTTCTGGGAGATGGATACTTTATATGTATATCTTTCTGATTTCGAGATGTAGCTCCACTGTGTATCATTCGCGGCTACTCTTTATAGTTATTTGACATGGATCTACAGTGTATTTGATTGGTAGCCATGGTTCTAGTTTATCCCGAGCATGGGTATGCCCGTCTCGGTGAGACATTTGTTGTTTTGTAGACGACACCTCCTGGTTCTTGATTCTTGGGCTCACTCATTCAGCATATCAGTACAGATTGGTAAAAGATTATAATGTATTTCGGCCATCAGATGCTCTTATGACCTCACACATTAGGGGGCATCTGTTATAACCCTAAATTGCACCACACATGCTTACCTGACATCAGGCCAACTCATATCCCTTCTTTGCCAAAAAACTACTGAACAACTCTTCTAAAAACTCCATTTTTAAAAAGTACACGCTAGCTGACCCACTACAACCTGTGTGTATCCAAAAGAAAATGCTAGCAGGCCCACTGCAGCCCGTGTTTACCTTCAGAATCACAAAAATGAAAAGTTGCCGACGGGACAAAAAGCTATGGGTCAGTTAACTGAAACTCTCAGCCATGCATGGACGAGACTTCGTCCAAAACCCTAGCTCCTTCTAACCTATAAAAGAAGGGGTAGGGGTACTATTTGGAGGGGGGGAAATATAGCGAAGAAAATTTTCCCATTTTCCAAATCCATTTGTCCCAACCCTTTAGCCTTCCCTCAAGCCTAAGGAGAATTAACACAAAGAAATTGGAGGACAAAGAAGAGGAGAAGCCCAGGATTAGGATCAAGGAGCTGTGGCCGGTCTCGACTTTGATTGTAAGTTGATTCATTTTGAAAATAATAAAAGAATATGTTTCATGTCCCAATGCATGAGTTATTCATGATTTGTGAAATTTACGCTTAATTTCTAACCCTCAAGTAGAAAAATAGCATGCATGCGTAGTGTTTTGTCTTGATTGCAGGTAAACTTTGGAAGGAGCAGCGCAAGTAAGCGGGCAAAGCGTAATGGAGGATCTACACCAAACATCAGTAAAAAGGTTAGTAGTTCCTTTCCATGCATGTGTCTTGAAAGAGGGATTTAAGTTTTGGGTGGTAGGTTAAAAGGTCATTTCTTTAAGGTCAATATCTGCATGCAAATCAAACCCTAGTTTGCTAGTTCGTAGGGTATTATTTCCCAACAACACTTCCCAGGGTCTGATCCCTTTACCTTATACATTCATTTTTTTTTATAGAATTCCTCCTCATGGACATTTGTCACTGATGCATCATTCATTAATTTTTATAAATTCATTTCAATATTATTCATCCACTACAGGTGTCACATCCTCCCCAAGTTGCACTTGTAAATTCTCTTTTATTTTTCTTTAAAAGCTGCCACCTTTCCTCCCATTTCCTCATCTATTCCTAATTTCCTCTTAGTTATCCCTTAGTTTCCTCAATCCCCTTAATTAATGGGCCTCTTAAATAGGTTTTAGCTAGGGTTGGATTAGGATTTTTCTTAGTTAGGCTAGGGTTGGTTGACTCAAATTCTATTCTATGCACAACCCATTCTCTCAAGTTGTAATTATTTTTAAACAATGATTCTTTTTTAACAATTGCATGCACCGGTAACATCCCTCTCTTGCATGCACTTCAGATATGACTTATTCTTTAAGGACACTTGAATTCAAGTCATTCTGTTCATTATATGAGTGATTGCTTTGCTTATGGATTCTGATTATGATGTATGATGTTATGTTATGTTATTATGTATAGACAAGTGCTATTGATTGGTTTCTCCTGAGCGTGCAGGACTCTTAATAGGTTGAGGATGTTGACAACATCGATGGATCTCCTTGGAATACGGATCGAGTCAGGGAGTGGACTGTTTATGGTTTGCATATTTTTGTTATTGCATATTAGACATATGACTCATATAATATGATGTTGTTTATGGATCATGAAGATTTTTATTGATGGATGCAGGATGAAGATATCTTGTTAATCGGACTCTCATTTGGAGTAGAGGGGTCATACATGACAACCAAAGTTATTGAGGGAGAGGTGTGGCAGTAGCCCTGCCACATCCTACTAGCACTCCCATCGTGGCTTGAACAGTAGGTTAACGATTACCTAGTTCGATAGATCCATGATGTCATGAGGGTAGAATGTGACAGTCACTAACGATGATTCTATGGGGAGTTGTTGGGCCCCAACAACTCCCCCTATATTTTTACAAAATTTAAAGGCCCCCCCATTCGAATCCTGATAATTATAATGAGCTACAGAATCAACCTTTTCAAATAGTCCCATACCTTGGCTTTCTTTCAGACAAACTTAAGATATTCACTATAGTTTGAGACATTCATTACAAGAGTATATGTCAAAAGTTAGAAACGAACATAAAAATCTCAATTTAAACAAAAAAATTAATTTTTATCAAATGTTTATTTTTTTATCAAATGTTTACTTTCGTTTAAATTATGATTATGTGTTTTTTCTTTTGTTCATTAGAAAGTTTGACTATTTTGAATAATGGGTTCAATACTTCATCAAATAATATTTTGTTTGGTTTCTCATTTTCATGAAATCATTTGGTGATATTAATTAATTAAATTCTTCTTTCATTTTGCATCTCATTTCACAATAATAATAATAAAAGAATAATCTATATTTTGTTGGATTTTGTAAAAAACAAAAATTAATATTTTTTCTTCATTAACTTGAATCTTCTAGATCATATTTGAAAAAAAATTATAAATAATGTTTGTTTAGAACTTATAGCTAGTTTAAATTCATTTTTTATTTTTCTAGATTTTGTTTTATTCACAATTTTTAGGTTATTAATTTAGGTTTATTTTTGTTTCACGGGTTTCTATTATCAAATATTTGATACAGATGTGATCATGGCTTGATTTTAATATCCAAATATGTTCAATATGATTGATCCAAAAATAATTTTGGATTGCTACAAATAATTTTATGAGCAACAACAGATAAAATTTGCAAAGGCATCAAGATCAGACAGACGATTTTGCAGAACTGATTGCAACCAAACCGTGAAGAATTAGAAGAAACGGTTGAAAACCCAAAACCAAAATGGACTCATTTAACTTCCGCGTAGATATTTTTCCAAAAAAATGCATGATTTGAGAGGTATTTGGGTCTCTTTTAGAGGCAAATTTCAGGTGTTGGAAATTAATAGTGACGCCCAGACTGTTCATTCATTTTATAAATATATGAGAAATATCAGAGCCAAATGAATCCAAGAATTGGAGAGGAGGATTTTAATCCTTTCTCTTTTGTATATTATATCTTTTGTAAACTTTTTATTTCTTTTCAAATGGAGTAATGGATGGCTGGAATCTTTGGGAGAATGGACGAATATTTTCAAAGAAGAATATTGAATTTCAAGATGCTTAATGGCTTTTGTCCTGTAAGTAAAATGGTTTTATTTTCATTATAATATATTCATATTCTTTGAATAATTGAGTATGCATTAATTTAAATAGATTTAGTCTTTTTTATCAATACATGGTTAATTATTATCATTTATGTATTAATTTTTCCAATCTTTAAAGTCTATTATCCAAACAATTTCTTCCAGGACTACAGAATGGACAAGTGATTCAAAAAATTTAATAGAACGACATATATGAATTTTGGCTTTAGCCTTTTGTTTATAATGTTGTTATTTATATTTTTTTATTCCTATTACATGTGTAGGTCTGATATCTTTAGATTAAATGATTTTTGATGTGTAGGAGGTTTATATTATAAATACCATCTATCATTTGGTTCATCAAAATACAAATGTTGTGATTATATCTTTGATTTAAATAATGATATTTATCTTTGAATTTTCAATTGAATGATAAAATGCATAGATTGCTTCCAGATTTATCTTGCTGTAATCATGTATAATTATGAGATCACATGTTTATGTTTTTATTTCCTTTTCTGTTATTACAACCTAAGCTACCAATACATGTTCTGAATTTATTTAGATAGTCATAAGGTTCATTGTAGATTTCTCTCTTGGACATAGTAGTTGGATGTTCACCACTCATACAGATGCTTAGATACACCTCACTAATTCACTGACAGGATAGTTTCTTTGTATTTTATGTCATTTACATATCATTGAAACTAGAATGTATGGTTTAGCTTTGACTATCCACATGTTCATGTTTCATTAACTGTTTTTGCAAGATTCTTTAAATTTATAAAAGAAAAACAATAAATATTTTTATGTGCTTTCTTTATATGCTTCCTAGAAGCAATCATTTTTCACATCGATTTTCATAAGCTTCGATTAAAACTTGCATCTTGTAAATCATGTAAATAAACAAGACTTGCATATCTTATGCTTAAATACAACTACTATAGTTACATTTGAACATATGTACATATATATAGTGTGTTTAGTAATTAGTTAGTTATATCTCTCTTTTATTCGTTTCTTTTAGGATTCTTAGATTGGCTAACGAAGCCATTAAATCTGTCAAAATGAGTTACACCAAATGGCTTGGGTTATTTAGACAACCCCAGACCAGACTCTCTCTTCCAGTTGATGGACGGTCCATTTCGCCGGTCAACAAATGGTGCTAGAAGGAGGGCTAGACTGACAAGCTGGCCTTGTAGGTGTCTTTGTTTCAAATTTATTAATTTCTCATGGCTTCCAAAATCACTGTGTTGGAACATGCTTTCCATTTCTCATTACCTGATATTCTCAACAAGACAGTCTCTCTCTTGTCCAAACTCATCTTTGATGGTGGGGGGAATGTATCTGCAAAAAACCATATTAACAAGTTTTGATGTAAATGCAGCAAGCATGATATTTCTGATTTAAAGTTTTGTGCAGATTGTTTGCTTTTACTTTCAGGGGTCGGATTAAACATTGGTTTGCGTCTTTTCCATCATATCACATTTTTTATTGGTTTCAGTTTGTAGATGAATTTTTAGATTCTTTTGAAATCTATGATTACAATCAATTATGTGAATAATTTCAAACTTTGCTAATCAATGACGATTCATCTTCAAAAGGATTTTCGACAAGAATCCATCATGTTCTTTGTAAATTTAATTTTGATGACATGTCATTTGTATTAAATCTCCTCTATGATACTTGCATCCAGTCATATTCAATCGCAAGTGATGAAGCAGTTACAAATACTATCACTCAATTGCAAGGAATTGTGTTCACAGAATGAGAGGGATCCATCCGAAAATGTTGAACAAGCAAGGGAGGTAGAATCCATTGAAAATGTTCTTACTAATAATCAAATTGGTTTTTCCTCTGAATCATTGTATTTTCAGTCCTCGACCATCGTGGAAGAAGATTTGATGTTGGGTCAAGGTGAATGTCCTCTTTCTCCTAACTCTTTCTCTAATCAGTATTTAAATTTGGTTATTGAAGAAGACTTAGGTGATGAAAATGATCTTAAGCATTCTAACATTCCAATGAAACTGATTAGAGATGTATATCTGCAATTGGAAGAAGTAACCTTAAACCCTCATCTACAAATCGTACCTTATCAACATGAAAGAACATATGTTTTCCATGAAATCTTTGAATTATATATCATACAGGAGGCAAATCCAGATGATCATTTTATGTTGAAGAATTTATCACCAAAACAAAGCGAAAGTTTTAAGAAAAATGAAGAGTAATGTCTTGAGAATACCATTGTTAAATATCATAGCTCGAGATATTCTTTTCAAGTGCTTATTTTTTATTCCTTTTACTCTTTATATCCATATCTCTTCTTAGATTATGGTGGATTTGATACTTTACCCACAATATCTTACTCTTTGCCACCACAATCCAATCTTTTCGATATGCCAAAATTTGGCGAAACTAATTCCAAACATAACACTTATCAAATCGGATTTGATGCTCTTTCACTTTCATCACTCGAATGTAAAAAGGACATGTTGCAAGATGATTTTACACGATTTATTTTTGAAAAAACAATGCACTCATCCTTATGGAGATTGAATATTCTACATTGCATATTCGTTCTTTGATTAGTTTGAATTTTAATGTCTATGCTTCACATTTTGAAACAATCAATCTTATCAAAGGAAGCATTCAAACCAATAATCTGACTGATGTCATGAATCCTCTTATGATGTGTTCCCCATTGATATATTCATTTCATAAAAGTCATAGTTTTCATCCTAATTTTTATGACAGGATCTTAGAAAGACTTGAAGATTCATATCTAAAAAATCTTCATAATAAAGATAAAGTTGTGCTTTCTTTGTTTCTACCTAAATATCTAGGAAGAAAGCATCACATGATTTTTTTAGATCCTGCATGTGAATAAATTGATGAACACTTGGATAATTGTTAGGAGGATGGGGCATTTCGTCTTTGGCAGATGGTTATGTCAGGTCCCCATAATATTGACAAGTTTTCAAAACTTACTTACACTCTTACATGCCATTATGACTCATATCACGACCAGATTACAGAATGGTTGGAGGATTCATACATCAAGAAGTTTCAAAAGAATGGTAAGGTCATGCTTGCTTTGTTTTTAAATGATGATGATAAAGGTAAGTATGATATATTTTTGTTATTTTCCGATATACTACCATTCTTTTTACGAATATTTTATCTTGTTTCCATTGTAGGATTGGAGTTACTCCGATGGCTACATTGGAAGCATGACTTCACATAGTATTCTTGATTTGCTTAGTAGTTAGAGTAGGTTTTCTTTTAGTTTTATTTCTCATTTTTTCTCTTTGTAATAATGCAGTTATGAACACAAGCAGGCACACCAAGAGAATCATAATATGAATGTTGTCAGGGAAGTCCACTTTAAATCCCGTTCTCTTTGCTTTTCGTTGAATATTTCTTTTCAAAAACGCAGTATCATCATGAAAATTTTAAATGGAAAGTAAATAGATAAGTAAATTTGAACTATCAATTCAACCCTAACCCAAGGTGCCACGAGTAGGACTGCAGTTATCTTAATAAGGATTTTTCTATTTTCTTTTAGTCTCTTTTATTTTGAATAATAATGCTTGGTCAAAGTAGCATCTCATGCATCACTATATTAAGAAAAGAACTTGCTCGCACATGATATTTTATATGATTTAGTTATTCCTTTATTTTACTGTGATATGATAGTGAATACAAAAAATCAAGTTTATCTTTGGCCAAAATCATTTCCTAAAAAGTTTTCTTTTGCTGTTTTGATTTTGTGTACTTTTAATTTTTAATCCCATTAATAAAATTTGACATGGTTTGTTGTGTGTTTTTGTTTTCTTTGATTATTTTAAATGAGTTTTCTTCTTATATTTCTTTTTGAATCAATATATTTCTGATCAAAGAGATATTGTCGAAGGAAGCATTTATTTTAAGAGTTGTGTTTTTCAAGCAATTTGAAATAATTCAAAGAGGTCCTGATATTAAGATATAGCTCAGACATTTGATTTTTAAGTCAATTTTCACTTTCATTTTGTCCTCAAATTATCTTTTGTAGAGTATTACATCAGGGATATGGTTTAAATCTTTGAGAATTACGATGATCTTTAAACTTTTTACGCCATCCATATTCTTAAAGAATCACTTTTAAGTGCTTCCCCATTCTCTAGATGATTTCTTAAATGAAATCTAAAATCTCTAAACCATGATAAAACTTCCAGTTTTGCAAGCAAATAAACAACATGGTCAACTATTCACCTGTATTGCAATTAACCTCCAGCATCACCTTGCTCTCTTTGTC
This sequence comes from Picea mariana, assembly GCA_032191745.1. NCBI lineage: Eukaryota > Viridiplantae > Streptophyta > Pinopsida > Pinales > Pinaceae > Picea > Picea mariana. The sequence goes on from JASDQU010100533.1 coordinate 296,898, forward strand.
ATCAATAAATCTATAATTGTATTATTATTTAAAAGTGGAATAAGAGGGTTGGAAGCACTTATGTGTGGGAAGTGTGTGTAAATCCCTCGGGGTACTAAACAGGCTCGCTGGCAGTGGGTAAATGCACACATGATACCAAGACAACTTCGTCGGGGTATTGAATAGATCTGCTGGCAATGAAGCAATGTCGGGTCGAGAGATAGCAGATATATGTTTTTAAATTAACTTTTATGGAAGTATACATCATGTGGACACAACTATTAGATGGGATTAAAGCATTTGAGTGGGTTAAATGACATCCCTGTCGAGGCTATGGACACCTACTGATAGCAATGGCTCTGTCAACGGTATTGAAGTTATTTTACAAACATCGTGACTCCTTGATTAAGACATTATTTCAGGTCATAATCTTTTGCAAAGAAAATTCTATTGTCTGATTATAACATTGAGGTTATCCTAATACTATATGGTCTCAAACTGAATTTATTTCAGGGAGCTTAAATCCCTTTTCAAGTCTTATTATTTTCTTCCTAAGATGAAATCTTACTAGATCAGAGATAACTGCTTCACCCAGTAAGTCGCCATTTGTTGGGCCCCAACAACTCCCCCTATATTTTTACAAAATTTAAAAGGCCCCCCATTCGAATCCTGATAATTATAATGAGCTGCAGAATCAACCTTTTCAAATAGTCTAATACCTTGGCTTGCCTTGAGACAAACTTAAGACATTCACTATAGTTTGAGACATTCATTACAAGAATATATGTCAAAAGTTAGAAACGAGCATAAAAATCTCAATTTAAACAAAAACATTAATTTTTATCAAATGTTTACTTTCGTTTAAATTATGATTATGTGTTCTTTCTTTTGTTCATTAACAAGTTTGACTATTTTGAATAATGGGTTCAATACTTCATCAAATAATATCTTGGTTGGTTTCTCATTTTCATGAAATCATTTGGTGATATTAATTAATTAAATTCTTTTTTCATTTTGCATCTCATTTCAAAATACTAATAATAAAAGAATTATCTATCATTTGTTTGATTTTGTAAAAAACTAAAATTAATCTTTTTTCTTTATTAACTTGAAGCTTCTAGATCATATTTGAAAAGAAATTATAAATAATGTTTGTTTAGAACTTATAGTTAGTTTAAATTCATTTTTTATTTTTCTAGATTTTGTTTTATTCACGATTTTTAGGTTATTAATTTAGGTTTCATTTTGTTTCACAGGTTTCTATTATCAAATATTTGATATGGATCTGATCATGGCTTGATTTTATTATCCAAATACATTCAAGATGATTGATCCAAAAATAATTTTGGATTGCTACAAATAATTTTATGAGCAACAACAGATAAAATTTGAAAAGGTGTCAAGATCAGACAGACGATTTTGCAGAACTGATTACAACCAAATTGAGAGGAATTAGAAGAAACAGTTGAAAACCCAAAACCAAAATGGACCCATTTACCTTCCAAGTGTAGAGTTTCCCAAACAAATGCACGATTTGAGAGATATTTGGGTCTCTTTTAGAGGCAAAGTTCAGGTGGTGGAAATTAATAGTGGCACCCAGACTGTTCATTCATTTTATAAATATATGAGAAAGATCATAGCCAAAGGAATCCAAGAATTGGAGAGGAGGATTTCAATCCTTTATATTTTGTATATTATATCTTTTGTAATCTTTTTATTTATTTTCAAATGGATTAATGGATGGTTGGAATCTTTGGGAGAATGGACGAATATTTTCAAAGAAGAATATGGAATTCTAGGTTGCTTAATAGCTTTTGTCTTGTAAGTAAAATGGTTTTATTTTCATTATAATATATTCATATTCTTTGAATAACTGATTATCGATTGATTTAAATAGCTTTAGTTTTTTTTTATCAATAGATGGTTAATTATTATCATTTATGTATTAATTTTTTCAATCTTTAAAGTCTATTATCCAAACAATTTCTTCCACGACTACAGAATGGACAAGTGATTCAAAAAACTTAATAGAATGACATATATGCATTTTGGCTTTAACCTTTTGTTTATAATGTTGTTATTTTTGTTTTTTTATTCCTGTTACATGTGCAGGTATGATATCTTTAGATTAAATGATCTATGATGTGTAGGAGGTTTATATTATAAATACCATCTATCATTTGCTTCATCAAAATACAAATGTTGTGATTATATCTTTGATTTAAATAAAGAGATTTATCTTTGAATTTTAAATTGAATGAAAATTAGCATAGATTGCTTCTATATTTATCTTGTTGTAATCATGTATAATTATGATAACACATGTTTATGTTTTTATTTCCTTTTCTGTCATTAAAACCCAAGCTTCCAATACATGTTTTGAATTTATTTAGACAGTCATAAGGTTCATTGCAGATTTCTCTCTTGGACATGGAAGTTGGATGTTCACCACTCATGCAGATGCTTGGATACACCTCACTAATTCACTAACATGATAGTTTCTTTGTATTTTTCTGTCATTTACATATCATTGAAACTAGAATGTATGGTTAAGCTTTGACTATCCACATATTCATGTTTCATTAACTATTTTTGCAAGATTATTTAAATTTATAAAAGAAAAAGAAAAAATATTTTTATGTGCTTTCTTTATCTGCTTCCTAGAAGAAATCATTTCTCACATCGATTTTCGTAAGCTTCGATTAAAACTTGCATCTTGTAAATCATGTAAATAAACAAGAATTATATGTCTTCTGCTTAAATACAACTACTATAGTTACATTTGAACATATGTACATATATATAATGTCTTTAGTAATTAATTAGTTATATCTCTCTTTTATTCATTTATTTTAAGATTCTTATATTGGCTAACAGAGCCATTAAACCCGTCATAATGAGTTACACCAAATGGCTTGGGTTATTTAGAAAACCCCAGACCGGACTCGCTCTTCCAGTTGATGGACAGTCAATTTCGCCCGTCAACAAGCGTGCAATAAGGAAGGGTCCTTATTCCTTAGATTCCCTTAGTCTCCGACAAGGTCACCTGACGAAGTATTGACTCCAGGGGTTTGACGTCTGTACAAATCAGTCAAAAGATGAGTGGCACACTTGGAGCATGTAGTGTGTGTTGAAAGGCACATTGTGCAAATAAAACAAGAATTCAAGTGAGTGGCACTCTTGGAGAAAATAAATAAAATTCAAACATTAATAATTAAAGTAAAATTTTAATGAAGGATTAAATTATCAAAAGGGTAAATTTTTGTTTATGTCTAAACTTGCTAATTCTGAACTTAGATAAAATGGGGAACTTAAATAAAAGGGGAGACTTAAAGAAAAAGGGGAATGCCTAACTTAGTAGGGAATCTAGCCTTTGGAACTTTCTATTTGTGAACTCAACTAGGCTTTAAGTAAGGAGTCAGCCATTTAAGAAATGTAAGGGAATAAAGAGACACCGAGGAGCATTTTTAGGAAAGCTTTTAGGTGGGTGAGGGAAACAAGAAAAAATGAATGAATTAATTACTTAATTTCTGGTGAAACTAAGGGATCAGGTGACATGTGTATGGGGAGGTTTATCCTAATTAAATTTAATAAAAAGAATCTAATGAGGGTTTGGGAAACTAATCGCAAAGAAAACTCTATAAAAAGGATGGTGGAGGAGGAGTATGGAGGATGGTTGGCAGGCATAAGGTTACGTTGTCGATATTTTTCTTGACTGGTTTTCCTTATGGGAGTTGGGATGCCCAACTCGATTAGAGAGTGGTAGCTCAATCTTGTGAGGCAAGATGGGAGCTATATTTTCTCTGGGTTATGTGTGTGTCCCCTTTGTGTCTCAAGGGGATCAGGGGGAAGAAGAGTACCCCTAGCGTTGGCTAGGAGGTACCGTTGAGGTATCAGCGGTTAGCAAGAAGGAGCTCAACAAAGCGCAAGAGTGGGACAACCACTTCATAGTCTTCACCTTTTGTTACGGTATGCATGTGTAAAATTGCATTGGTAAATTTGTTAAAATTTTTCTACAAATGGAATTCGATATTGATGAATATTGTAATAAATTTATGGAATCATAGTTGATTATTTCAGTGGATTTTGGATCTGATAATGAATTTTTGGATGACTATGTGAACCATCATAATAGTTAATGGATGCAGTTTCTCTTTATGTAGAATATGGTATAAAAATTTGAATCAACCATGTTGGTAATTCATCAAGGAAGGTGACCCTTTATAACAAATTTTATAAATTTTCAAATTGTTGCTTCCTAACGTATTGGTTATACTGCTTTTAATAGATTTCATTCTTATATAAGTCTTTATGTAGAAAACAATGCTTTGTTGGATAACATTTTAATAGTACTTGATTGTAAATGAAATTTTATTAACACCGGGAGGAAAGGATGTCTGGGATGGATCTAGTCATGCATTCTAGGGGTTACCATGGCTCCTTCTAAGAGTGATCAAACAATTACAACACTGGATTTCCTTTCACCTATCTCAGATTTCTCCCGCACCCCTTTTGACCTTAGAAGGATCAACCTGTCCTAACTCGAGCCCCTCTGTAGTTCGACAGAAGCTCGATTCCATCTTGTCGAATCACTGGAGTTGTTTCACATTCTGTATGATTTCCTTCGTTTGATAAGACATCCTGATTGGTCGACGTTTCTAAGGGTTTTTAACCTAATTTTGTAGTATAAATAGAGGAGGTCTAAGGAATATTGAGGCATCGATCAAAGTTTAATCTATCCCATCTATCTATCGATCTATTTCTTTGTGTGATATATTTGTACGACTTTTTTCATGAAGAAAGTACTTGGAAAACCTTTTTGAGTGTATATTTTGATGAGAGTTATAGAGCTCAGATGGAGTTCATGTAACTGGAGCCAGGTCACAAGCCATGGAGCTTGTTGTGACCTTGGTCCATCTCACTATTCTTTATTATCCTATGATGTAATGTGCACAACACCCTTTTGATGAATAATAAATAAGTAGAATATATTTGTGGAAATAGAACCAAGGGGGAGTGAACCATGCTAAAAACTCTCTGTTGCAATCTCTTTGAATTAATTTTTTTATTTCTAAAATTATGGTTGATTAGTTACATGAATGAATGGTTTAAATTATAGCATGCACTAGGAATATGTACGCAAAATGAATCTTATGAGTGAATGATCTGATGAATGGTATTATAGAATGTATGGTTAAGTAGTAAGAATAACAACCCCAATCCCTTCAATGAATACAAACACATGCTGTAACATCCCGCTCTGGCGCACTGACAAAACTTATACTTTGAGGACACTTGCTTGCAAGTGATCTGGATTTTTATGATGATGAACCACTTAACCTTGATGATGATGCGTCATGATTGATGACAGGATGTTTTGCTATTGCTATATACAGGTGCTATTGACTCAGTTTCATTGAGTGTGCAGGGTTTCAGACCTTGAGGATGCAGAGGCATCGGTGGAACTCCCTTGGACTCCGGATTGAGTCAGGGAGTGGGCTATTTGATTTGTTTTCATTTACAGTGATATTGTGTGGTTTTGATGATATGTTATTGATTTCATGATATGTTGTTGACATGATCTGACATGATGGTTGATGATGCAGGCTAACGATAGCTTGCCGACCAGACTCACATATGGAGTAAAGGGGCCACACACGAGTTCCAGAGAGATTGAGGGAGACGTGTGTCAGCAGCCCTGCCACAGCCTATTAGCACTCCCACCATGGCTCGAACTGTAGGTTAACGATTACCTAGTTCGAGAGGACCCACGATGCCATGAGGGCAGACTGCGACAGTCGCTCACGATTCGAACTGTAGGTTAACGATTACCTAGTTCGAGGGGATCCAAGATGCCGTGAGGGCAGAATGTGACAGTCGCTCACGTGATTCTAAGGGGCGCGCAATAAGGTGGGGGCCTTATTCCTTAGAAGCCCTTAGTCTCCCACAAGTTCACCGGATGGAGTGTTGACTCCAGGGGGTTATAGATTCTACCAATCCATCAAATCAGCGAGTGGCACCCTTGGAGCACGGGGTGCATCCTGAAGGGCACGTCTCACAAAGAATTACAAGCAAGCGAGTGGCACCCTTGGAGCACGTGGTGCATCCTGAAGGGCACGTTGCTTGGATGATGATGAAGGAAAACTTAAATGACCCTAACACATTAACGCCCGATAAATTCTTAAGAATGAATCCCCTAATTAAAATGTCGCCCTGTTCAGACCAAAACCTAAATTTAAAAACATCTCTCAGTAAAATGTGACAAGCCCTAAGAAAAGATTTTACAAAAATAAACCTAGGGAGTAAGCTAAAAACCCTCCTAGGTGTTAATTAAAGTCTTATAAGGTAAAAAGGATAAAGTAACGAGAAAATTTAATTAAGTGAAACCCATGGCCTTTAATTGATAAAGAAGGAATAAAATTTTAAAGTGGGGAAGTATTAAGGGATAGAAATTTTTAAATATATTGAAAAAAATAAAAGAACTACACTTATCTTTTAGGTTCAAAAACCAAAAATAAAAATAATAATAACCAGAGAGATTAAATAATAAAAATTAAGAAACTTAAAGAGTAAATTAAGAAAGGATTAATGAGTAAATTAAGGAGTGAATTAAGGAATGATTCAGGAGTAATTTAAGGAGTAAATTAAGGAGGAATTTATGGAAGTGATTTTAAGGAAGTGAGGGAATTTGAGTATTGTAATTATTAAAAGAAATTAAATTGGAGAACGAGAGGCATGTGTGACACTTGGACGGTGGAGAATGTTAGAAGGTTGACATTAAAAATTAATAAATTAATGATTTAGGGTTTTGGTTGAGTCTCAAAAATTGCTATAAAAGAAAGGGAAAGGAAGGAAGAAAAGCAGAGAACGGGAAGCGTAACGATACGTTGTCGAACCGTGGCTTGACGGATTGCTTGTGTGGATTTGGGTATATCTCAGCTGTGTTGGAGTGGTAGCTCAGTCGTTGAGGCTAGCTGAGATGCTATTCTATCTCTGGTTCTTGTGTGGCCCCTTTGCGGCTCAGGGGGCTAAGGGGGAAGCAGAGTACCCCTAGCGTTTGGCTGGGAGGTACCGGTGAGATTTCTTTGGTCGGCAAGCAGAAGCGGCACGGAGCGAGGGAAGCGGCACAGCGCGAGGGTCATCTCCGAAGCGGGCGTGTGGCCAAGGTATGATTTTTATTGGTAAGGTAAAAAGCGTTTTATATTCAGCAAATTATCGTTATTGGTGATAATATCATGAGATTGTTTGGCATTATATTTTGCAATCTCGTTCCGCAATGATATGTAGAGTTTGTTTATTTTTGATCATGTGTCACCTTAGTGAATTAGGTGATGTTGTTAATTTCTTATTTGTTAAAAAGAAAAGAAAAAATAAAATAAAAAATTCTATTGTACTTCGCTATTCATAGACGTAACGAAGGGGTCGTTACATATGGTATCAGAGCCGGTTCGACCCGCGACTTGGGGGTTCGCTACAGCTTTCGTTGACATGAGTGGGTTTTATTATACCGTTGTTGATTGAGTAGATTGTGTGTGTGCGCAGTAATCTTGGTTAGAGGACGCCGCGGAGGTAGACGACGGGTTTTTAATCTGGGCTTGATCTGCGTTTTTATATTTTGTGGTCTATTTGTGTAGTACAGGGGCATTTCCTGTTAGACTGGGTATTGTTGCATTGTGGTTTATTTTATTCTATTTTTGGGTCTGTGTCCTCATTCATGGGCGTAATGACAGTTGCGTCATTCCCTTTTGTGGCCTGCAATATATTCATTGTTGGGCGTTTCCGTTGCTGGCAGACTTGGTAATCAGTGTTGGTGTTTTAAATGTTGCAACGTTAGCAAATGATAGCATAATCCACCATCGAATTTCAGTTATGTACTGTATCGATCTTTTTCTTATGCACTGAGCTTTGAACTGCATAATTGCAATGCTATTATGAGATATGTATTAGGGTTTCTTGTTATGATATTCTCTATCGTACATTTCATTTCGATACAACTATTATTTGTGAAGTAGGTGGTCCAGTTAATCATTTCGGTGCATTCATAATTCTGGCAGTGAGGAACCCATACTACCTACAGTTGAAGATAGTATGTATTTGATCATGGTCCCTTATTTGCGGCCAATCCCAATCTGAGTGGCAGGCCTTTCAATTATAATTAGATATTTACATTATTGAAAAAGGAATTTTTTTTTTATCGCAAAAAAAAAAAAAAAAAAAAAAAAAGGGAGAGACTCTGTTTTTACTTATCACTATGGATTAGTATTCGGATATCAAACTACGTTCCTATTGTATGTTACGTTAATAAATAATATATGAGAAGGTGAATAAAATAATACCTTTACTGAAATCAGTTAACTTAAAGAAAGGTGTACTAAACATAAGTTATGGTTGCCCGCAACTTATTGTCGTATTCCTTAATAAAATCAATCACTATGGATCCCTTTCCAATCAAAGGTATAGTTGCATTTACTATAGGTGTTGTAAAATGTTTGCGTGGGGACTTGTTGACTGGGGTTAAACTGCAATGACTCGATCTTAAGAAGACTGGCAGTCTTCCCCTATGCATACACGTCAGCTGGCAGGAAGGTGTTCCAGTTGCCTTAACTCGTTGTAAGTTAGGTTGCCACGACTTGCTTCAAATTCCGTGGGAGGGAAGTAATTAAAAAGGATATAACGATTGAGCAGTTGTCGGCTCAAATCTTGTAACGTTACCACAAAAAAAAAATTAATAATAATAATAAATTATAAAATTTAAACTGTTGTCATCAGAAATTATTGAAATTGTTAGTCACCACATTTTTCCTCCATACACTTGGATAGCCTTATATTACCGATTCTGTTGGAATGACGTGGAAATTTTTATATTTTAGTAAGTCTAACAGGACTCTCTCCTCGGGTCTGTGTGTTGATGACTGGATACTCGGGCCGAGATAGCTGCATTTCTTCTTTGGTCGTGCAA
>JASDQU010100534.1:11763-26339 GCA_032191745.1 Picea mariana
GCTTAAACTACAACTAAAGGAAATGATGGACAAAGGCTATATCCGACCCAGCGTGTCCCCATGGGGAGCACCAGTTCTGTTTGTGAAGAAGAAAGATGGTACCCTCCGACTATGCATAGATTATAGACAACTCAATAAGGTAACCATAAAGAACAAGTACCCCTTACCCAGGATCGATGAACTTTTCGATCAATTGGGAGGTGCTTCCATCTTCTCAAATATTGACTTGAGATCTGGATACCATCAAGTCTGAATCAAGGGTGAAGACATCCACAAAACTGCCTTCAAGACAAGATATGGTCAATATGAGTTTGTGGTAGTACCATTTGGATTGACCAATGCCCCTGCCACTTTTATGTGCTTGATGAACAATGTGCTCAACAAATTCCTAGATAAATTTGTACTGGTTTATATTGACGATATATTAATTTAATCCAAGAATAGAGAGGAACATGAGGAACATCTTAGACTTGTACTTCAAGTGCTAAGATAACTTCAGCTCTATGCCAAATTTAGCAAGTGCGACTTTTTCCAGAAGAAAATACATTACTTGGGCCATGTCATATCTGAAGAGGGAGTAGCAGTAGATCCTGACAAGATTAGGTCTATCATGGAATGGCCTACCCCAAAGGATGTTTTGGATATCAGATCCTTTATGGGCTTAGCAGGATACTATAGGATATTTATAAAAGGATTCTCCAAGATTGGTTTTCCAATCACTGCCCTCCAGAAGAAGGGAGATAAATTCATGTGGACACAAGAATGTGAAGAAAGATTTCAATCCCTAAAACACCTTCTGACCCATGCACCCATGCTAAAGATCACTGATCCCGAAAACGACTTCCTTGTGTGCACAGATGCATGTAAGGAAGGGCTCAGAGGAGTCCTTATGCAAGGAGGAAGTGTAGTCTTCTATAAATCCTGAAAATTGAATGAGCATGAAGTCAACTATGTGACCCATGATCTAGAGCTGGACGCCATAGTGCATGCCTTAAAAATGTGGAGACATTACCTCCTAGGAAGGAAATTGTACTTATGACAGACCACTGTGGGTTGAGATATCCGTTTGACCAACCAAAGCTCAATGTCAGACAAGATAGGTGGATGGCCCTCTTTAGTGAGTTTGATTTTGAAATCAAACATGTTAAAGGAAAGGAAAATAAGGTGGTTGATGCCCTTAGCAGAAGTATGAAAAAAATTCACCTGGTAGCGATGAGCACCTGTGAGACGAATGTCAAAGAAAGAGTCAGGAATGCATAAGAAACATACACATTCTTCCATACCGTGACCTCGTACCTAGAGCAAGAACACACAGGAATAAAGTATGAAGGCTACCAGATGATAGACAGAGGTCTGATAACTTACAGAGATAGATTGTATATTCCAGATTGTGATGACTTGAAGAGGTTCATAATGGATGAACTACATAAAAGACCATATACTAGTCACCTGGGATATCAAAATATGATCACGGCCACTAGGAAACAATTTTATTGGCCTGGGTTAAAGAAAGACGTAGTTAACTATTTAGCTAAGTGCCTAGAATGCCAACAGGTTAAAGTAGAACACCGACACCCAGCAGGATTATTCCAACCTCTACCAATCACAGAATGGAAGTGGGAAACCATTTCCATGGACTTCATCACCGGATTACCAACATCGACCAAACATAATGATGCCATCATGGTAGTGGTGGATAAATTGAGCAAGTCCACCCATTTTTATCCTCGTCAAATTGACTTGCAAGGCAATAGATATCGCCAGCATATTCATGAAGGATATATTCAGACTACATGGTATGCCTAAAGAGATCGTGTCTAACAAAGACATGAAATTTACTTCCAACTTTTGGAAATCCTTGATGGTTGGTCTGGAGACCAAACTACTGTTTAGCACAACCTATCATCCTCAAACCAATGGACAGACGAAAAGAGTGAACCAAATATTGGAAGACATGCTGATAATGCATGTAATGCATCAACCCAAGAAGTGGGAAGATTACCTACCACTGGTGGAATTCGCCTACAATAATGGCTACCAAGAATCCCTGAAGATGAGTCCTTTCTAAGTCCTCTATGGTAGACCGTGCAACACTCTAGTCAGTTAGAGTAATCCCATAAACAGAATTACTATTGGACCCGACATGATGAAAGAAATGGAACAACAAGTGATTCAGATAAAACAAAATCTGAAGGCCGCTCAGAACAGACAAAAAAGTCACGCTGACTGAAAGAGAACTCCAAGAGAATTCAAGACGGGAGACCACGTATATCTCAGAGTTAGGCCCAGGAAAAGTTCCCTGAGGATGGGATCTTGTGCCAAGTTATCACCTCGGTATTGCAGACCCTTTGAAGTTCTAGATATATTAGGACCTGTAGCCTATAGGATAGCACTTCCTCCCACAGTAAAAGCACATAATGTTTTCCATGTTTCATTATTGAAGAAATATGTACATGATTCTAATCATATAATTGACTGGTCTGTGATCCAGGTGGAGCCGGAGGGAGAATTCCTACCAGAACCTCAATTTATATTGGACAAAAAGGAAACACCACTCAGGAATCGAACCATTTCACAGGTCAAGGTGCAGTGGAAACATTTTGGCCCAGATGAGGCTACCCGGGGAACGAAAGATGCCATGAAAATATCTGATTTTGTTTTCTTCTGTACATATACGTCATATTGATAGATAGAACATCGAGGACGATGTTCCTTTAAGGGGGAGGGAATTGTAACACCCTATTTCCCCCAGTCTGTAAAAATAACTATATTGGCCAAGAACTATGGCAAACTCAAAGACGTGAATGTTTGATTTGATGGACCATTTTATAAAAGGTCAATGAATGTAAATTATGTTATGAATATGTGTTGCATGGCTACTAGGAGGGGGATGTGATAAAAGAGACCATGATGGATAATGAGATGTGGTGGAAGGGACCTGGAATGGTTGCGTTAATTTCCACCGAGCCAGTGCCATACTGGTTTTACTTGCTCAAAGACCAAAGAAACTCTCTGACCCCTGAATGGATTTCTCATCAGATTGGTAGGTGGGGAGGCTCCTTAAGAGTTAATCAGGGGATGGGGGTGAATCGTCGATCTGTAACATCTCCCAGACCTGACCACGGATGGGGAAATTCACACCACATGCAATCTTGCAAAGAAAAGGAAAGAGAGGAAGTGTGGTAAGGAGGAAAAGGAGAGAACGCACGCGATGGGGATCGTGGGAGAGAACTGGAGAAACTCTGGAAACACATGGAGTTTTGAACAGAGGAGAAGGAGAGTAACCTTCATCCTTGACTTCCGTTGAGATGGAAGTAGAAAATTGAACCTCAAGCATCATGGTCTAGCTTGGGGGTGGCTAGTGGTAAATCCGTTTGGAGTCACTGAGCCTACAGTTGGGTGGAAACGAGCACCCCTCTCAGCAGTCGCGTCACACCTGGTGTTTTCTGATAAGTGTTATGTCTTGTATTTTTGAATTAAATGCATGCTCATATTTATATGCTCATAAATGGTTTCTGTATGGAAGTGTTTGCCTATGTTTTGATTTGGAGACAAGAGATACATTCTTATACTTATATGACCATAATCGGTCTATGTATAGAATGAATAGGTTCAGAATATGAGTTCGTTCCCTTGAGAGTTGTCCTATCTACTTGGCTCGCGCTATGCCCTAGTTTAATTTCCTGAAGGCACTTCTCTTGGGAAGTTTCCTCGCACTCTAGAGTCAAAGTGAGTCCCTCGAAAGGACTACCATGATAGTAGACCCACGAGTTTTCCTTACCCCTACCACTGAATTTATAGCTCGACGAATTAGGAAGACTTTTACTAAGGTCACCAAGCCTAAGGATAATTTACCCAAGAACCCTCTAAAAGATTTGTCGGAGTTGTATTCCCATCGACCTTAACCTTTGCATAGGCAGGAGGGTGGACTTGGCAACATCCCGAAAGTCCTGGAGTATCCAAACCCGTTCATCGGCATTTCGACATTTCAGAACCCGGGAAACCAAAGGGCAAGACCATTCGTCGTCAAAAGTTGTGAAGTCCCGGTATGTGAAACTCTGAATAAGCTTAGTGTGAATAGGTTTCGGCATTTCGGCATTTCAGTGTTTCGTCACCTGGGAAACCAAAGGGAAAGACCCTTCGTCATCGCAAGTCACTAAGTCTCGGTATGCGAAACTCCGAATTAGCTTAGTGTGAATAGGTTTCGGCATTTCAACATTTTGGCACCCGGGAAACCAAAGGGAAAGACCCTTCATCATCACAAGTCGCGAAGTCCCGGTATGCGAAACTCTGAATTAGCTTAGTGTGAATAGGTTTTGGCATTTCGTCATTTCGGTGTTTCGACACCTGGGAAACCAAAGGGCAAGACCCTTCGTCATTGCAAGTCATGAAGTCCCAGTATGCGAAGCTCTAAATTAGCTTAGTGTGAATAGGTTTCAGCATTTTGGCATTTCGATGTTTCGGCGCATGGGAAACCAAAGGGAAAGACCCTTCATCGTCACAAGTCGCGAAGTCTCAGTATGCGAAACTCCGAGTCAACTTAGTGTGAATAGGTTTCGGCATTTTGGCGTTTCGACACCCAGGAGACCAAAGGGGAAGACCCCTCGTCTTTGCAAGTCGTGAAATCCTGGTTCACGAAACTCTGAGAGGATAAGGACCGTCCTTCGGAGGAGACGCGTGGTGAGTGGTTAGAGTTCAGGGAAAGCTTCGAAACCCCGTAAGCCATTGGATCTTGTAGGATAGCAAGGGGGTTAAGGCTGAGTGTCCTTCAAAGCCCTTAAGATTAGGAGGGATAGTGACCGTTAAATCCAGATCAATGAGGTTCGTTGATCTCCTACACGAATTCCCATATCGAAATTTGGGGATTTAAGTGACAGGAGTTCTGCAGTTGTTGTATCATGAACTCCTGGTTCACGAAATTCCGAAGAGATCTAGACCATTGGATCCATATCATCGAGGACTGTCGGATCTTGTACAAGAACTCGCGTATCGAATTTTAGGTTTCGGGGAATGAAGAGTCGAAATACTCGACTCTCTTGCATTTTGAACTCTCGGTTACCGAAATCCCGATACGGCCAGGACCGTCGGATCAGGGGAAGATTCACAGTCGTTGATCTCAAAGAAGGTACGATTTCAGATTTTAGGGTTTTAAGAGTCGAATAACTTGACTCTCGGGCACCGCTAAGTCACGAATTGCGAAAGGCGCCTCTTGGCTTAGCCTGGGGTCATAACCGATGATCACATGGAGGCGAAGCCCGCGCTTGGTGCTTGAGTTGTACATGATGGGTTTTCAATGAAAGAACCGGTGGATTGGTTTAGTGAAGGTTCCGACAGGAAGATCTATCCTAGGCTAGGACCTCGTAGGAACTTGGGCATTCTGTCCCTCGAGAAAAAGGAGAAAAAGAAAAAAATCTATTAGGTCGTAGTGGGTATGTTACACCTATTCTTCCTAGTCTTACTTAGATAAAAAAGGGGAATTATTCATATGTACTTAATCAAGGAACCTATTATAAGATGACTTGTTGTGTCCCATACCTATGTTTATATCTTCAATCAATATCAAGACCATTTAGAGGCCTCAGTCAAACAATGTGTTGGAACCTCAACAACAGTTTGATGAAGTACCATATTTCCCATAGGATGTCATAAGTTGCACAGATAACATATCTTGTATAGTGATTCACCTTGGGAAATTGTTATCCCTCATTTATTTCATTGGGAACTTTAAAGATTATTTGATAAAATCCATGATCATGTGGAATTGGCATTTTCTTCTCTTATTATAGGGATGCTTATTCTTGGAGATTCAAAATTCGGAATTTAAAATACTTCAATATGGGGCCTACCCCTCCTTTCCATATCAACTCATCTTGCTCTTCTCACAAGCAATGGTATCAATATCCCCTAGACTTGACTAATAGTTTCTCACCTTTAATATAATCGATTCTCAGTAGCCTATGCATATCTAATCATGAAAATCATATAGATCATCCACTCAATATATGGTACTCCTAATGATATATTAACAGATAAATGGGGGGGGGGGGGAGATTTATTCATAAATCTCTCTTTCCAACCCAACCTCGCCAAACATATGGGATGGATTGAATTTATCAATCAATTTTTTATCACTCATTACCTGCACAACATATCTAAAAAATCATTACATTTTACATGGCCAACTCTAAAAGAGGTCAAGGTTATACTCTCTCAAGTTTTTAATTAACGTGAAGAGGGAAAAAACCTTCCATGTGACATACCAATGGGAGTCTATTTTGATGAGCAGGCTTCAGTAAGATCAATTGGATTGAAAATAGATGGGAATTCTTTCTACTTATATAATAGATGTGATCATGTTTTCGTATAAATTTGCAGGATGAGAAGACCCCCCTTTCTTCCCAAGTAACACGATGCACTTGATTTCAAAATAACAAAAAAATGACATCGCTAACTAAACACAAAGGAGTAAATCTCGTAGACTAAAGAACAACAAGAGAACCCACTAAGGAACATAATTACACGAACCAACAATACACGAGTCCTCCCACGGACTCAAGAGGACCATTAAAAAGGATATTAATTTAAATTATTTCTATTAGTACATGTCCGCGGTAATGTGACTGTTTGCTAAGAATCTATATTATCTTCACATTTACATCATCATGATCTGCATAGACATGAACATTATCATGACAACATGCTCATGCATGCTTTGATGAAAAATCCAAAGAAGCCTAAACCATGAGGTTATGAAGACCCGCGACCTTGCACGCCGCATGACTTTCCCCGTGGGCCCCACCATCACAGAGTCACTCAACCCTTCACAATATTCAAAGATGTAGACTTATTCACTACAAATTCAGTCACGTCCCAGAAACCTATTGAATCTTTGCACCATGAATCGATGACCCTAAGGCACCACAAAATCTTCCCAAGATCATGTTGCAAGAAAAACCTTGTGATAATGTTCTTTTCAAAGACGCATCAACAAACTGACAAACCACATGCCTAGCCCAGTTTGGAATAATCTTCATAGGAAACCACTTGTGTGATTTTCCTGGCATAAAACATTGACACCTAAAATCATGTAATGATGAAACATTGTGTCCCACGAATTCATTGAATGGATATCCCACACATAACCCATGGTTCCCTATCCATAAACTTGTTTTTGTCCCTTCAAAACCACTCACAAAGATACATGATGCCAACTTGCATATTTTTGATGAATGACAAGATTTATCCTATACACTTATCACCCAACCTGACCTATCACACATACAAGATCCCTACATAATAGAATAATTGTAGTGAAGTACAAGGAATTTTAGATATGCAGAGGACAAAGTTAGGTCAAATTAGTTATTATTGTATGATGACTAATAACTTCTTTGGATTTACAAGTACTGAAATACTAATGAAGAAAACATATTTTGATCATCACACTCAGTATTTAAACAAATGATGGCCATATCCCTACTCATACAAAGCATATAGGCTACAAGTATTGAAAGACATGGGAAAATTAACATGACATATAGGAAACACAAATCATCGACTTATATGAGATCATACGGGCCCTGAGTTATCAAGGATGATGAAGCCTATTATAAATGGGAAGATTCAAGCAAGACAATGTTAACAATGCACTTTCCTCATTACCATACCTCAGTAGGGACCACTCGAAATGTTATAAAAAGAAGCAGGGAATAGGGAAAACACCATTGTTTGGAAAAGAGATGGGAAGAGATAAATCTATCTTAGTTGTGAAAGTAGGGATAATACATTCCTTCATCAAGTTATTTCTTCTTAAAGGAATAGTCAAGATTCAACGAAGTTCATCCAACGAGGAACTTCACTTGTTTTTTCAAGAAACATAGTACTTTCCACCAGATAAAGCAAGGTGTGGATCAAGAGATGGCAGTAATATAGAGTTTGATCTAACATTTTTCTAGATCAAAACGAATAGCCAAGTTGGAACCTTGCTGCAGGAATTGAATGGGCATTTAGAGTTCAACATTTATTCATGTTTCCAAAAGGGTAAGGTTAGGGAGAAGGATTTCATCTTCTTCCCAGTCAATTAGTTCCCTTGAACCCTCATCATAGGTCCTCAATCAATGACTAGGTTCACCAGTAGTTGGCCATCATCTAGACCAAATTTTAGGGGGAAATCCCTTCACCCACAAATATTTAGAGTTTCTCACCTTCCTGGGGAGCACCATAGTAGGAATCAATATTATGTAATGATTTATTATGGCTCCAAAAAATCCAAATGTAATGGGAATGGGAAGGGTAGGGAAGTTGAAACTGAATATCCATGTAATCAGGAAGTCCAATAGTCCACCCTCATGTATATAGGAAATACAATGTAATAGAGAAAGGGGGAGCGGAGGGGGGGCGTGGAAAGCCAAATTTGGGTATTGTATAATTATTTATCAGACTCAAAGGAAGATAAGAAAGCTCTATGCTTGTTTTTGTATTCCAGAAAATGAATTATGAATTCAATTATAGGAACAGGCTTATGAACATCTATATGCAAACAAGTATGTAATATGATTTGATTTTGTAAAATTGGAACTAGTTCTATTTTCCGCATTAAATTATAGACCTATAATTGATCTACTACTATTAGATAGGGATGTAACTTCTATTCAAAAATAAGATCATAGTTGTATATTAGAACAAATATGCATTTAGAATTTAGCCTATCTTTGATGGAAAATATCTATACCGAGAGAAATTAATTTAGTTAGTGTAAGACATGATGATATAATGGTGGAGGTTGATATTCAAATGAGAGTGAGTCTAATTTGGGACCTTCCATTGAGAAATTCTCCCTCATGTCGAGGTCGGGAATTTTTCCCCTGTCAACAAAATGGCTGTAGAAGGAGTGAAAGAAGACAAGTTATTTTTATAGTGTCATTTGACACCACATATGCTTATGATGACTTATTGTCCTGAGTTGCATCCCTCTCTCTGCTTGCAGGACCATTTTCCCCCTTTTACTCCTTAAAAATAATTTTAAAAAAGCCATATTTTATTATGTACATGACTATACTTAAAGCATCCCGCATACATATGCTTGTTGCTAGTCAGCAACCTACATACATGTTAATTTGGCTCAAAAAAATAATAATTGTAACTTTTCTAGCGAAGTTGCTAGATCCCTCAGGTTCCCAACCTCCTATATCCTTTCCATAACAACTCCAATTATCAAAAAGGAGTATAAATTAGAGTCTTTGGATGGAGGAGTATGTTTCCTCTTAGGGTTTTTCATTATCGTCATCGTCGAAACTTCTCGACCCCAACTCTTGGTCCATTCAAGGGATCATTCTCCAGTTGATGATGCCTATCTAGCAAAGGGCCAGGATCTGCTCATCATGTTGATCCAATGACTATATATCCCCCAAAATCAAGCACACATTATTCTTATAGGAACCCAGTTCGACCTTGAACTTAAATTATCATGAATTCATCTAAGTCCTTCCTAAAGTTTACCAGGCATTCAAGAACTCTGTAGCCTACTTCCCAATTGACTAATGTATTTCCTCTTCATCACTTGGATGGAGATTTACATCTCCTGTAAATTTCCCCTCAAACATATAGGTTTGTACATGGCATGGGGTCTTGACTTAGTGAAACTGTGACATAGCACCTACGTTCATGGGATATTAAAGAATACCCCTGTTTTCACTAGATATGGTTAAATACCTCCAAAAATGATTTTGTTGAACCCCCCTCCCAATACATCTTTCCAATAAAAGAAACCCCTATTTTTACTAAATACCCCTTTTTATACACCCCAATACCTATAAACCCCCTGATACCCACATCCCCTCCAATACCTACAATATATTAGCTCTATTTTTCACAATTAAAAAAAAAACACTTATGAATGAACGTGATAAGATATTGGTCAACAAGGTGAATCCCTGTGGTACAAGGCTTAAGGTTCCATAACCCACACAGGGGTTTCTTCAAAGTGATATCCTAAATTAGGACTTAATCGTTTCAGGGTATTTGAAGTTTATTGGCCTTCCTTGGCCTCCCTCGAGATATTATCACATTTAATGCATTAACCCCTCTAAAGGATGGTTATATCACTTCATTTCTCTTGAAATTTATCATTCATATCTTAACTTATCTGTTTGGAATCCTTTCACAGGCGACACACTACAAAATATATCATGTTGTACACATAGGAAGCTCGTTAACCATGCATACACATATACAATACAAATTAAAAACATCAACACTTTATTTCAATTTAAATTACATAGAGTATAGAGATACTTATATGTTACAAGTTGTTGTCAACCAAATAACTGTGGGCATACATATTTCCACCCAACCATAGGCTCATATGCACTTACACCCTAAACTTTGGCCACTCCCGTTCCAAGCCATGATACCAGCAGGGAATCACTCTCTCAATTTCTTAGGAATATTGGTGTATAAAGGTTACTCTCCTTCTCACCACTCTTGGTAAATATTTCGTCACACTCTCCTAGCCCATGCCTTATCTAGGTTTATCATATTCCCTCCCAACATCAAGCTAATATCCTCTTAGCTCAAGTTGGATTCTTATTCTCTCATATGAGTCCTGCCACCAAATTATCTTATGAGACTCATGTCTCTTTTTGATGCAGGAGCATCGCTAGCAAAGCACGTGTGGAGGACAGTTGGACGCACTAGTGCATATTCTAAAGTATTTTTCAATTCTGAAGTTGGTATATTAATGTGATATCTAGAAAAGATTTTGATTTATGAACATCTTTAATGTTTGGAGGCTGAGTCATCGCATGAGATCGATGAGGGAATGTGTTTTTTTTAATGTTAGAGATTGCAGTATAGATCTGGAGTTCTCTCTCTTATCAATTTGACTCGAATATTTATTGTAATAAATGTTAAGTAGTTGAAAGATTTTATTTCGATAAGATAGCCTAGAGTAGTTGGAGGGAAATAAATTAAAGATCCCTCTTGTATAAAGCTTTGTATTGTTTCCCATAAGAGGTTGTTGAATCTATTGTGTAGATTGCCATTGTAGTTGTTGTCGTTGGCCCTCTAGTTGTGAGGAGATATTGAACCTATTGTATATGATGTAGAGTGTTGAAGAACAGTGTATATATCCATGTATGTAACTATTGAATTAATATAACAGAGGAGTGTTGTCCCAAATGTATGTTGTTGTTGTGTCTATCTAGAGGAATGAATGGTAGACTCTTTGCTTATTTGAAACTCTATTATTTCTTGTTCTTGAATCTATGAATACATTTACATGGCTAGATGTATGAGTCGTTGTGAATATTGAAGAAGTTCAATTGTTTCTCTTCTACGAGCGAGTGAAAGGTGTGCATAGTGTCTGCAAGTGTGCGTTGACAGAGTTTGTCTCAACTCACATTTCAGAAGGGATAACATGAACTTATATGTGCAGGAAGTGAAAACCATCCACAAGGTGTGTGTGACTGAGTCCATTTGGATTCATAAAGATCTGGAAAAGTAATCTGAGAGAGTTTATCTGCAAGGAGTGCACGATCGGGTCTTTTGACTCAGAGGTTAAGGAGGAATAGTTGAAGTCGCCTATAGAGTGACTGGAGCTCAGAGAAGAAATGATTGCAAGGTGTGCACAGGATGAATTTTTGACCAAGTGTCGAAGAAAACTTCTTGAAGAAGGAAGAAAGTCGAGGGAAGACAAGCTCTGGAGGGAGAGTGGCGAGAGATCTTCAACAGGGAGAATCCTTTGAAGTTTCCCAAATTCTATGAACGAGATCCATTTCAGAGGGAGGTGGATTCCGTACCATCAAATCTAGGAAAGATATGTGGAGATTAGATGTAAGGTGTTTCGGCACTTCATGGTTTGGAAGTTGGAGGCATTGTAAGAGCAGAGTCGCAAAATCATGGAGTCGCGAAGTAATCTCGACCGTTGGTTGTGTAGAGGACACATGGCAACAGATTGGGAATCTGGAAGTCGAAAATCTAGAGGTTTGTGCGTAAGGAGAACAGGAGTTTAGCGAAGTCACGAAACATGAACTATAGTGGACTCGTCAGATACAAGGAGACACGTGGCATAAATATGGAAATCCGGAGGAGAGAGCTTTGGGAAGAGATGAAGGAAGAGCTCGTGATATTTATGAAGCCCAAAATCGTGAAGGGTTCGTCCACGGTCATAGCCCGTGGTCACTTACGAGAAAGAGCCTAGCGTGGGGCTAGCATTCAATAAATTGGGTGTTGCCAAGAGATTCAGAGAGAAAAAGAATAGGTAGTTTGACCCTACGGGTAGCACAAAAGGGACCTGTGTGTCGATCATTTGGGATTTATTGAAGGCCCAAAGATTCAATTCGAGTCAGGAGTTTGAAGATCCAAGACTGGGAGGTCACGTAGTCCCAAGGAGGGAAGGAGGTATGTGTCAGAGTGGTATTAGAGAAGATTCAGAATTGATTTATGTCGAGGAATAAATAGACTAATATCATCGAGTGGTATCAGGCACATCAGTACAATGGATCCTAGAAGATGTGTAAAGCTTCTCGTAGCAAATGGAGATATGGAAAGGGAGATGAGAGAGATGAGAGAAAGGATGGATGCCATGGAAACAACACAATGAAGAGCACCTGATGGTGTATACATCAACGATGCAGAGATTGAAGAAGTGGAAGTTGAAGAAGTTGTATCCGAAGATGCTGCAGAAGAACGCTTGCTGAAAGCGGTTGTCAAATTGGGAGCTAGATCGAAGATAGATGTCCCAATGTATGAAGGTAATCTAGACACTGAATAATTTCTTGATTGGACGCAAGCAATGGACAAGTATTTCGACTATGAAGATGTTGATGACGAGAAGAAGGTGAAACATGGTTTCACTAGGTTGAAAGGACATGCAACATTGTTTTCCCTCGACTAAGTTTTGAGGAAACATTGGTCGAGATTGACCACTTTTGGGACTTTGACGCAACGGTTGAAGATGGAGCGCCCAGAAGGAGTTGAGATCATGGGAAATCACTTATTTTTGGGCTTGTGGACCCAGCATGGGGTTCATTAGGGTTTATGTAATGGGTTATGGGATGTCATCCCATGGTTTTACCCATTTTTAGGCCTTTTTGTAAATGTAAAAGTATAAATAAGAAGGAATGTAATGTAGAAGTAAGTGGTGTAAGTAGTTATGTGTTAATTCAATAGCTAAGTGCAAGAGGCAAGTAGTTCTGAGTTGCTTTTTGCAACAGGACATGTATGTAATGCTACTGTAGTGCACAATATTCTACTTGACTTGTGAAGCTCTGTGCTAAGAAAGAAACCTGATATGAAGGAAAGAGATAAGATCTTGAAAGAGGTAAAGCTTTACGATTTGATAAGAGTAAGATAAGTGGAATTTTTTGTTTCGAAAGTATGAATCTAGGAATGTTTGATAGATTATGTCCTAGTCTGAAAGCTAGGATACAGTTAAAAGAAAGAGTTGATCTGAAAAGTTTTGATAGAAATAGAGAAAGATTTGTTATTCCTATGCATAGAAAGGATTTTTGGACTAATAAGTGGATGCAAGAACCTAGAAAGAATTTTTTCAGATTGCAGGTCCAACACTGTGATCCCAATGCACAGTACAGGAGAGGTTGGGGAACGCTTAAGAGAAAGAGAGGATTGACACTATCTTATAACTGCAGAAGATTGGGACATCTTGATAAGGAATGCCCTGGTGCAGGTCCTATTTGTCTTTTTTGTAAAATTGTTGGTCATGAAGTTGAGGATTGCCCAAGGATGATTGGTAAAGTAGAACAAATGAATACGAGTCAAGAGAATAAGAGCATGTTAGAGAAATAATCATAGAAATCTCACACTATGTTAGTATAGTTAAAATAAGTAGTGAATGATCACAAGGATGTCAGTTTATCATAGATATTGAAAGAAAAACAATGCATAAGTACAAGAATAGAAGACTTCAACATAGACTATGTCTTGGATGAAGAGACACCAGTGAATATTATGACAAAAAGCACTTTAGAAATTTTGGGTAAGCCTATTGTGGTACCTTCACTGGGAGGGATAGGCTTGTTCAGAGGAAATATGATAACCCTATGCGGAAGAGTTACTAAGTTACTTGTTATCATCCATGTGTTGGACATATTGTCATTGATGTCAACAATCGATGTGATGATCTGTTGTTAATGATGAACTAGCAGAGATGAGATTTTCATTGATGTCACTAGTATATCAGTCAGAAGAAGATGTCAAACAATATGCAGAGATCGAAAGTGCAAGCTCATGAGGAGGAGCGAACAGGAGGAGTGAATAGTATGAAGATCAAAGCTTAGAAGGAAAAGCGCATTCCACAGTATATCAAAAGAAGCAAACAGTATGAAGAAATTTGTGATTATTGTTGATCACGATAGGATAAAAAATCCTATGATAAAAGCTCAGGAGGGTTAGCAAATGTAGAGATGAAAGATAAGAAGAGATGACACGTTGAAACAACATATATGGCACGACTGAAACTCAGATCAAATCGTGACTGTTGATGTGCAATCACCCGATCAACGGTAGGGATGAATTGTAGGGAGTGAAAGAAGAATTAAACTACTCACCAGTTACAA
>JASDQU010100534.1:33908-78974 GCA_032191745.1 Picea mariana
GACAGAGGGTTCAGATAGGGATAGCTTTTGTTATCATTCACTCAACAAGTGTAGTTGGGCACAGGAGCCATGCAAGGAGTGCGCAGGCCAAGTGAAGTCTCAGGGTTGTGAACCCAAGAAAAGTATTGAAGGACTGCTGCTGCAGGTGTGCGCAGAGTCGAAAGGATTCAACACTGAGAAGCATTGAAAGGTTGTCGCAAGGAGTGCGTGCAAGAGTCTTTTCCAAGGCTCAGAATTATAAGGAAGCTCAGGAAGGATAAGGCCTTCGAAACTGCCAAAGAGTGGTACAGGAGTAGTATCTCAGAAGCTTGAAATAAAATGTCGTAAGTTTGCGTGCAGGTGGACGAGTTCCGCAGAGGAACACTTAGTCAGTTGTAGGAGTCATCAAGGAAGAATGGATGGTCAGAATTCTCTGAGGAGGATTCACGAAATACCATAAGACGTTAGATATCACGGAGGAACAGGGGATATACAGTAGGTATTCCCTGAAGGTTCGAAGCTCAGGAGGGGCAGAACCATAGATCCGAGTCACAAGGACCGTCGAATTTTCATGTGGGATCGTGCATCGGGGTTTCGTGGGTTGAAGTCCCGTGAACATAGCAACAGGAATCGCGAAATCGTGAAATGCGATATCCCAATGTGTATGAGAACAGTGTGGGGGCCACAAGGGTCAGAGTGGTGGACAGGTGGCACGAGTTATCGAGTTTTCACAACGGGAAGTTCTGAAACATTGACACCAGGATTCGTGAAATCGTGAACCCCGAATTTCCAATGAGGTGAGGCGTTGAATAGTCAACCCACGCGTGCGTCAGAGTTTCAGCGTATCGATAATAGAGAGTCGGGAAAGTGAGTTGTTCAACATCGAGAGTGGCAAAATCGCGATAGAGAAAACCCCGATAGGAGAAGTTCAGCGTTGACTGGTTGTCGGGTCTCGGGGATTCAAGAGGCCTACGCTCGACCATTGGATCCGCGAAGTTGCGAGTTCCGATATCCCGAGTACAAATAGGAGATCGCGGGGAGAGTTCTATGGGTGCAGATTTCCCGATAGGGAAATAGAAGGACCGGTTAGTGTTCTTCGGGTCATGAGAAGGAGAAGATCCTGTGAGCTAACGTGGACCTTCCGACCTGCAGGTTTGTGAGGAAGGGCATTTGGCATCACATAACATGTATGTAAGGCTCTGTGCTTGATAGAGGAGTTGGCTATGTGCCTTGACTTGATTTTGGGGAAGATGGATCTGGTGTGTAGTGTGCAGATCACCTATCCAGTGCAAAGCTTGGATCTGTGTCTTAGTGCACAGGGGCAGACAAATTTAAGAGATTGAAGAAGACTAATAAAGAAGAAGAAGTCATTGGTGGTCGTAGCCCCACACTGGGGTGAACCACGTAAATCTTGTGTTGATGGTTTTCTTTGTGCTATAATGTTTATGTTGTGGATTTTCTTAGTGAAATGAATGTTATGAATAATAGATAGATCTATGAATGCTTAGTGCTTCGTCTATGTTGAATGTGATAGATCTGACTTATGTTTCTAAGTGCAATGTATATTTTGTCATTCTTACTGTGTCGATCTATACTTAGGGTTTGATCTGTGATGTGAATAAAACTAGTGAAATAATGTGTGTTTCTCCTAAGTACTCTGTGAAGTTTTATAATCATATATATGTGTCCCATATTGGTTACAGACACTTGATTCTTGTAACCCCCCTACCTCTACCTCGGGTGAGACTCCATCTACTTCGCAGGTGTTGGCGAAAGGGTTGGTAATTAGGGTTTTGTTGGTGCGTTGTTGAAGCATTGAACCATAGGTCTGCCCCTATGCCAACAAGGAATTTGGTGGGATGAACTGCAAGATGACAGGAGAATCAAGGGAAAACAAAAGATCAAGAGTTTGGATAGAATGGTATCCAAGCTAAAGGCTAAATTCATACCCAAATATTACCAGATATATCTATTCAAGAGGTTGCAGAACCTGAGACAGAAGGGAATGGTTGTGAAGGAGTACATAAAGGAATTATACAGACTGAGCATCATGGATAGATAGAGAGAGAGAGAGATGAGGAAAAAGTTTCCAGGTACATCAATGGCCTGAGATATGAGATCCAGGGTGAAATCAGC
The DNA here is from genome assembly GCA_032191745.1 of Picea mariana. NCBI lineage: Eukaryota > Viridiplantae > Streptophyta > Pinopsida > Pinales > Pinaceae > Picea > Picea mariana. The sequence goes on from JASDQU010100534.1 coordinate 36,024, forward strand.
ATGGCGATGGTTAGAACAATATAGGATGCATATTAGATTGCGCTGAAAGAAGAAGAGAATTTGGCCAGGAAGCAGACTCAACAAAACATAGGTAGAAGCTTAAACATAGGCAAAGGAGTTGCCCATGAAAAGACACAAAATCCCAAGGGTGAGATGGAGAAGCCACACAGTCACTCTGAGAGAGGAGGAAGTTCCCAAGGAAGGAAAAGTGGTGGTAGAAATTATTTTCCTCGAGGAAGAGGAAGAGGTAGAGGAGGAGAAGTAAGATGTTATGCCTGTGGAAAAATAGGGCACATGTCTTGGGAATTCCCTGAGAGAAATAAATAAGGAGGTGAATCTCACATTTCAAAAGCACAGAAGTGAAATGTTGAGGCAGAAGGTGCAGAATATGGGAAATCCTTGATGATGAAGAAGGTTCTTTTGAAGCAAGAGCCAGAGATTGAAAAGACAACACAGAGGAACAGTTTGTTCATAATAGCTTGCAAGGTGAAGGATAGAGTTTGAAAGGTAATAATTGATAGTGGGAGCACTGATAACTTAGTATCCATAGAGATGGTGGAGAAATTGGAGTTGGAGATGACTACACATCCGACGTTGTACAAAGTTTCATGGTTGCAAAAAGGTCACCAAGTAACGGTAACTAAACAATGCCTTGTTGAATTTAAAATAGGTGGATATAGAGATGAAATTCTGTGTGACGTGATTCCCATGGATGTATGTCATGTTTTGTTTGGAATACCATGGTAGTATGATAGAAATGTAATCCATGATGGGAGAAAAAATACTTATACCTTGGAGAAGAATGGTGAGACACACATGTTGCTGCCAATTGAAGAGAAGAAAGTAAAGGATGAAGCCAACACGAGCATACTTCTCATGAGTGGGAAGGAACTCTTGAGTGAAGTTAAGAAGGAACAAGAGATGTAGTTTGTTGTAGTGAGGAAGCCGAGAGTTGTCCTTACAAATACTTCTGTGGAAGATTTTCCTGAGGAAATTTAAGAACTGTTAGATAATTTTGCTGACATAGTAGTGGATGAGTTTCCAAGCTTATTGCCACCTATCAGAAGTATCAGCCATCACATTGACTTGATACCAGGAGCAAGCCTACTGAACAAAGCACCGTACAGGTTGACACCTCAAGAGAAGGAAGAGGTGAAAAGACATGTTTAGGATTTGTTAGATAAAGGATTGGTTAGAGAAACCTTGAGTCCATGTGTAGTGCCAATTGTATTGAGTCCAAAGAAGGATGGAGAGTGAAGAATGTGTATAGAATCAAGGGCGATAAACAATATTACCATTAGGTACAGATTTATGTTGCCAAGGATGGGCGACTTGATGGATTTTCTAAGTGGATTGAACTATTTCTCAAAGATAGATTTGAAAAGTGGATATCACCAGATAAGGATGAGAGAAGGTGATGACTGGAAAACAACATTCGAGACAAATGAGGGATTGTATGAATGGATTGTTATGTCATTTCGTTTAACAAATGCCCCGAGTACTTTTATGAGACTGATGAATGAGGTGTTAAAAGATTTCATTGGAAAATTTGTGATTGTATATCTGGATGATATACTGGTCTTTAGCAAGACTAAAGAGGAGCATTTGAGACATTTAACATTGGTCATGAGAAGGTTGCAAAAAGAGAAGTTGTTGATTAATTTGAAAAAGTTCTCTTTCATGAAGACAAAACTCATATATTTGGGTTTCATGATTTCTTCAAATGAATTGAAGATGGATCCAGAAAAGGTGAAAGAAATTAGAGAATGGTTGTCACCAAGGAATACCTTCGAGGTGAGAAGCTTTCGTGGATTAGCAAGTTTCTATCAGAATTTTATCAGAAATGCTAGCGGGATTAGTGATCAAATGATGGATACAGTGAATAAAAGACACAAGTATTTGAAATGGACAAAAGAGGTTGAGAAGAGCTTCAATATATTGAAGGAGAAGATAACAAAACAACTGATTTTGGTTTTACCATATTTTGGAAAGACATTTTAGGTGAGATGTGGTGCGAGTGGAGTTGCAATTGGAGTGGTCTTGAGCCAAGATAACAGACATGTTGCATATTTTAGTGAGAAGGTGAACGAAGCTAAAAGGAAGTACTCCACATACAATAAAGAGTTTTATGCCATAATTCAATATTTGAAGAGATGGAGGCACTATATTGTACCAAAGGAGTTTGTTTTGTATAACGATAATCAAGCTTTACAATTCATAACCAGACAGGATAAATTAAACCAGAGACATGCCAAGTCAATAGAATTTATGAAAAATTCCACTTTTTTCATTAAACATATTTTTGGTAATGCTAACAAGGTTGTTGATGCATTGAGCTGGAGAAGTTTGATTATGTAGGAATTTCAAGTGAAAACCTTGGGGTTTGAACACCTTAAGGAAATGTATCATGATGATCCAAATTTTAGAGAAGCATATGAAGCATGTGAAAATACTATGCTCAGAGATAGAATTCAATGGGATGAATATTTAATTCAAGATGAATTGTTGTTCAAAGGTTCACAGCTATGCATACCAAAATTCTCAATGAGGGAAAACCTTCTAAAGGATAAACATAGAGGAGGTATAGCTGGACATTTCGACTTTGAAAAAACGTTTGCACAGTTGAATGGTTCGTATTGTTGGCCATGTATGGCGGTAGAAGTAAAGAGGTTCATGAACAGATGTAATATTTGTCAGTATCCAAAGGGGAAGAGATAGAACAGTGGGTTGTATCAACCATTTTCTATTCCAGAGAGGCCTTGGGATGCAGTAAGCATGGATTTCATGTTGGGATTGTGTTGGCAGCCAAATATCCATGTCAATTTTATCATTGTAAAATATTGTCTTAATGGGATAAAAATATTTGTAGCTGCCTCCTTCAATGTGCAAAGATTTCTATCATATTTTGGTTTTGAAAATATTCATTTGATTAGCTATGTGCATGAGTTCATTTATTTTAATATATCGTTTCTCTTGTTCAATTTCATGACTATAAAAATGAAATTAGAGCAAGCTTTGGTTTGGGTGCATCATACAGTTTGTGTACTTTTCTTTATAAATTGGACAACACTTAAGGGAATCTAAATAATTTCAAGGACCTTAAAAACTTGTCAACCTATCATATTATGGGTTACTCCATTACCATTAGAGAATGAGTTATCCACCTTGGGGTTATGCCTTAGGCATTCTATTCCTTGATTATTTTGATTTTCACATTACCATATCCATGATCGCACATCAAACAAAACTTTGGTGTTTTTTGAAATATGAATCCTATCCCTTCTAGTCATATCACAGTATCATTGTTTTGGTACATGAATGATAGTCATGCCTTCAAACATTACTCCTTCGTCCTATAAGTGAAAGCATGCATTCATTTCTTTAGGTGGCAATTTTTCGTTTTTGGGTTTTGCATTCATTTGACAAGGTGGTTTTCGTTCTACGCGTCCTCTAGTTTAGAATCCACTCAACGATCCAAGTGGTCGCTATGGTGACATGCTCCCAAAGCCTTCGGTATCCGGTATCTTCCAAATATGTAGAGCTCATCCTCTATTTCGAGTGTTTTCAAACACACCCCACCCTTCGCTACTCCTGTTGTTTTTGTGTGACCATATCGATGATGCCTGTGTTGAGGATCGAGCCGAATCGCTCAAAGGCTCTCCTCTCACACGACGATGCCATGGATGACCTCGTGGATTATGGCTAGGATGGGTTCATAAAATGATTCAATGGTTTCAACCTCAAAGTTTCCCAAGACTTTTCACAAACTTTTGATGGCGCTAAGGTTAAAATTGGAGATTTACAGTTAGAAGTGACCGAGGGTTCGATTGCAGAGGCTACTGGATTGCCGCAAGAGAGAGCTCGCTGGTTTAAAAACCTCAAGTTCGAAGATGTCCCTTGGCACCTATTGATGGCTTACAAGAAATCACATTACAGTATAAAAGGTACACCAATTGTTTTATTTAAACCACGATGCCATGGTTTTTTGTTGATACTTAAGCAGTTTGTTCCCTATGAGGGTAGATATGGTCTGGTCTTCCTGTATCATGTCCATTTATTGATGGTATTTTTAAGTTTTGATTTAAACATGCCATTTTATTTTCTTAGGATCCTGTAGAAAATGGCCAATTTTTACCAAAGACAAAACCAAAATGCACAGTCTAGTTTGTTCCATCATGGCCTGATTCGAATTCTAGTAATTTCGCATTTTTCTAAAGTTGGGGATAGCTGGCAAGAATTTGTGGCTAGAAATGGGTTTTCCCTACCTGAAAACGTGACTGACTTACCTCTAAGTTTTAAAGAACTTCTGAGTCCTTTTCAATCAAACCCTCTACAGAGCAGACTCGGCCTTTGCCTAGCATAGAACCAATGCATTACAAGAATTGTTTTGATTGGATCGAAAGGTATTATCAGGATGTCCCCTACCTACAGGCACAATTAAACCAAATGGTCACTCATAATTCAGTGCTTGAGAGGGATAACGATGACCGCAGAGCTTGTGTTCGATCGAACACACATAGGGCTAACAAGTGTGTTAAGCAATCTCGAAATTTGATCATTAAAAATTCGACCAATTTCAATACCATTGTAAATTCAGACCCGTCTGATGCCTCCCTTTCAAATTTTTGAATTGGTAAATAGTTTGTTTGTATTTTACGATTTGATTATGTTTGATAAATAATAGGTAGATTCATTTTTATTTTATTTTTATTTTAGACTAGCTACAGAATCAAAAGATTTTGTAGCTTGTCTTTTGACATTATTGGTTTTGATTATTATCTAATTTTGATTTCATTTTTATTCTTTCAGGTGAGCTGCAGATTGATGTCCTATGATTAAGGAAAGGAGTCATGGGTTGAGAATTTAGTGGACTAGTAATTTCCTATTTTGAAAAACAATTTTTATTGATATAAATATTTTTGATTAAAAGACTCCAACATGATTATCTTTTTGTTAATTTATTTTAGTAAAAAAAATATTTTAAGAGATCTGCCTCTATCTTGCATGATAGGAGGTAACATATCAGAAACATGTTTAAATAGATACGTTTCTTGGTGATTAAGGGAAATTTTTCCTAGACCATATGATGAACATATTTTGTGGAAACTATATGAGAAAAAAGTTCACTCTTTGGCTTTCATCTTGTGTAGACTGTGTAGTTTTTTTTCATTGTCTTCTCCTGTAATTTCTTGATGTGAAATGTTATCTGTGTTGAATTAGCTTTAGTTTGTTCATCACATAATATTTTATATCATGTTTTTCTTTATGTTGTTCATTATCTTTTGGTTTAGTTTATATCTATGATTGATCATCTATTTAAGTATTTTGAGTTTACATCTGATGCTATATAGTTGGTAACACCATTACCGAGAATTGGAATTTCTTTCATTCTTAGTTATTGGGCATTTCAAGGTCACATGATATGTAATTATTTGTCTTTCTTTCGTCATAAATGCGCTCCAGAATATGAAACATTTCTTCAAATTTCTTCAGGAATCATTATGCTTGCTTCTGTCATAGGTTTTCACTTGACACAGGACAAGAGGAGCTCACAAAAATGTAGAGAGATGAATTTAGTTTATTACTGTTGATCAACTAGAGTTTAGTTAGTGTATTACTTATTTAATTTGTTTATATGTGAATGAATAGTGATTGCATTATTTAAACGTTAATTTTCTTTGTCTATTTTCGTTATATCATTTACAATCATATTCATTCATTGTTTACTAGTTTGATATTTAGAGTATCATAATAAGTTTGTTTATTTTTTAATCTTGTTTAGATACATTATCTTGAACAATTACTTTCACAAGGCTTTGCTCAAACCTTGTAAATTGTATATAACCATTATACATTAACACTGTTAGTTAAGCGTTTGTAATTAAAGTGTTGATTGTTAGAAATGATATCTTTAGTTAGTCTGCCTCTTTCAGTTGTTTTAGGATCTTAGTTGGCTAACAGAGCCATAAAACTCGTCAGGGGAGATCATCCCAAACGGATTGGGTTAAATAGACAACCCCATTCCGGATCTTCCCTTCCCTTTGACGGTGTGTCATAAACGCCTATCAAAAAATGGTGGTAGAAGGAGGGCCTGAAATTCATTGATGGCACGTGGAGGTCGTAAGACTCCCCCAAACAATTGTTCTCCTGTTGTAGCATGTAGTCGCTCAGAAAATAACGTTACACTTGACCCAGCTACTACCTCAAACACTAATACTGGCATTCCCGTCGAACCAGTGACACCATTTTCTCAAGGGATTGGCATCCAATAAATTGTTCACCAGTCGATCATAAGAACTCAAAGTGGTTTATCCCGAATCAAACAACCTGGTAGACAACTTAATCAACCCCTTGATTTCAAAAGTCTTCAAGAACAACCTCAAGACACTGGTCTTCCCGAAAACCCTTTAGGTGGTAATATCAATGATCCTTCTAAAGAACTTATCCTTGGTGTTGGGGGATCTGGTATCCCACCATCCCCACCTGGTTCTTCTCCACCCTCTTCAGGAGAGAAATCCTTAGACGAAGGTAGTTCCTCAACTGAACCGTCTCAACCTTCAACCCCACCAACTCCCATGGTAAACCTAAATAATCATGCGAGACTTTGGTTCGATCAAGATGTCGTGGAAGTTCTTGGACCCCAACACCCGTTCCCTAAACATATGGGGAAGTGGCTACCCAAATTTGATCTAGATTTGAAGTAATCAGCTGAGGATCACATCAAGAAATTTATGTTAGTTGTTAGACTCTGGAGTGTTGAGCACAAATATGTCATGTGCAATTTATTCCCGTGCACTTTTGAGAGGAATGCCTCAAACTGGTATTTTGCACAACAACCTCAAACCATCATCTCTTGGGACAAGTTTGAAACCTGTTTTCTAGAAAAATTTGGATATGATAAATCTCCAAAATTCTTAGTAATGGAACTCTCTAGTTTGAAAATGAACCCTAAAGAAAAATTTAAGGACTTCAACGAGAGATTCCTAATGTTAAAAAACAAAATCCATGTAGATTTGATGCCCATAGAAAACCTGACGGTTGCATACTATACTAGGGCCCTGCATAACAACATAGCCATCTGGGTTAAAATGTTGAAAAAGAACACATTATTAGAAGCCTTTGAGGAGGCAGTCCATATTGAGGAAGAGATTCTGAGCTTGAAATACAGTCTAAGTAGTGAGGCTGAAATAACTTCATCTTCTAAAAAGAAAATAGAAATTCTCACCAAAATCTCCTCAAATTGAAAATCAACAAGAGACATTAGACTTGGAAAGTTTGCAAAAAGATTTCCAGAAATTATCCAATCAGGTCGTAGGATTTAAAATATCCATTGAGGAGGCATCTACAAGTAAAGGAGGTTTTAGATCACCTTTCAGAAAACCTTTTCCTCTGAACTGGACAAACTCAACCACAGAAGGTCTAAACTTTGAAGGACTACAGTATGTTTTGCAAACGATATTGGAAGCACATGATAACTCTGTTTTTGCACCCCCTGAAAATCATGATGATACGGGTGAGGAAAAAACACCTAATGAGGAGGAATCATATCCTCTCATTTTCGGGCATTTGTCGGACAACATCTTTCAAGCAAATTTTGAAACTGTCCATCCCTATAACACTCAAAGTAAAACACAAAACAAACCTTCACCCGAAACAAGTAGGAATGTGGTTTCAAAACATCCAAAGCAAACTAAAACAAGACAAAAATCTGTTGCCCCAGTTTAGAATATGATTTGGTTGAAGATCTTAAAAAACTAAGGGCGAATATATCAGTTTTTGAATTACTTAAATTTCCTCTTATCCTACAAAAAATGCTCCAACGTATTGCTGAAAATAATAAAAAGAACGATTCCATCAGCAAGAAATCAACAGAAAGTGACCCAAATAAAACTAAAGATGTCCCCAGTAAAAAATTATCTGAAAATCAGGATAAAAGGGACATATCAAAAAAAATATAGGAAACTTAGATAAAACTATTTCAGGTACAGACATAAAAAATTAGCATAATTCTATTGTGTCTTCACGAAAAAATGTGCCTCCTTTTTTATTGACTTTTGAAATTTTCAATAGAAATGTGCATAATTGTATGGTTTACTCTGGTGCCTCGTCAAATGTGATGCCTCTATTTGTGTGTCAGAAAATTAACACTGAAGTAAAACCTTCTGATTTAAAGATCATTCAGTTAGATCGAACTAATGTCAGAGTCATTGGTGAACTTAAAAATGTGTTGATAAGATTGTCATCCAATCCAAAGGTTCACCAAGTAATTGATATTATTGTTGTTGACATTGTGGAAGTATATGGTTTATTTTTTAGTAGAGATTGATTAGAACAGTTACACGACTATTTTTCTACGGACTGGTCTCATCTATGGCTGCCAGAAAATGGATAGCCTAACAAGATCAGAATAAACAGAGAACGTTACCTCAAGTACATTGTGATAGATTTAAATGATCCAAATGAGCCTTTTACTACTGCTGTAAATTCGATAGAGACACAGGGAATGAATATTTTTTTTGGTAATTTCATGACTGTAATATCCTCTATCACCAACCCAGAACAAAAATCTGAAATATCAGCCTATACTCAGACGACAACTTTGGCAAGTACACCGAAAATTGTTGATGACGAACTAATCTGGTCCTTATATTTCAATGGATCCAAATACCGGGAAGGGGTAGGTGTTGGTTGTGTGCTTACCGATTCCATAGGTAATAAAACATTTATTTCCTGTCGATTGGAGTTTAAATGTACTAACAATACAACAGAATACAAAGCACTTATGCAGGGACTAAGGAAGGCATTGTATATGGACGTGCAAATATTGGTAGTATTCAATGACTCTGAGATTGTAGTAATTGAAAAACTACCAAACTAAGGTATGGAGTTTAATACATAAATTTATCTCTTTCAATATAAATTCCATTCCTAGGTCGAGTAATTCGAAAGATGATTTATTAGCTAATGTTACATCTAAATTATTTCCTGTTGAAGGTCTTTCTCCTAACGCATTCTCGGTTGAATTGTTATTTAGGCCATCAATTCCTGACAACATCACAAATTGACAAGTATTTGATGATGATTAGCATATCATCAATTTTTTGCATATGGAAGACACCTTCCAAGATGCAATAATCGATGAAAGAACTCATCACGAAAACCTCTGAGATTTCACGGTAATATCCAATCCTCGGTCTACAGAATTATCATCCGAGCTGGTAAAATCTATCCCCAAATCTGTTGTTAGATTAGAAAAATTTTATGATCGACATGACAAGTTTAGAGGGGTAGTCAATTGCAAAACGAATAGTTCCTCATTACTATACAAAACTGTAAATTTAGGAACGCGAGATAATTCACAAAATATCAATCTGGGAAGAGGGTGTTCTCAACAAGAAAAGTATGCTTTTATAAAATTGTTCAAAGAATTAAAAGATGTGTTTTCTTGGACATATGACGATCTAAAAACTTTTGACCCAAACATAATACAACATGTAATTCCTATGAATCCCCAAACCCAACCTTTTCAACAAAAATTGAGAAAAATGCATCCTAAATTGGAACCCACCGTAAAAAAAGGAACTAAATAAATTACTCACTGCCAATATCATTTTTCCAGTCCCGCATACTCAATGGGTATCCAAATTAGTCCCGGTAAGGAACAAAAATGGAGAAATTCGACTTTGTGTCGACTTTTGCAATTTAAACCGAGCCTCTGATAAAGACAATTACCATGTTCCTCTGATGGAACAAATTCTGCAGCAGGTATCTAGTTCTAAAAGACTATCTTTATTAGATGGTTTTTGAGGGTATAACCAGGTCCTTATGTCTCCATCAGATCAGCTGAAAACCACATTTTCGACCCCATGGGGCACCTACTCCTACATAAAATTACCTTTTGGATTGATAAATGTTGGTGCCACTTTCTAGAGGGAAATGGAGATTTATTTTTGTGGCCTTGTCAATTAGTCAGTTGTGTTCTACCTAGATGATGTCACTGTCTTTTCCAAGAATAGGAAAGATCACCTGTCACATCTTAGGGCTATGTTAGAAGGATGTTGCAAGTTCGACATTTCACTCAATCCTAAAAAATCAGTCTTTGCAGTAGAACAAGGGAAATTTATTGGATTTTTAGTCTCTAAAGATGGAATTATAATTGATCTCGAAAGAACCCAAGCCATTTCCAACCTTACCTCACCTTCTTCCAAAAATGCCATGCAATCCTTTTTGGGTAAAATTAATTTTGTCAAACAATTTGTTCTGAGTTTTTCTAAGACGTTTAGACCTCTACAAAATCTGATTAAAAAGGATGTCCAGTACAAATGGGGATCACAAGAGAATCAAGCTTTCAATTCCATTAGAAAATCTATAACCAAAGCACCTTCCTTGATGAGTCATGATTTTTCCCAGGATTTCACATTATATACTTTTTCATTTGACATATCTTATGTTGTTGTGCTCACATAAAAAAATGTTGAAAACAACGAGATACCTATTTAGTTTATGAGCTATGCCTTTAAAGGAGTAGAACTAAATTACCCTATGGTATACCAACAGGCATACGCTATTTTCAAAGCAGTTAAACATTTCAGGTCTTACCTTTTGAAATCCAGGACAAAAATCATTGCTCCTTACCCTGCTGTAAGAAATTTGTTAGTGCAGAAAGAGCTGGGAGAGAAAAGGGAAAATTGGATGACATCACTTTAGGAGTATGATCTCAAAATAGTACCTGCACAAATTGTTAGAGGTCAAGGCCTTTGTAAATTGGTAGTTGATTCAGTTGAAAAATCAGAAAATCAAATAAATACATCAACTACAAATCAACATAACAAAACACAAATCTGTTGTACACAAGTTGTGCCCAATTCATGGTATGATAATATCAGATTTTATTTTTTGCACAGAACTGCTCCTCATAACCTTGATCTGAAAAACAGAAGAGAACTAAGGCTTAAATCTGCATCTTTCCAATTAATTAATGATATATTATTTAAAAATCATTTTGACGGTGTTTTCCTGCGTTGCTTAGAAAAAGAGGAATCCGAAAGGGTGTTGGATGAACTTCATTTTGGCAATGTCGGGGGTGATTTTGGTGGAGATACCACTGCCCAAAAAGTACTAAGGGCTGGCTACTATTGGCCTACCTTGTTTAAGGATTCTCACACTTTGTCCCACAAATTTATAATCTGTCAAAAGGCTGCAGGATGGGTGAAAAAAGTTGTTTTTCCTTTGCATCCTGTCATGGTGGACACATCTTTTCAACAGTGGGGCCTAGATATTATAGGACTGATTAATCCCCCTTCCTCACAGCAGCACAAGTACATTCTCATGACAACATATTATTTTATGACATGGTCTGAAGCCTTACCGTTAAAGGTAGTCAACACAAATCAAGTAGTTTTGTTTCTAAACTCTCATATTGTCACTCGTTTCGGAATTCCTGAATGTTTGGTTTTCGACAATGCCTCTTATTTTTCTTCCCTGGATATGAATTTATTTGCTTTAAAAAAAGGGATTAAACTAAAATACTCTGCCAACTATTACCGTAAAGGGAACAGTTTGGTTGAATCAACAAATAAGAATATTATCAAAGATAATAAAGAGAACAGTGTCAGAAAACCACAAAATTTGGCACAATGAGTTCTACAAGGCACTTTGGGCTGATAGAGTAAATCCAAAAGCTTCCATTGGTAATTCTCCCGTCTTCCTCATTTATGGAAGAGAAGCCATCATTCCTCCACATGTATTACTCCCTTCTCTGCAATTGTCACATAAAGTTTAGGAAGAAGAATGTCCCCCTTTAGAGAATCGGATAAATTATTTTTTGAAATTGGAAGAAGAAAGGACACAGGCAAAACATAAATTGGATCAGCATCAACAAATTGTAAAGAGTTGGTTCGATACAAGTTCGTCCTCTGAAATAAATTTTAATGTAGGGGATTTGGTCCTCAAATGGGACAAAGCGCACGAGAATAAAGGACAACATACCAAGTTTCAAAACCTATGGTTGGGGCCTTTTGTCATTTCTAAAAAATTGGGTCCTAGTTATTTTTGGTTGCACGACTTATATGAACAACCATACACTTTTCCAGTGAATGGTCGGTCTCTTAAAAAATACTTCACCTGAGAAAATCAAGTTTGCCCCCTTGTAAATATTTTTTAGCTTGCATGTTCTTTTGTTTTCTTTTTTCTTTTTTCTTTTAGTTTGGTTTTTGTTTCCCTAATAATTATTTATGAATCATCATTCATTATTGAAGGGAATTGGATCTTTCATTAGAAGCAATTGATAATAGTTCAAAGCATATGCACATTAAGTTCTAAACTCAGATCAGTTACAATAAGTCTTTGTCCAGTGATTGTTCTCAGTTTTCATTGAAATCTCAGGGAAACACGATTATCTTTAAAAACTTTTCATGTTGTCCCTTCTTTAATGAGAACAACTCATAGCGCTTCCTCATCCCTGAGATGATTTCTTGACTAAAATCTAAATGTCCAAATTACAATGAAAGTTATCAATTCTCAAAGAACAAAAAAATAATCAATCCTATCATTGCCTGACTACGAAATTTTTTGTATCACACCGTTGTCTTGTTATCATGAAGTTTCTAAAGATATTTACAAACAATTTTAGAGAGTTGGAAGCACTATAATGTGTTGGAATTGTGTGTAAACCCATTGGGATACTGAACATGTCTACTGGCAGTGGGTAAATGCACACATGATACCAAGACAACTTCGTCGAGGTGGTGAATAGGCCTGTTGGCAGTGAATCAATGTCAGGTTCAAAGATCCTCATGTATGTTTTCAATTGATTATATGTCAAGATACTTTTATCATAAATGTACAACTTTTGGATGGGATCGAAGTACTAGAGAGGGTTAAATGACATCTGTGTAGAGTCTATAAATGCATGCTGGCAGTAGTGGCCCTGTCAACGATATTGGAGTTACATGTATAAATATCATTACCCATTTAATCGAAACGAGATGTCGGATTACAATTTTTGGACAAAACTTTATTCAATGATATGACTCTATTGTTTTTCTAAGTTAATGTCAAAATGCTTGATTTGCTTTTAAATTGCTTCCAATAACTATCTGAGTTATTTGTTCCCTGATATAAATTTCTGATGATGCAGAGATAATTGCTTCGCCCAGTGTGTCACCATTGTTGGAAGCCAAATATCCTTGTTAATTTTATCATTGTAAAATATTGTATTAATGGGATAAAATTTTCTATAGCTACCTCGTTCTATTTGCAAAGATTTCTATCATATTTTGGTTTTGAAAAGATTCGTTTGATTAGTTGTGTGTATGAGTTCATTTATTTTAATCTATCATTTCTCTTGTTCAATTTCATGACTGTAAGCATGAAATTAGAACAAGCTCTGGTTTGGGTGCACATTACAGTTTATGTACTTTCCTTTATAAATTGGATAACACTTAAGGGAATCTAAATAATTTCAAGGACCTTAAAAACTTGTCAACCTATCATATTATGGGTTACTCCTTTACCATTAGAGCATGAGTTATCCACCTTGGGGTTATGCCTTAGGCATTCTATTCCTTGATTAATTTGATTTTCACATTACCATATCCACGATCGTGCATCAAACAAAAATTTGGTGCTTTTTGAAATATGAATCCTATCCCTTCTAGTCATATCACAGTCTCGTCATTCTGGTACAGGAATAAAATTCATGCCTTCAAACATTACTCCATCCTACAAGCGCAAGCATGCATTCATTTCTTTAGGTGGAAATTTTTAGTTTTTGGGTTTGTCGTTGATTTGACAATGTGGTTTTCGTTCTGTGCATCCTCTGGTTTAGCATCCACTCAACGATCCAAGTGGTCTCTATGGTGGCTTTCTCCCGAAGCCTTCGGTATCGGGTCTCTTCCGAATATGCAGAGCTCATCCTCTATTTCGAGTGTTTTCAAACACACCGCACCCTTCGCTACTCCTGTTGTGTTTGTGTGACCAAATCGATGGCGCCTCTAGTGAGGATCAAACTAAATGGCTCAGAAGATCTCCTCTCACACGACAACGTTGTGGATGACCTCATGGCTTATGGCTGGGATAGGTTCCTAAAATGATTCGAGAGTTTCAATCTAAAAGTTTCCCAAGCCTTTGCACAAACTTTCGATGGTGCTAAGGCTAAAATTGGATATTTACAGTTAGAAGTGACCGAGGGTTTTATTGCAAAGGCTACTGGATTGCCCCAAGAGGGCGCTCGCTGGTTTAAAAACCTCAAGTTCGAAGATGTCCCTTGGCACCTACTGATGGCTTCCAATAAATCGTGTTACAATATAAAAGGTACACAAATTATTTTATTTAAACCACGATGGCATGGTTTTTTGTTGGTACTTAAGCAGTTTGTTACTTGTGAGGGTAGATACGGTCTGGTATTCCTGTATCATGTCCATTTATTGATGGTATTTTTAGGTTTTGATTTAAATATACCATTCTATCTGCTTAGGAGCCTGCAAAAAATGCCCAAATTCTACCAAAGACAAAACCAAAATGCACAGTCTAGTTTGTTCCATCACAACCTGATTCAAATCGTAGTAATTTTTCATTTGTCTAAAGTTGGGGATAGTTGGCAAGAATTTGTGGCTAGAAATGGGTTCTCCCTACCTAGAAACGTGACAGACTTACCTCTGCATTTTAAAGAACCTTCGAGTCCTTGTCAATCAAACCCCTCTATGGAAAACCTACATGTTGATCTGCAAGAAAGCCCTGTGTCTATGACTAAAACCCCTGTTGTTCTCCAGAAGCCATCCAAAGGAAAGAAACCAAGATGCGATTTTATTCCTAGGAAATATTTAGAAGAGGTTTTGGATGATCTAAAGGATAAAATCCCTATTGTTCCTAATCCTAAGCCAATTCAGTTTGATTTAAATGAACTTGATATCAAGAAATAGGGTAGGCGAAAGGTACAGAGAAGTCCAGAAATCAACTTCAGAAATAAAAGACCCGGTCGACTCATGTCCAGAACACTAAGAAATTGACATCATGATTATGAGAAATTTATCCCTGTGATTGAGGTCGATGATTGAATTTCTAAGGATGATATCGATGACTGGATCCCTGGGGACGATATCGATGTTGATACACGACAGTTCGATTTCCTATCGAATCAATCCCTTTTCTTAAAGAAATAGGAGGTTTTTTCAGGCATTAAACACGATCTGAAACAAATCATGGAACAAGTTAAATTACCCTCTACAGAGCAGACTCGGCCTTTGCCTAGCATAGAACCAGTGCATTGCGAGAATTTTTTCAATTGGATCGAAAGGTATTATTGGGATGTCCCCTACCCATAGGCACAATTAAACCAAATGGTCACTCGTAATTCAATGCTTGAGAGGGAGAATGACAAGCTTAGAGCTTGCACTTGATCGAACGCACACAGGGATAACAAACGTGTTAAGCGATATGGAAATGTGATCATTAAAAACTTGACCAATTTCAATAGCATTATAAATTCAGACCTGTCTGATGCCTCCCTTTCGAATTTCTAAATTGGTAAATAGTTTTTTTGTATTTTACGATTTGATTCTGTTTGATAAATAATAGGTATATTCATTTTGATTTTATTTTAATTTTAGACTAGCTATAGAATCAAAATATTTTGTAGCTTGTCTTTTGAAATTATTGGTTTTGATTATTATCTAATTTTGATTTCGTTTTTATTCTTTCAGGTGAACTGCAAATTGATGTCCTATGATTAAGGAAAGGAGTCATGGGTTGAGCGTTTAGTGGACTAGTAATTTCCTATTTTGAAAAACAACGTTTATTAATATAAATATTTTTGATTAAAAGACTCCAACATGATTATCTTTTTGTTACTTTATTTTAGTAAAAAACTTATTTTAAGAGATATACCTCTATCTTGCATGATAGGAGGTACCAGATCAGAAACATGTTTAAACAACTGTGTTGCCTAGTGATTAAGGGAAATTTTTCCTGGACCATATGATGAACATATTTTGTGGAAACTATATGAGAAAGCAATTTACTCTTTAGCTTTCATCCTATGTACACTGTGCAATGATTTTTCATTGTCTTCTCATGTAATTTCTTGATGTGAAATGTTATCTGTGTTGAATCATTTAATCTGTTCATCAAATAATATTTTATATCATGCTTTTCTTTATGCTATTCATTATCTTTTGGTTTAGTTTATATCTGTGATTGATCATCTATTTAAATATTTTGAGTTTACGTCTAATGCTAGATAGTTGGTAACACCATTACCGAGAATTGGAATTTCTTTCATTTTCAGTTATTGGACATTTCAAAGTCACATGATATATAATTATTTTTCTTTCTGTCGTCATAAACTCACTCCAGAATATGAAACATTTCCTTGAATTTCTTCAGGAAGCATTATGCTTGCTTCTGTCATAGGTTTTCACTTGACACAGGACAAGAGGAGCTCACACAAATGCAGAGAGATGAATTTAGTTTATTACTACTGATCAACTAAAGGTTAGTTAGTGTATTATTTATTTAAGTTGTTTATATGTGAATGAATAATGATTGCATTATTTAAACGTTAATTTGCTTTGTCTATTTTCGTTATATCATTTACAATCATATTCATTCGTTGTTTACTAGTTTGATATCTAGGGTATTAGAATAAGTTTGTTTATTTTTTAATCTTTTTTAGATACATTATCCCGAACAATTACTTTCACAAGGCTTTACTCAAACCTTGTAAATTGTATATAACCATTGTACATTAACACTATTAGTTAAGCATTTGTAATTAAAGTGTTGATTGTTAGAATTGATATCTTTTAGTTAGTCCACCTCTTTCAGTTGTTTAAGGATCTTAGTTGGCTAACGAATCCATAAATCCCATCAGGTGAGATCATCCCAAACGGCTTGGGTTAAATAGAAAACCCCGGTCTAGATCCTCCCTTCCTATTGATGGTGTGTCATAAACACCCGTCATCAGATTTCCAAGGACACAAAGAGGAAGTGCTTACATATTTGTGGTAGCTGACAGATTTTCCAAGATGGCACACTTTATCCCATGCCAGAAGACTAGTGATGCAACACACGTTGCAAATTTGTTTTTCAAATAAGTTGTGAGACTCCATGGATTACCCAGGAGTATTATTTCAGACAGGGATAAAATATTTGTTGGTCATTTCTGGAGGACGTTGTGGAAGAAGCTGGGGATAGAGCTATCTTTTATTTATGTGCATCACTCGGAAACGAATGGACATACTGAAGTGGTGAATCGAAGTTTAGGAGATTTGCTGAGGATTTTTCTCATTGAACACCATAGCCAGTGGGATCAGATACTAGCACAAGAAGAGTTTGCGTACGATGATTCAGTGAATAGAAGCATTGGAAAGAGTCCATTTCAAATAGTGTATGGAATGAATCTGAGGGGAGTGTCAGAGTTAATATACCTAGAGCATAGAGAGTTTAGGATCACTAGAGCTAAAGACCTCGCTACAAAAATGCAGAAGCTCCATGAACAAATTTAGCAGTAGTTGCAGAAGAGCAGCGATGAGTATAAGCGCAGAGTTGATCAATACAAGAGAAAACTTTAATTTGAATTTGGAGATCAAGTTCTATCACATTTAAAGAAGGAGAGGTTTATGAGGGGAATATAAAACAAGTTGAAGCTGAAGAAGATAGGACTGTGCAAAATTCTGAGAAGATTTGGTGAGAATTCTTATGACATAGAACTGCCAGAGGATGTGGGTATATCACCCATTTTCAACATTGCAGACATGTATCCTTACAAGGAAGATTGGACCAGAGGATCAAAATATCATAAAAAGATCCAGTCGGAAAAGAAGATGCGTGTAGTAGAGAATCTACAGATGGAGAAGATTGTGGATCGAAGATTGGCAAGAAGACCCGAAGGAAAACATATTTCGAGTATTTAGTAAAGTGGAAAGGACACCCAATAGAAGACGTTGGTTGGGTAGGTGAAGCGGACATCTAGAAGCATAAAAGGTCGGTGCAAGAGCTCATGGACAGGAGTCCATGAATTTTTCAGCAAAGGAGTATGATGCGGGAGCATCGCCAGTAAAGCACGTGTGGAGGATAGTTGGATGCACTAGTGTGTATTCTAAAGTATTTTTGAATTCTGAAGTTGGCATATTAATGTGATATCTAGAAAATATTTTGACTTATGAACATCTTTAATGTTTGGAGGCTGATTCATCGCATGATATTGATGAGGGAATATATATATATTTTTAATGTTTAAGATTGCAGTACAGATCTGGATCTCTCGCTCTTATCTGTCTGACTTGAATATTTATTGTAATAAATGTTAAGTAGTTGAAATATTTTATTCTGATAGGATAGCCTAGAGTAGTTGGAGGGAAATAACTCGAAGAGCCCTCTTGTATAAAGCTTTGTATTGTTTCCCAAAAGAGGCTATTGAATCTATTGTGTAGATTTCCATTGTAGTTGTTGTTGTTGGCCCTCTAGTTGTGAGGAGCTATTGAACCTATTGTATATGTTGTAGAGTGTTTAAGAACAGTGTATGAATCCATGTATGTAACTGTTGAATTAATATAAAAGAGGAGTGTTGTCCCAAATGTATGTTGTTGTTGTGTCTATCTAGATGAATGAATGGTAGACTCTTTACTTATTTGAAACTCTGTTATTTCTTGTTCTTGAATCTATGAATGCATTTACATGGCTAGATGTATGCGTTGCTATGAATATTGAATAAGTTCAATTGTTTCTCTTCTACGAGTGAGTGCAAGGTGTGCATAGTGTCCGCAAGTGTGCGTTGACATAGTCTATCTCGACTCACAGCTCAGAAGGGATAACGTGAACTTATATTTGCAAGGAGTGAAAAGAATCCACAAGGTGTGTGTGACTGAGTCCATTTGGATTCAGAAATCTCTAGAAAAATAATATGAGAGAGTTTATCTGCAAGGAGTGTGCGATCGATTCTTTCGACTCAGAAGTTAAGGAGGAATAGCTGAAGTCTCCTACAGAGTGACTGGAGCTCACTGGAAAAATTGTTGCAAGGTGTGAATGGGATGAATTTTTTACTAAGTGTCAAAGAAAACGTTCTGAAGAACAAATAAAGTTGAGGGAAGACAATATCAGGAGGGAGAGTGGCACAATATCTTCAACAGGGAGAATACTTTGAAGGTTCCCAAATTCTACAAACGAGATCTGTTCCGGAGGGAGGTGGGTTGTTTCAAACCATCAGATATGGTAAAACTATGTGGAGATTATCCATAAGGTGTTTTGGCACTTCCTGGTTTGGAAGTTTGGAGGTGTTGTAAGAGCAGAGTCACGAAGTAATCTATACCGTCGGTTGCGTAGAGGACATGTGGCAGCGGATTGGGAATCTCGAAGTCGGAAGTCCAGAGGTTTGTGCATAAGGAGAACAAGAGTTTCATGAAGTCGAAAAACCCTAACTATAGTGGAGCCGTTAGATCCAAGAAGACATGTGGCATAGATCCAGAAATCTAGAGGAGAGCGCTTTGGAAAGAGCTAAAGGAAGAGCTCATGATATTTTCAAATCCCTAGCGTGGGGCTAGCGTTCGAGAAGTTGGGTGTTTCCAAGAGTGTTGGAGAGTGAAATCACGGGTAGTTTGACCCTGCGGGTAACAAAAAAGGGACCTGTGTGTTGAACATTCTAGTTCTATTGAAGGCCTGAAGAGTCAATTCGACTTAGGAGTTTGAAGATCCAAGACCGGGAAGTCACATAGTCCCAAGGAGGGAAAGGGGTTTGCACCACTTTTCCCATACACAGGCTTACTCCCTTCAGACCAGAAGCCTCCTCTCATTTCTTCTCCCAAAACTAGGAAAATTGTTTGTTCCCTCTTCTGCACACATTCCCTAGTATTCTTGACTTCTTCCTATCACTTCTCTTGCACACATTCATGCCTTCTTGAACTCTCCCCCCGAAAGGTTCTCGGCCTCTCTTCCTCCTTCTATCATAAGGAACTTGAGTTCAAAACAGTTCACCTTGGACATGGTACTTGATGGTACCTTTGGCTAATAGTTTCTACTATCCTAACTAGATATCCCATACTTGTATTCATTAGGGTGGTTGGTTGTACAACTACCAACCCCCTTCCATTAACTTATTTGTCTTGAAAATAGGGTAAAAGGAAATACCATATTATTTCTAAATCAATTATTTCAGCTAGGAGAATTGGGCCATCTTAGCATGATGAACTATTTTTAAGGCTTCACCCCACAATCAACTATTCGTATTTTTAAATTAAATAATAATACATTTACAATATTTACATGCCATTGCTTGGAAATCATTAATTATGATTAATTAGATAGAATCGGGGGTTTAGAAAAGGGATAATTACAACCCCCTTCCCCTTCAAAGGAACACCACCCTAGGTATTATTCTCAACAACAAATTCCATGTATTTATCTTTTAGCTTCTTCAACAATGTTTTTCCTCTTCTTGGTCCAGTCCTTTCCCAGACTCTTGGCATCTAGCACATGCCTACAATCATTTCAAACAACAAGCATATTAATCACAATTTCATGCAAAAACATTAATTTTTTGTTCAAAACTCAAGAGGAATATTCATGTCAGGACAATACTTATCTATGCAATTCATGAATATATTGTTGGATCATGTTGTCATTGATGTCAACAGATTGATGTCAAAGGAACAATGTCTTGTCATAGTATATTGATGTAGTGATTGATGGATCATGTCTTGTCATTGTTGTCAATGGATTGATGTCAAGTGGAGTCGTAGTTAGATGATGTCATGCATAGATGAATATATATCAATGTGTCGTCATTGATATATGATGCATAGATGATGTCATGCATAGATGAAGATGGATCAATGTGTTGTCCTTGATATATGATGCATAGATGGATTGATGCATATATTATGTCATGAAGATTGATAGATGTGTTTTCATTGATATATGATGCATAGATAGCTTGATGCATTAATGTATTGATCGTTGGATCATGTAGTCATGCATGGAATCAATAACAAAGGGACAATGTCATAGTGATGTGTTGTCATGGGTTATTCCAGTTGGATTGATGTAAATATGACTCATTATTGTCTTGTCATGGTTGATAGGAAATAAAAATGGATGAATTCCAAAGTGGTCCCCTTATGGTGAAATCCCTCACGGGAAGACGCATTCTGGTTGAGTTATCCTACAAGTATGGTTAGAGAACCCAATATTAATTATGGAATAATGAGATAACTATAAGTGAATTTGTTAGTAAAACTATCCTAGATGGATAGTGCTTGTCATGCCATTTCCGGTGGTATGTGGAATGTGACATAACTCCTCACGATTTGAGAGTTATGGCCTTGTGAAGTTGGAGGACCCTCATGTGTTGTCTAAAAGCCCCAAAAAGTCAAGGTAGTCAAAGTGTTTGCAAAGAAGAAATTATTTAAATAATAAAGTGAAGTGATGAAGTCAAAGAGGATGCAAAAAATTATTTAAATAACAAAGTTAATGAATAACTTACTAATTATGGAAAGTGGTTATAAGTGGGTTAACCCTAAAATAAGGAAAGTGGATTAAGTGGACAAGTGGCTCTGTGAACAAAGTGGCTAAGTGGACAAAGTTGGAAAAACGTGGCTATGTGGACAAAGTGGATATGTTGACAAAGTAGCTAAGTGGATTCTTCTAAGGAAGCTACTTGGACAGTATAAATAAGAGAGCAGAGGTCTCTTGTAAAATGCATCTTTCTTGAGTATATTGA
This sequence comes from Picea mariana, assembly GCA_032191745.1. NCBI lineage: Eukaryota > Viridiplantae > Streptophyta > Pinopsida > Pinales > Pinaceae > Picea > Picea mariana. The sequence goes on from JASDQU010100534.1 coordinate 57,736, forward strand.
AGATCCATTATGGGTGAAAGATTCATTACAGGCACTCATGGATGCATAAAAGTTTTCGTAATTCTGAGATCTTGATGGTGAAATTTTCAGAAGTTTAGAAACCCTAGTTTCTGAAGGAGTACGCAAACTGTAGTGAGCCAGAGCGTGTACATATGCAGGATGCAGTCAGGCAGGGCGCGTACACACGTGGGCTGAAGGAGATCAGAGTGTGTACAGTTGGAGAGAGTCATGGAGACTTGAGTGTGAGCTGGTGCCAGGTTCTTGAAGTCTGAAGCAAGTTCCAGATCTGCATTCTATGGGCTCATATCTTCCACAGAAGTTCTAGTATGGTTACATGATTGTTTTGATGGATACTTTTGCTTATGGTATGGTGAATGCTTAAGGAATTCTTGGCATGGTTGTTGTGATATGGTTATGTTGGTTGATTGACTAAGTTAGAAACACTCTTATGTTTTTGTTATGATATGGTTTCCATACTATACTGGTTACTTATACATGATTAAGTAACATTCATATTGCATGATTGAGGAGCATGAGTAAGTTTTTGGACAACATAGATGTGTTGTGATTGGTTATGGTATAGATTGGACAGTGAAAGGAAGAAGTGGATGTGACAAAGGCTACAGAAGATCTGAGTTTTCAAGGAGAGAGAAAACCCTAGTTCTTAAGGAGGCATACGCAGGCTACTGTGAGCTAGACTGCGTACATACGTGGGTTGCACTATTTCTAGGGCACGTACATACGTGTGTTGTACTACTAACAAGTCGCATACCTATTGACAGATTGGTATTTATTGAGGATTGAATCCTCTTCTCAGTTAGTGCTAAGTTGTGTAAGTTGAGTCTTGCATTGCAGAGTTGGTGCTCGTGTGGAGTTGATACTCTATTCAGTTGTTGTTGATAAAACCCCAAGGATTGTAGTCCATAATAAATAAAAAAATTGTACATTCATCATGTTTTCTTTTTGTTCCTTGTGATGATGGCTTATTGATGATATATGTTTACATACAACTGGTTATGAATTGACAGTAATAGGTGATGAGTAAATTGTGATTGCTAACTAAGGATTTTTTGTGAAAGGAAGAGAAAAATAGCCCTATACTGATTCACCCCCCCCCCTCTTAGTGTGATCGGTGTGTCCAACAATTGGTATCAGAGAGGGCCTTCAATATAATCCTTAACAAGCTTGGAGGAGATCCATGGACACACAAATGGATGATGAAGTTACAATCCTTGATGAGAAAAATTATTCAGCATGGAGAATAGAAATGAAAGAGTATTTGAAAGAAAAAGGAGAAAGTACTTAGAAATCAACTATTGGTGGATCAATTCCCTTGAAGAATAAGTCAAAGTTTGAATCTCAAAAGGAAGAAAAGAAGAATGATGCATTGGATCTCAATACCATTTTCAATGGACTCTCAAGTTCTATCAAAGAAAGCATGGGACAATGCACTTCCACCAAGGATCTATGGCTAAAGCTAGAGAAGACATACCAAGTAAAAAAGGAACACACTAAAGACAACTCTAAAGGTAAAGAATCTATCGATTGCAATAATTCTAAGTGTGATGATGTTGAATGTTTCTCTACAAGTGAAGAAGAAAATCTAGAAATAGTTTGTGTAGAATCAAATGACAGTTATCCCATGGAAGAAGTAGAAGAAGAACTTTCAAATCTTAAAAAGAAAGTTTGTTGGGGTCTATATGAATACAACTATGACCATAGTTATATAGAATATAGCTATGTTTCTGATAACACTAAAAGGTTTCTTGAAAAGAATCAAAAGCATATTTTGAAACTAAAGGAAATGCTCAAAGAACAAGAATAAAGTAAAAGGACTCAATTAGAAGAAAAGGAAGAAGAGATCAAAATAATAAAGAATGAAATAGAAGAAAATAAGAAGGTAGATGATGAGATTAGAAAAAGTCTTGAAGTTAATATCCATCTCAAGACCCAAATTGAAGAAGCCAAAAGGGTAGAAGAACTATTAAAGAGTAAAGTAAATGAAAAGTAAGAGTCATGTCATAAGTTGGAAGCTGAATTTGTTGATCTTAGAAATAAAGTAGAAAAGCCAAACAAATTCTTGAATAGCTTAACAATCTTGAATGAAATCTTGGATAGTCAAAGATGACCAAATGATAAATCAGGTCTTGGATACAACAAAGAAGCTACACATTTTGAAGCAAGCACCTCAAAGAAGCATGAGGTAAGTCCCTCGTTCTCAAAACATGGAAATAATGTTTCAAGTCAACCATCTACACAAAGCAATGAAACTTTCAAAAGTACAAAGCAAGGAAGACATCAAGAAGCAATCTTTAAACCTCAAAGAAAATTCAAAAGAGAAACACCTTCAAGATGGACACCAAAGCAAAGGTATGAAAAACAAATCCATGGTCACTATTACTCATGTAATGAATATGCTCACAAATCTTTGGAATTCAGATATTATGCAAGGAGAAATAATGAAAGATTTTATAACACCCTAAGGTGTTGGAGATGTAATCAAGTAGGACACATTATTGCTCATTGTCACACCATGAGATGCTACAATTGGAGTGGATTTGGTCACAAATCCCAGGATTGCTAAAACACAAGAAGACAATCCATGAGGAGTGTTTATTATAGTATGACTAGAATAACACATGAGGCTAGAAAGGAAGATAATACTGGAAAGATGGAACCTCATAGGTCAAGGTCTAAGAAGTTGGGACACCTTCAGAAGTGGGTGAAAAAGACTAAACAATCAGAACAGAATGATAGCCATGGGACAAGCTCAAGTTTGACATCTTCTGAAGGATACACGGGTTACATTGATAGCAGTCGCGTACATACATGAGTTGACCTATGAATAGATCACGTACATACACGTTTTGTCTATATAGCAGGCCGTGTATCTGTGGTTAAATCCTTGGGAAGTAGGCTATGCAAATGAGTTGCATCTTGATGTGATGGTATAACTCTATGTTGCAGGGTTTGACATGGTTTGTTGCAGGTTTTCATGATTACATGTTGGAATACATAATTGATGTATGTATGGTGATGACATATGGTTGAGTGTTGAAAGTATATCCTTGATGCATTATACTAACTCTAGAGTATGGACTGAGTCTTTTTCTGTTGAGGAACAATGTTGGTTGTGACAGTGAATTTATAGCACTTTGGTTATGAGATATATCATGATGATGCTAGCTAGAAATATCATTGATCTATTGAGGCACACTTATAGTACATGTATTTTTGGATTCTTAGTATTTTCTGTAGTGAATGGAGGTTGAGGCAGATCTGTTAGGGTACATGGCTAGTACATATTTGAGTTCCATCGATATATCTTGTGATGTATCGTTAGAGGCATATTTGTTGGATATCTTGGTGCATGCATTTGGCATGTGGTTGAGCTACATATCGGGACATGTAGTTGATAAGTTGATGAGGTGGTTATGTTGTACATCATTGATGATTCATAGATAGATCTATATTTGGTGCATGGTTGATGCACTTCCTTGGTACAAGTGGTTATACATGTTTAGTTCAATGTTTATGCACTCATAGATGGTATATGTTTGTGGGTGATAGTACTTGGATAAAGTTCATCATTGGTATTTCTTTGATACATGATGTATGGGATGATATAGTTGAGACACTTGTTATGATGCTTGATTGATATATTGATGGTTGAGATACATGGTTGTGGCACTTGGTTCATGGTAGAGACATATCATGAGTGATATGACACTTGTTTGAGGCACATGGTTGGCATGTTGGTAGAGGCACATGGTTGATACACTCCATTGATGATATCTTATGGTATATTGTATGGTATTGATGTGCATGGGTGATTGTGCATGGTTGACACACAATATGGCATAGGATGTACATGGTTGATGTTTTTTTCATGATTCTCTATTCATTGTTGACATATATTTTTCTTCATGATGTATGGTATGGAATGTGTTTGATGCATGGATAGGTTCAAGGATCGTCATAGGAAGAAGGGATCATTCTTGAGCAGTTGATCTATGTTTCGTTTGAGAAGTAGCATTTGCAGTAGAAGCATACTATAGTGGTAGCATATTTTCCATATTGCAGAGAAGATAGGGGGAGACATACACATAGGGGGATTCATTCTTCTTCCCATGATTCCAAGAGGAGATATTTATCAGATGCAAAGGTAAATACTTGGAGAAAGAGAACAAAGGCATGGTTCTAGGGGGAGAAATGGTCATAGGGGGAGCATGAGCGACATGTCTTTAGCATTACATCAAAGTGTTATTCCTTGTTCCAAAGGGGATATATTATTCAGAGGAAGATCAAAGGTGTTCAGGCAGGGGGAGCAACCCCAAGGAGAGAACTACCCTTTTCCATTTATGCCAAATGGGGAGAGATAGTCACATTGATGTGATTGAGATGACTATTGATGAAGAACAATGCCACATCTACATGTTGCCATCAATTATTGGTGTTGATATCAATTTTGGTACTGGCATCAATGTCAAAGGGGGAGATTGTTGGATCATGTTGTCATTGATGTCAAAGGATTGATCTCAAAGGAACAATGTCTTGTCATAGTATATTGATGTAGTGATTGATGGATCATGTATTTTCATTGTTGTCAATGGATTGATGTCAAGTGGAATCATAGTTAGATGATGACATGCATAGATGAAGATAGATCAATGTGTCATCATTGATATATGATGCATAGATGATGCCATGCATAGATGAAGATGGATCAATGTGTTGTCATTGATATATGATGCATAGATGGAATGATGCATAGATGATGTCATGAAGATGGATTGATGTGTTTTCATTGATATATTATGCATAGATGGATTGATGCATTAATGTATTGATCATTGGATCCTGTGGTAATGCATGAAATCAATGACAAAGGGACAATGTCATAGTGATGTGTTGTCATGGGTTATTCCAGTTGAATTGATGTAAATATGACTCATTGTTGTCTTGTCATGGTTGATAGGAAGTACAAATGGATGAACTCCAAAGTGGTCCCCTTATGGTGAAATCCCTCGCAAGAAGATGCTTTGCAGTTGAGTTAGCCTAGAAGTATGGTTAGAGAACCCAAGCTTAATTATGGAATAATGAGATAAAGTTCAATGAATTTGTCAATGAAACTATCCTAGATGGATAGTGCTTGTCATGTCATTTCTGGTGGTATGTGGAATGTCACGTAACTCCTCATGGTTTGAGAGTTATGGCCTTGTGAAGTTGGAGGACCCTCATCTGTTGTCTAGAAGCCCCAAAAAGTCAAGGTAGTCAAAGTGTTTACAAAGAAGAAATTATTTAAATAATAAAGTGAAGTGATGAATTCAAATAGGATGCAAAATAATTATTTAAATAACAAAGTTAATGGAGAACTTACAAATTATGGAAAGTGGTTATAAGTGGGTTAACCCTAAAATAAGGAAAGTGGGTTAAGTGGACAAGTGGCTATGTGAACAAAATGGCTAAGTTGACAAATTTGGACAAAGGTGGCTATGTGGACAAAGTGGATATGTGGACAAAGTGGCTAAGTGGATGCTTCTAAGGAAGCTACTTGGAGAGTATAAATAAGAGAGTAGGGGTCTCTTGTAAAATGCATCTTTCTTGAGTATACTGAAGATCCATTCTGGGTGAAAGATTCATTACAGGTACTCATGGGCGCATCAAAGTTCCCGTAAGTATGAAATCTTGACGACAAAAGTTTTGGAAGTTCAGAAACCCTAGTTTTTGAAGGAGTACGCAGGCTACAGTGAGCCAGAGTGTGTACATACGCGAGATGGAGTAAGGCAGGGCGTGTACACACACGGGATGAAGGAGATCAGAGCACGTACAGTTGGATAGAGTCATGGAGACTTGAGTGTGATTTGGTGCCAAGTTCTTGAAGTCTGAAGCAAGTTGTAGATCTACATTCTATGGGCTCATATCTGCCATAGAAATTCTAGTATGGTTACATGATTGTTTTGATGTATAATTTTTCTTATGGTATGGTGAATGCTTAAGGCATTCTTGGCATGGTTGTTTTGATATGGTTATGTTGGTTGATTGACTAAGTGAGAAACACTCTTATGTTTTTGTTCTGATATGGTTGCCATAGTATACTAGTTACTTATACATGATTAAGTAACATTCATATTGAATGATTGAGGAGCATGAGTAAGTTGTTGGACATCATAGATGTGTTGTGATTGCTTATGGTATAGATTGGACAGTGAAAGGAAGAAGTGAATGTGACAGAGGCTGCATAAGATCTGAGTTTTCATTGAGAGAGAAAACCCTAGTTCTTAAGGAGGCATACACAGGTTACTATGAGTCAGACTGCGTACATACGCGGGCTGCAATATTGGTATGGCACGTACATATGTTTGTTGTACTACTAACAAGGGGGGTTACATGTTGAAAGATTGGTATCTGTTGAGGATTGAATCCTCTTCTCAATTGGTGCTAAGTTGTGTAAGTTGAGTCTTGCATTGCAGAGCTGGTGCTCTTGTGTAGTTGATACTCTATTCAGTTGTTGTTAATAAAACCCCAAAAGTTGTAGTCCATAATAAAAATAAAAATTGTACATACATCATGTGTTCTTTATGTTCCTTGTGGTAATGGCTTATTGATGATCTATGTTGTTGATACTTTCATCTCTACTATTATTATTGAATACAAATTAAATTATTTTGACCACCTTGTACCTTCATCCCTAATATGGAAATAAAGAACACATAAATGTATATGCCGTAGAAATTTGAAAGTCTAATATAACGATATGTAAGTGCCAGATACCCCTAAAGTTGGAGTGGCATGTTTTCTTTGGAAAAGCATTTATAAATTTAAAAAACATTTATCATAATAATGAGTGAAGAGCTTCCTTGGGTAAAAATATCATTCACACAATAATAAATTAGTAATTAATAACAATATATTTATTTGCAAAGCCTTTGTTTTATCATTCTAAATAATTTATAATATGTTCCATATTTATTGGATCTAGCTGCGTGTTTGTGTTCTGAATTTAACTGAAGTGGTGACAATGAAACATGTGAGTCCATCATCCCCTTTTTGTTTTTGTGTTTCACGCCATTGAAATGAATGATTAGTGCTTGAATTAGTTCAAAGATTCATTTGACGTTGTATATATTGATGTTAAATAGTTTTTTCTCGTGTAAAATGAAATATAACTTGTAAAAGAAAAGATAACTTCTAAAGGGGAGAGTCCAAGGATTGACCCTTAGAAATGGGTGTCGCATGTAATCACTAGATGGTGAAAAGAAGAAAAAGGAAGAATATGCTTCCTACAGTAACCAATAAGAAAATAACAATAAGAAAAGAATGTGTAGAAAACTTTAAACAAATTGTTGCAAATGATAAGTATATAATAAATGAAATAAATAGCAAACCATTACACAACGATTTTTTAGGGAAAACTTTTTTGGGAAAAAAACTCTACACTCTAAAGAACATTCAATGTATTATTCATAAACTAAATTGTTACAATATGTTATAGAGTCTATGTTCTCTCAACAATAGTGCTCAATAGAAACATAAGGATTCCAGAGAAATTTTGACAGCGTAATAGTAAGTTAAAACTCACACACATTGTTTTCCTTCAACCTTAGCACTCAATAAATGGGCATAACAAAACCATAAACCATTTATGGTTTTCTAATTCTACATATTAGAAACCACCAACAATTAATGGGAAAAACAATGTTGATTATCATTCATATTCGTCTAGTGATTTGCATTTATTCCCTACCAGTACTCAACATTTATTCCTTGCCACTACTCAACAATTATTCCCTACTATTGCTCAACATGTATTCCCTTTTATTGTTCAACAATAATCACCTACTCCACTACACTACAAGGTGTAGGACACACATATCCCAACATCATCCCACTTTTCATATACCTTGAAAGAGTATAAGGGAAAATGCATTGAATTGTGAGCTAATTGCTAGGGGCCATAAGACCCATAGACTCACAACACCACTTGAATTTACATGTGCCCACTAGTTTCGTCAATGCATCTGTAACATTTTGTAAAGTGTCAACTTTATCTATTATCACTTCTCTATCCTCTACCATGTCCCTAATAAAATGGTATTGGATATATATATGCTTTGTCTCCACATGAAAGGTTGAGTTCTTAGCCAGACAAATGACACTGTTACTATCACATTGAATTGAAGTAGCTCTTTGACCTAGGCCTACTTCTAAATGTAATTACATAAGCCAAATGAACTCCTTACAGGCATGAGTAGATGCAATATACTATGTCTTTGTATTGGAGAAAGAAACCATAGCTTGTCGCTTACTCATCCAACTTAATACTCCACCAAACAATCAAAACACATATCCACTTGTAGATCTCCTTCTATCTACATCCCATGTATAATCAAAAGGGAATATTTAGAAGTACCTCACAAATACTTAAATACCCTCTTCACTATAGCCCAATGTTCATGTCTAGGATGGAACTACAAGTGTTCTATGGAACTACTCAAATGAAAATTTAGTTCCCACAAAAATTGAAGCACTCAATGGTCTGCAATTTTTCGTGTAAAAACATTGTAACAAAGAGTTTACATACTTACTTGGGCTCAAACAAAGATTTATATTTTCTCTATCTCTCTTGATCTCCATTCCTAAAATATATTTTGCATCCCCGAAGTCCTTCATATCAAATTGTGTTGAATGACAAGAATTCAAATCACTAATTGCATCCTTACTATTACCAAAGAATAAAATATCAACTATGTATAGAGTGATAACAAGGAAATGACCTCCATCCTATTTGTAATACATATATTGATCTGATTTGGATCTCAAAATTCCAATCCCAAAACAAAAGAATAAAACTTTTGCTACCACATTCTAGGAGACTATTTGGGATTGTATAAAGACTTTTTTAATTTGTAAACCAATGACTCTATATGCTTTTCAATGTAATACTATGGTTGTGTCATATAGATCTCTTCCTTCAAGTCACCATGTATAAATGTTGTTTTCAAATCCATCTATTCTATATCTAAATCAAAATGTGTTGCTACAAATGATAGGAACCTATTAGATGTTAGCAATTGGCGAAAAGATCTCACCAAAATCTATCTTCTCAACCTAGGAATATGCTTTCTCGACCAATCTTGCCTTATTCTTTTCAACATTTCCATCTAAACCAATCCTTTTTTTAAACACCCATTTGCATCCAGTAGGTTTATGTCCATTAGGTAATGGTTCCAAGTCCCATGTATCAATATTTATAAGTGTATATATTTCCTCATCCATGGTTGATCTCTAGGATTCCTTTTCTTCTGTATCCATTGCCTCTTTCATAGTTCTATGCTCATCGGTCTTATTAAATAAAGAAAATATAAATTTCAAATAAGATAGACTATAATTATACCTATCTAGTTGACTTCATTTCCGAGTGGGTCTCATTAAAGTTTGAGGAGAAGTTTTTCCCTCCTCTTTTCAACTCTTTAAACGCTCCTCATCATTAGTTCCATCATTAAATTCTTATTCATTTTATGATTCAACTTCTCAATATTAGGTGGTAGCTAAATTATTGACCTCTTCTCATCCTCTTTTGGTTGCACCGATATGGGAGAAGGCTTAAATTCTCTAAAAATAATAGTCGTACTATATAAAAATAGGATCCCATAGCTTGTACCCTTTTACACCAATTCCATAGACAATGAAAATATGTTTTATATCCTTGTTATCAAACTTCAACCGCTTTTTCTTAGGTACATGAGAAAATGCCTCACAACCAAAAACATGAAGATGATAAAGTGAGAGATTATTTCCCATATAGAACTCCATATAGGTCTTATCCACAAGAGCTAAATAGTAACATGAAGTAGCAAATACCTCTACCTAGAACGTATTCTCTAACCCAACTCCACTAAGCATACTCCTAGCCCTCTCCACCAACATTTTGTTCATACATTCTACAACACCATTACACTAAGGGGTATATGGAGTTGTCTTATGTCTTGTTGGGTATGTGTTATATTATTTTCATGACTAGATTTAGTGTTTGCTACATTGTGTCGGGTGCATAGGGGGGTTTGAGGGGGGAGATATCCCCCCTGCATGGGGGTTCGGGGGAAGTGCCCTGGAGAATTTTTTTTCCTCGGGAAATGTGTCGCATTTTTTTCTTGTTTTTCATATCGCCTTGATTTTTGTGTCCATTGTTGGGCGATTTTTCGGCACATGGTTTTTTTTGATGGTTTTCTATTTTTGATTAAGGAATTAAGGTTGTTGACTAATCCAGGTCATTGGGTTAGGGTTTTGGACGTCGTTGGCTCTTATATGTATATTGTATTGTAAAAAATGTATCATTATGAATGAATATAGAAGATGTTGGTTTTCTCGGTTTGGGTTTCCAGGGGAAAAATCTGTATGTAATGTGTGTATTTACTATTGTATATTTTATGTTCTTTTATTGAAAATTTGTTTGCAGTAAAATATTGTACAAGGTTAAAATCTACATTTGGTATCAGAGCTTTGTTGGCTTTAGGGGGACTCCTTTGTGGTCAAGGGTTTGGCTTGGCACTGCGATAAGCCCTTTTAGAGTGGGAGATCAGTGGTATTGATTTTTTAGGTGAAAATAAATGGCGAGTAGTGCGAAAATGGAGATCGAGAAGTTTAATGGGAAAAGTTTTGAGTTGTGGAAGCTCAAGATGGAAGATTTGTTGGTGGACAGAGATCAGTGGATTGATGTGGATCTAGGTACTGCACCTACAGGAACTTTAGTAGATGACTAGAAAAAGTTGGATCAGAAGGAAAAGAGCACAATCCGACTGTGTATCTCAGATTCAGTATTACTGAATGTGTCAGAGGAAGCTACATCTAAAGGTTTATGGGATAGGTTAGGGAATTTGTATCAGTCTAATTCCCTAGTAAATAAACTATTCTTGAGAAAGAAGTTATATAACCTGAGGATGAGAGATGGAGACTCGGTGGCAGATCATTTGAACGCCTTCAATACTATGGTAAGTCAGTTAGTATCTGTTGAGATTAAAATTTCAGATGAAGATAAGTGTATCAATTTATTGTGCTCTTTACCAAACTAGTGGGATAGTCTGGTTGTGGCCATAGGTAGTAATACAACTTCATTGAAGTTTGATGAAGTGGTCTCATCCTTTTTGTCGGAGGAGATGAGATGGAAGGACATAGCACATATGCATTATTTGCAAGAGGATGCTCCCAGGAAAGAAATTTATCTAAGTCCTCAAGTGGGAGTTCTAAGTCTAAGGGAAGATATAACTCTCCCAAAAAGTTTGTAAAGGTATGTTGGAGATGTGGAAAAGAAGGGCACTACAAGAAGCAGTGTAGATCCAAAGTTCAGAAAAATAAGGGATTTCAAGAATCTCCTTCTACATAAGAAAAGACTTCCAAGGAAGAAGGAGGGGATGCGTACTTGGATTCTTTAAGCACACATGTAAATCATGAGGCATGGTTGGTTGAATCAAGTGCATCCTTTCATATGACTCCCCACAAGGATTCGTTATGTGAATATGAAAGGTATGATGGAGGTAATGTTTTCCTAGGTGATGACTCGACAACTAGAATCATAGGTCGAGGAAAATCAAGTTGAGGCATATATATGGAAGGATTAGAAAACTACCTGGTGCTTTGTACATCCTGGGATTGGCTATAAATTTGATTTATGTAAGAAAAATGGGCAATGCAAGGATAAAAACAATATTTGAAAAGGAAACTTCCAGGATGGTTTGAGGAGAAATAGTGCTACTGAAGGGAGTTTGGTTTGGAACTCTATATAAGCTGCAAGGAAGCATTATTAGTGATGGGTGTAATAGTTCCATTGTTCCTGATATTGGATTTGAAGAAGAAATAACTCCTACAGTCTCTAGAGAAAAGGTTATGTTGTGGCATAAAAGACTAGGGCATATTAGAGAGAAGGGTCTTCGATTACTACATGATAAAGGTATGGTTGAAGGTATGTCTAACTGCTCTCTAGATTTTGAACATTGTGTATATGGGAAGCAAAATCGGGTAAGTTTCCCCTCTGGTGCAACGAGGGTAGAAGGAATTTTACAACTAGTTGACAGTGATGTGTTTGGACCTATGTCGGTTCCATCATTGGGAAAATGTGTGTACTGTTATCGCTCAGTTTGTAGTTTAGGTCAAGTAGATGAAGGGTAAAGGTCAAACTAGCGTAACAGGAGCTTCCCCACCCACTGTCACCTCGATGGGGGGCTCTTTCTATTTAGGGTGGCTAAACCCAAGGGAGACGTCCCTGGCAACCTGGGGTTTTGAAAGGCAAAGGTTTAAAGGATCAAGGCAAGTTTTCCCTTTCACAGATTACCGCCAAGAAGATAGTAAAAAAGAAGATACACCACAGAGGAGGCACCTGTTTGCGAGACAAGGCAACAATAACACTAATACATGCAACAGTGGTCAATGCTTCATTAATTAATGACTATCAATATTATATATGAGCACATACAGCAGTAATTATTGACGAAGTCAATGATTGCAATAATAACTATGGCTTATAATATTACTTCTCAATAAATAGAGAATGATATAGCATTCAATAGAGATGATTAATCTTTGAATTAACACAATGCATCAAATATCATTAAATGCTCATATATGACAGGAGTGTTGTGTCACTATGCTAGAGGTGACGTCAGCCTTGTTCTAGGGTTAGTATTATAGACAAAGAGATCAACGTTTTGCAAATAGGCCAATGAAATTTATCAACACATCAATGTCTATCATCAGATCACTAAGCCACAATGTTTTCTATCAACCAAAAGCTCAAAAAGGGCATGACATCATCATTAATCTAGGGTTAGCAGACGTTAGGGTTAGTTAGGGTTTCAAATTTAAGAGTTTTGAAAAGTTGTTTTGGCACAACAAGCTCAACGTTGGAGAGATAGACTAGTGCCTTAGGGTATTATGGAGTCAGAAACAAGGGCAAGATCTCAGGAGAATCAAAATCTAAGGACTGGAGAGTTAGGTTCTATGCTGCTGCGATGGTAGGGCCCTAGAATCAAAACCCTAAGGGGAGGAGGCTCATTCCAGTGTTGCTTAAGCAAGGCCTCATGCTCCTCCCTCTTTTATCAAATATCCTTGGCAAAACGGCTAGCTTTAAAACACAAATCTAAGGGTGAAAAGTGTTGCAAGAGAAAGGCCCTTCAAACCCTAAAAGTCAAAACCCTAGGTGTAGAATTAACTAGGCCTAGGACGTCTTCTTTCTTCAACTTATGTTCAAAAGCTAACTCAGAAAAATGATGACTAGCGTAGCAACGGCTAGGCTAAATCCTCCTTAATCAATGGCTAAAACTAGTTTCTCAATCATGGGGACATATAGCAAGGACCTACTTGTGTGCTTGCTACCTAGGGTTTCAAGATTAAGCAATATAATAACAATGTAATAATAAATGCAAGAGATTTAACCTACAACCATTCAATTAAGAAGTTTTTCATGAGAAATACACTTACAAATCATGAAGAGAGCTTATCAAACCCTAGTTGTAAACCTTCCAATGAGAGAAAACACCATAACATGCCAAGAACAATCCTCCATAAGAGTTGCGCCTCACTTCCAAGAGAAATAATACCAAGACAAAAGACTAAAAATGATCTCTCACAAGAGAGTGAGTTATGTTATGTTAAAAATGAGGTCCAACGTCCTCTACTTATATCATCCAAATGACCTTTAATTAGAAAATAGGTCATTTAAAACAGCCGACAAGGTTGACTAACAATATTACACTGTTTTTTAAATTAAATGCTAAAAATGTCACAACATGAGCTCAAAAAGGAGACGCCAGGCCCCTCTAAGGGAGACGTTGGCCCTTTTTGGGCAAGCTCAGTATCCAGGAAGCAGAACGTTGGCCCTTCTAGGGCTCCTCTAAGCTGTCACACGTGCCAAATGACCCCAGCACACTGCCACATGCTCCAGAAAAATGTCCAGCTACCTCAGGTGACTTCCTGTCCATCAAAAGAAATCATCCCATCTGCAATGGGTGATCCCCCCTAGGCTGGGCTCTGCCAAAGTGTCCTAGGTAGGACGTCCTTCTTCCTTCTCATGCATTGGCTCATCACAACGTTGTCATGTCTCTGCCATCCCAACAACCATCTGATGGGCTCTTCAGCCCCATGGAGGTCCGAGCTAATCATATCCCCATGTGTACCGGTCCACTGGTACTTGTCCGCCAGGTATGGTCCTGCACATCAAAAACTACGCCCTCCACGGGCTCATCAGTCCTCAGGATCATAGCAATGTCAATCACATTTCATCATTAAATTTATCAAATACATGCATGAAATCCCTAACATATCATCTAAGAGCTCAAAGACATTACACATATCTACTATACAAAGTTGAAGAAACCAACAGAATAACCTATTGGGCTAATACCCACAAGNACATACAGCAGTAATTATTGACGAAGTCAATGATTGCAATAATAACTATGGCTTATAATATTACTTCTCAATAAATAGAGAATGATATAGCATTCAATAGAGATGATTAATCCTTGAATTAACACAATGCATCAAATATCATTAAATGCTCATATATGACAGGAGTGTCGCATCACTATGCTAGAGGTGGCGTCAGCCTTGTTCTAGGGTTAGTATTATAGACAAAGAGATCAACGTTTTGCAAATAGGCCAATGAAATTTATCAACACATCAATGTCTATCATCATATGACTAAGCCACAATGTTTTCTATCAACCAAAAGCTCAAAAAGGGCATGATGTCATCATTAATCTAGGGCTAGTAGATGTTAGGGTTAGTTAGGGTTTCAAATTTAAGAGTTTTGAAAAGTTGTTTTGGCACAACAAGCTCAACGTTGGAGAGATAGACTAGTGCCTTAGGGTATTATGGAGTCAGAAACAAGGGAAAGATCTCGGGAGAATCAAAATCTAAGGAATGGAGAGTTAGGTTCTATGGTGCTGCGATGGTAGGGCCCTAGAATCAAAACCCTAAGGGGAGGAGGCTCATTCCGGTGTTGCTTAAGCAAGGCCTCATGCTCCTCCCTCTTTCCTAAAATATCCTTGGCAAAACAGCTAGCTTTAAAACACAAATCTAAGGGTGAAAAGTGTTGCAAGAGAAATTCCCTCCAAACCCTAAAAGTCAAAACCCTAGGTGTAGAATTAACTAGGCCTAAGACATCTTCTTTCTTCAACTTATGTTCAAAAGCTAACTCAGAAAAAGGATGACTAGTGTAGCAACGGCTAGGCTAAATCCTCCTTAATCAATGGCTAAAACTAGTTTCTCAATCATGGGGACATATAGCAAGGACCTACTTGTGTGCTTTCTACCTAGGGTTTCAAGATTAAGCAATATAATAACAATGTAACAATAAATGCAAGAGATTTAACCTACAACCATTCATTTAAGAAGTTTTGCATGAGAAATACACTTTCAAATCATGAAGAGAGCTTATCAAACCCTAGTTGTAAACCTTCCAATGAGAGAAAACACCATAACATGCCAAGAACAATCCTTCACAAGAGTTGCGCCTCACTTCCAAGAGCAATAATACCAAGACAAAAGACTAAAAATGATCTCTCACAAGAGAGTGAGTTATGTTATGTTAAAAATGAGGTCCAACGTCCTCTACTTATATCATCCAAATGACCTTTAATTAGAAAATAGGTCATTTAAAACAGCCGACAAGGATGACTAACAATATTACACTATTTTTTACATTAAATGCTAAAAATGTCACAACATGAGCTCAAAAAGGAGACGCCAGGCCCCTCTAAGGGAGACGTTGGCCCTTTTTGGGCAAGCTTAGCATCCAGGAAGTAGAACGTTGGCCCTTCTAGGGCTCCTCTAAGCTGCCACACGTGCCAAATGACCCCAGCACACTGCCACATGCTCCAGAAAAACGTCCAGCTGCCTCAGGTGACATCCTGTCCATCAAAAGCAATCGTCCCATCTACAGTGGGTGATCCCCCCTAGGTCAGGCTCTATCAAAGTGTCCTGGGTAGGACGTCCTTCTTCCTTCTCGTGCATTGGCTCATCACAACGTTGTCATGTCTCTGCCATCCCATCAGCCATCTGATGGGCTCTTCAGCCCCATGGAGGTCCAAGCTAATCATATCCCCATGTGTACCGATCCACTAGTACCTGTCCGCCGGGTATGGTCCTGCACATCAAAAACTACGCCCTCCATGGGCTCATCAGTCCTCAGGATCATAGCAATGTCAATCACATTTCTTCATTAAATTTATCAAATACATGCATGAAATCCCTAACATATCATCTAAGAGCTCAAAGACATTACACATATCTACTATACAAAGTTGAAGAAACCAACAGAATAACCTATTGGGCTAATACCCACAAGAAAAGGAAAGTTTCCTTAAAGGATCATTCAAGCCATGTATACGAAGTGGTATGGTCTAGGGATGTCCATTCATAGTAAGACCAGGGGTATGATCCGAAATCAGATTCAGAAGCCTGTCAGGGCTTGAAAAATGCTCAAAAATGAAAGTGCTCGGAATATGACGAAACCTGTGCCATTGCGTCCATATCGTCTTCCTGATTCCGGTGGTATATTTACTTTGTCAAATAGAGTCTGTATGGAGAAGATATCGCATTCTGTCCGCCAAGCCAAACATGCAAAAATTTTGAATGATGACTGTACCTGTCCATACAGGACACGTGTCAGTCGTACAGGACACATGGTAGGTCCGTACAGGACACGTGGTGGCTCCAGGTGCTGACACATGTCAAGAATATTTGGCACTTTTAACGTACGGTTGGACCAACCCTTAAGTGACACGTGTCACCATTGAGAGGGTGACATGTGGCAGGGTGACGTCAGCAGCTGACGCGGAAAATGACTGGGCAGTACGGCAAGTGACGTGGTAAGGTACGGAAGCTGACGCGGTGAAGTGATGTGGTAGTACAGTTCTGACATGTGGACCAATCGGTAAGTGACATGTGGCACTGTTCGAGCGAATAGTTGGGTGCCACATGGCCCAATCAGAGGCTGCCACATGGCACCAGGTGTTTAGTTGGTTGTTTGTTTAAAAGTTTGGTGTCGCCGGGGATCGAACCCGCGACCTCCTGGTGGGCAACAAACCGGCGATAATGGGCTAACCGTCAGACTGGCGGGTGGTTCTTGTTAACCACATGGCATATAAAATATTTAAGTTAGTTTAAATGGTTTGGCCGGTGGGAAAAGGGCTGGGGCCTAAGCCCCATCCCTTGGCTACCATATAACCCCGACATGGAACCAGGAGCGCGCGTATTGAAATTGTGGTTATAACTGTGGTTATGTAACGGTTAACCCACAGTCATATGGATGTGCCATGGTTATGTGTGGTTACAACTGCAATGCGACCGGTGTTAGCGTTTGGGGTGGCCCGCGCATAGCCCAAGGGCTAGCGCGTGGCCACATGAAGCCATACGACCGTGCAAAAGGAGCACGCACCCAAGGTTAAGGGGCTTATGCCAATTTTAACTATATTATATAGTTATAAGTGGGTTTTTCAACCAACTTTGAGTTTTATTGCTAACTAAACTCATTTTTAATGTAATTAACTCATTTTTGGGAGTTATTGGGCATTTTTAGAGCCTAAATTCGTGGAGGAAGTTGGAGATGGATAACCAACTTCCCCACTATTTAACCAAGGCCATTTTGAGGCCATGGGGACAGCTTTTGAGAGCATTCAGAGCAGAGATGCTGAGGAGAAGCCAAGTCAAAGCCAGTTTGAGGCAGGGAAGCCATTGAGGAGGAGATGATGTTGGACCGTTTCTGAGAGCTCCGGACATCCTTTTCAGGTGCCGTTTTTTGTGCATGGTTCCAGAGATCTGGGCGAACATGACCAGATCAGTCTCAAGACCATTCAGCATTGTAAAGATGTACTATTGAGCTTTCAAACAGAAATAAAGAAGCCTCCCCCATAGAGAAAAGGCCCGGAGACGTAGGCAAAGTTGTGTCGAACTCCGTTATCAACCTGTGCATTATGGTTTGTTGTTTTTCATTTCTTTTTCAGATCTACAAATATGTTAATGGTTGTATAATTCATTTTCTTTTCTGGCTCTTTCGTTAAGTTTCCCAATGGTTAATTAACACATGCAAATGAAAACTCAACCATAAGTCATTCGAAAAATCTTGATGGATCAAGTGGTATCAGAGCTAGTTGACATTTGGATTTGAGTTTTGCATGTTAACCAGGGAAGAACACATCTCAAGGAGGAAAATGGCATCTACAGGAGGACTTTCTCAAGACGAGAAGGAGTTCATAGATTCGATGTTTGCCATGGCCGAGATGGTGAAGGTGTTGTATGAAGACTACTTGGAACGAAAGAGCACGGTTCAAGTGAAAGCTTCAAAGAACAACAAAGGAAAAGGAGCATTGAAGGAAGTGCCTTCTACATCTGTTTCAGAAAACACATATGAGGTATGCAGTGAAGGTTCCTCATCAAAGTTTCCTCATACTCATCAAGTTGGTTTTGGTGAATTCGAAAAACACACAAAAGGTGTAGGTTTGAGAATATTAACCAAGATGGGTTATGAAAAACGAAAGGGCCTTGGACGTCGAGGTCAAGGCATTGTAAATCCTATTGAGGTTGAGGAAAGACCTCGATACCTAGGATTGGGATATGACAAAGGGGACCTTGGAGTGTCTTCCAAGATGGGTTCCAAAACTTCGGAAGCAAGTGATGCTTCAAATGGCCCACTTAAGACATTGCGAGAACACTTCACAAAAGGGAATGGCGCATCACTTCAGGATTGTGGTAGTGAAGGCAATTCGTCTCCAAAGAAAGGTGAAGATCAGCATGGAAGGTATAATGGTCATGTTTTTATTAATTCTCCTTTTGATTATAACAAGCATAATCAAGTAAACCGGAACTTGNAACTTTATCCATGTACTTATTGTCTTTCACCTAAGCACTGTGTTGCCAAGTGTTGGAAGAGACAAACTTTGTACAGGAAACCTATGTCGTCCAGGAAGGAAACACGACGTAAAGGCTCAAGTCCACAACGGAAGAAGGAGAAGGTTAAGCAGGTCTAGATGTCAAAAACTCATTGCACGTTCTGCAACAAGAGTGAACATCAAAAGGCTAGCTGTTGGAAGCTTAATCCGGAGCTTTGTCCCAGGAAGGACAAAAGGACTTTGCATGTAACCACGAAGGAGGAAGGATTACCAGCGGAGCAAGAGGAACATCGTGGAGGAAAGAGAGCAGTCACTTGGTTCTGCCAGAAGTGGATATCTTAGCTTCAGTGTATTTTGCTTCCATTAATGTAATCGGATCCAGAGCACGCCGGGTGGCCTATCCCGAGCTTGTTAAGTGGTCAGTAACCTTTTGGGGACCAAAAGGTCTTATTGTTGGGAGGTGTGATCCGAAATCGGATTCAGAAGCCTGTCAGGGCTTGAAAAATGCTCAAAAATGAAAGTGCTCGGAATCCGACGAAACCTATGCCATTGCGTCCGTCTCGTCTTCCTGATTCCAGTGGTATATTTACTTTGTCAGACGGAGTCCGTATGGAGAAGATATCGCATTCTGTCCGCCAAGCCAAACAGGCAAAAAATTTGAATGTTGACTGTACCTGTCCGTACAGGACACTTGTCAGTCCGTACAGGACATGTGGCAGGTTTGTATAGGACACGTGGTGGCTCTAGGTGTTGACACATGTCAGGCAGATTTGGCACTTTTAGTGTACGGTTGGACCAACCCTGAAGTGACACGTGTCACCACTGAGAGGGTGACACGTGGTAGGGTGACGTCAGCAGCTGACGCGGCAAATGACTGGGCAGTACGGCAAGTGATGTGGCAAGGTACGGAAGTTGATGCGGCAAAGTGATGTGGTAGTATGGCTCTGACATGTGGACCAATCAGCAAGTGACACATGGCACTGTTCGAGCGAATGGTTGGGTGCCACGTGGCCCAATCAGAGGCTGCCACATGGCACCAGGTGGTTGGTTGGTTGTTTGTTTAAAAGTTTGGTGTCGCCAGGGATCGAATCCGCTACCTCCCGGTGGGCAACGAACCGACGAGAATGGGCTAACCATCAGACCGGAGGGTGGTTCTTGTTAACCACATGGCATATAAAATATTTAAGTTAGTTTAAATGGTTTGGCCGGCGGGAAAAGGGCCAGGGCCTAAGCCCCAGCCCTCGGCTACCATATAACCCCAACATGGAACCGGAGCGCGCGTATTGAAATTGCGGTTATAACTGTGGTTATGTAACGGTTAACCCACAGTCATATGGACGTGCCATGGTTATGTGCGGTTACAACTGCAATGCGACCGGTGTTAGCGTTTGGGGTGGCCCGCGCATAGCCCAAGGGCTAGCGCATGGCCACATGAAGCCATACGACCGTGCAAAAGGAGCGTGCGCCCAAGGTTAAGGGGCTTATGCCAATTTTAACTATATTATATAGTTATAAGTGGGTTTTTCAACCAACTTTGAGTTTTATTGCTAACTAAACTCATTTTTAATGTAATTAACTCATTTTTGGGAGTTATTGGGCATTTTTAGAGCCTAAATTCGTGGAGGAAGTTGGAGATGGATAACCAACTTCCCCACTATTTAACCAAGGCCATTTTGAGGCCATGGGGACATCTTTTGAGAGCATTCAAAGCAGAGATGCTGAGGAGAAGCCAAGTCAAAGCCAGTTTTAGGCAGGGAAGCCGTTGAGGAGGAGATGTTGTCGGACCGTTTCTGAGAGCTCCGGACATCCGTTTCAGGTGTCGTTTTTTGTGCATGGTTCCAGAGATCTGGGCAAACATGACCAGATCAGTCTCGAGACCATTCGACATTGTAAAGATGTACTATTGAGCTTTCAAACAGAAATAAAGAAGCCTCCCCCACAGAGAAAAGGCCCAGAGACGTAGGCAAAGTTGTGCCAAACTCCGTTATCAACCTGTGCATTATGGTTTGCTATTTTTCATTGCTTTTTCAGATCTGCAAATATGTTAATGGTTGTATAATTCATTTTCTTTTCTCGCTCTTTCGTTAAGTTTCCCAATGGTTAATTAACACATGCAAATAAAAACTCAACCATAAGTCATTCGAAAAACCTGACGGATCAGGGTAGGTGTTGTCCGTGGGTGCCTCTGTAGGAGGTGAGTTGTACCTGTCATAGATGCACTTTTTCCAAGCCCCTTTATTGCCTTTATTTTTCATTTATTATTTTTCTTTCTTTTTTACTTCAAGGTCTGACTAGAGGACACTGCCTTGGCGTGGTGACCAGAGCTGACAGTGTTACCCACTGGTATCTTCACAG